>OZ018317.1:198678187-199110687 GCA_963969495.1 Ceratothoa steindachneri | reverse complement strand
TGCGATAAATAGCCTGGGTATCGTCTCTGCAACCTTATTTGTAGATGACCTCGCTCTTTATTGCTCCGCTTCACGCCAGGCATCCGCAGCCCGCCGCCACCAGTTGGTGGCTGATACTATCCACCGCCGGGCCCTTCATAAAAGGTTCCGTTGCTCCTCCTCAAAGACGAAAGCAATGCATCGGAAGCCGGGGCAACAAGTTGATCCCCATTGTTCCTTGGAATTTGTGTCGGAGATCCAGTTCCAAACTTACTTGGTGTCCCCATCTTCGTAAGCTGCGACGGAAATGTCTCCAGAAGATGGACTTACTAAAGATGCTCTCCCACACATCTTGGTGAAATGATAGGCTCACAATGTGGACGCTATATACCTCTCGTACAGTCCAAGTTGGAGTATGGTAGTGAGGTGTATTCCTCGGCCTCTCCCTCATATCTCTGTATGCTGGATCATATCCTCAACCTGGCTCTCCGTCTATCCAGTGACACATTCCACTCTTCCTCTATACTGAGCATTTAAGCTGAGGCTGGCATTTTCCCACTTCATCACCACCACCTTCAGCACTGTCTACGGTATATTTTCCCTATTCAGCAGTTCCATTGGGACTTTGTATAGCTTAACCCATTTCCCGTTTAGGACCACTCAACTCAGTTTTGCCTTTCTCATTCCCGCCCTTCCCCCCCCCCGGTTTACATTACCCTTGTCAAATATTGCACACTTTTTTTACATGCAGAAGTCTCTGGTTGACCCACATGTGCTATGTTCATTAAACATGCAACATATCTTCACAAACGGGTCTAAAACGAATGATGTAGGGACTGTGGTGGTCTCACCTGGGTCTATAGATCCGAGTCAATACCATGGGCAGCTTCCATTTTTACTGCTGAGCTTTATGCATTTTGTTTATCCTTACACCTTTTATATACCTTGCATTTTACTGCTTTAATATTTTTATTGATTCGAGAAGCGTATTATACGCTCTTCGCTAACTTCTGACCATCCCCTTGTCTCCAAAATATGTACATTCCTGGTTGGTCAAGAACTCTTCCAGATACAAAGTACAGTTTTGCTGGGTTGCTAGTCATGTCAGAGTCCAAGGTAACGAGTGGGCCGATGAGGCAGCTCGAATTGCAGCCATCGCCTCGTTGTACTCTACTTTATTGCGAGTTTTATCCTCTTATTAGGGACTACATTCGGTCACTCTGGCAGTCAAAATGGGATGGCTGCATCGGTAACAGATTGCATTCCATTAAGCCCTCGGTTTTACCGTGGGTTAGCTGTTATCAACATCGTCGGAGCTCTAAGGTGGTCCTTTGTGGCTTGCCAATCGGCCTCATACATGAGCATTTAATGAGTAGTGATGGGCCCCACATCGCCCCCATGCCCTCTATATTCGTCCCCCATCTTTTGGTCGACTGCCTTACGTATTGAATGCTTCCCATCTATTTTACCTGTCCCATGTAACGATAGACTGCGCTACCTCTTAGCACCAATTATCTCTTCCGATTTTGAATACAATCTGGTTTTTTTTTTTCTTTTATAGTTTGTAAAAACACCTTTTTTTAGTTAACTAGAAATGTAAAAATTAGTAAACGCGCGTCATTTGTTTATAGCCCCTGTGCTCACTTTTTACTCTTTTAATCCTTTTGTTTTAACCTTACCACGCTTTGTACTCGAAGGCCTTGTACCCTATTGTCCTGCCGTTCCACATTTTTTTCCGATTTTAGCGGCGGACAACCTGCTCAAAATAATAATAATAATATTTTGAAATCACATTCGAGAATGATAAAATATTTAGTTAACCAGATCCTGGGACGTTGAAATGACATTCGAAAAGGATATGATATGTGGTTAACCAGATCCTGAGACTTTTTTTTCGTCTCTTGAAATGACATTCGATAAGGATACGATATGAAGGAGATTTTATGAATTGTGAAAATGTCTGGATGAGTTTATGGACTAAATAAGGTAAGGGTCACCCTAGCAAGCTTCCTATTCGCAAAGAACCTTTTTTTAATGGTTGTATTCTTTTTAGGTAGACCCTATCAAGTAGGTTTGGAGGCCACCAACTGTTTTGGATCTTGGCTCAAAAGGATACGGCGTAGCAGAGTGGAAACCGATTGCAGCCAAGTTAAGCCATCGGGTATGGTTTGTTGCGTAGTCCCGATTCCTGGTTCGGCGGAACACGTTAATCACTAGGTCCTGGCAAAAATGGGATCTAGAATCATGTCCGGGATGTCTTTTTTTTTGTCTACCCTGTTTCGACTTGCTTGCTTTCAAACAAATCTTAACCATCGATTTTTGTTGACAGGTAAAGGGAATATATTGGATGAGTAAGTAAATAAGTCAATGACCATTCAACGCTTTGGGGATTAACTCCTCGGCGAAAACCATAGAATGTACCCCTACGATAGCAAATGTATTGCTAGATTGAAAACACCGTACCCACTTTTTTTTTTACATCATACGGGCTGAGTAATACGTAAAAAGAGCTAAATAACACAAGTTTCCAAAGAAGAGTGAAACAAATGATCCAACACAAAATATACATTTAATTCCAAACAAATCAACGATCACGGATCCACCATTGCAAATAAGTTAAAAGTTATTGCGATATTTGGCTTGAGCGGCATTTCTTCGTTGCTCATTTTTGTGTATCATTTTATGTCGATAGTTCCTGTCCTGCGCCTTCCCGTGGTTGGTATTTTCCTTATCTGTGGGGAGGAGAAAGGAAAAAGAGCCGGTCTAGGAACTGTTCTAAAGCTTATACCATAGGAAATGGGCATCCCATTCAGTGGAGGTGTCAAAACTAACTTTAAGCGCCCCCTCCCATAAAATCTGCTAGTCTTTCCTTACTACTAGCACATCTCTCAAATTATTCATTTGTTCTTCGGCTTCCATATTATAATCTCACTCAGACACGCACGTTGACACCAATATATTCATTCCAATACATATTGGCGGCTGATTCCACGCTCAATCCATTAAAATGTACTAACACTAGATCGACCTTGGAACTTAACATTCTAAGCCTTTTGGTCTAAATCTGGTCAATCTATACAATTATCATTAACGGTGCATCTAATATGACTAAAACTTCACAATTGTTCAAGAGTACAAACGCTGAGTCTAATATCACATCACCGTAGTCTCACCACCAAATGGCATTACCTTGCTCATTATTTTTTCTAAACCCCTCTCCCAGCAGGTCATCAGCAGATGCCACAAATACCCCATCGCGTTCGTAAAGGGAAGGCTAAAATATCGGGCCTGGGTCCACGTGATTCGAGAAAGGAGTTCGAGTTGCTACAAAAGAGGCGCCGGCGTAACGAAGGCCGCCAATTCCAAGGAAAACAAATGTTAATGCACATTGCAAAGAACAACAAAGGGCTCTACAGTCTGTGAAATCGTTCGTTTTACCAGTAAGCCATGTACCACCATTACTTACATTTGCCCCCTTGCGTGCGATGTTCAGGGTCATCTCCACCGGTACCTGGTGTGCCTTGGCGCCAGCTCTTGCCGCTGTGCCTCGTGGATTTAGTTGCGAATTTGGGAGGCCCCTCATCACGAGGACCTTCGGGACACCACCTGGAAAGAGAGAATCGGTAATATGGGAGCTGGGTTTGGGTCGTGTCCGTTATTTCACATTCGTCTTGGGACACTACCGAGAGAATCTTAAGAACTGCGACATAGGAAAGTTTCGTCAGTCGGATCGCGGGACACTCATCCGGCCTTAATGCGATCCTAGGGTAAGCTTAGTTCAACTACATAGATTTGAGACTTTTGTGCTCTTTATACAAACTTTAAATACCTCAAGGTTTAAATTACGCGTTCTTATTCTCAGTATTTAAAATTGAAGCATGGGAGTCTTTTGTAATCCTAAAGAATTTTCCTGTTCTTTTAATCCGTCTTTTTTTAAATCATTCTGTTTTAATTTTAACCCACAGTGAAAAACAGTTGGCCGTTTCACGTTTCCTTCGCTCATCAATTAAAAACATTCCCATTTAACTAGCCACGTGTAATGGAGTGGGTTGATTTTTTAGTTGTATCGATGCAGACCGAACTCACTTTTCGGAATCAGCGTGCATCAACGCCACAAAGGGAAATCCAACTCCTCAACCTTTCACGCCATACCAAGAACAAAACCACTCATTTTTTCTACCTCAAATTGGTCCTTTATTGCGATGGGTTGATATTGTGTAGCTCCAAACACACACACACACATTATGATGAGCCTATCGTCTTTCACAAACTAACATAATCAACCACATTTTACGCTTTCTTCCAATCTTTTTTTTTTGAACCCTCAAACTCACTCTTGTATATTCTTTTTAAAAGTCTATTTCCATACCACCTCAGAGCACTTAAACCCTTCCTCACAAATACACCTCTCACTCTATATACTTTTGTCAAACCAAGAATGCCCTTCAAATCGTCCATTTGCACTACTCTGAACCTTAAAGCGGATTAAAAACATATAAAAAGCCGCACTCCACAGCTACAGACCATCCAAATTTAACGAGTGCACCTCCAGCCTTGCCACATTCGTGGTTGTACTTTCATTATAAAATTTACAGAAAAAAGCGATTCTGGATGATTTTTAAGATGAAGTCGGGGGTACAAAAAAGGGGGCTAGGAGGTCCCAAATTAGATAGTAGTATGGGAACTTTATCATCCTCGGATTTCAGAACGTAGAGAAGCGCACCGAAGGGCAATTAAGTGTATAAAATGCATATGTACTCAATGGTGAATGGACAAAAGCAGAGGAAGAGTAAAATCAGATGACCAGGATTCAATGGGGGATGATATCACAACCACTACGTGGCGCATAATCTAAAATTCCTACACACCTGCCGCAGAGCAAGGAGATCGATCATCCACCGAATCGCAGGATTCCGAACAAGCTTATGATACACTCCTCGCACAAAAGTTTCCGCTCGGCCATCCCGATATTCCCGTCCCTCGAGCAAGCGATGGACACCCTCGTAACGCAACAAAGCACCATTGTTTCTTGCCACACCACCCTGCCTGGCTCGAATCCCAAGAAATAGGAACAAGTACCCCAACACCTCACAGACCACCTCAACCACCTATTCATCCTGACTGATCGCTTCACCCCCTCCCCACAAAGACTGTTCACCAAGCCTAGCAAGGAAAAGTGGGAAATCTCGCTGTGTACTATCTTCCGACCATTATCAATATCGCCCTAAAGGTTCCCATTAAAAGCACCGACTTATTCCAACTACAACACAGCTGACTGGAACCTCTTCTGTGAATCCATACAACAAAATCTCCTAAGCTAATGCTACTGAGTTGCAGGGCTGCAATTAGCTTACCCTACTCTCACTTCTTAAAATAGAACAGCAGCAATAAATACTTCTAGAGGAGCAACATAATACACTACAAAACCAAACCTCCGAAATCAGAGCTCACGAATACCAGAAACAACCTACGAAAACCACTCAAGACATCAAAGATTTCATCTGTAATCGTTGTCCTCCGTTAGTATCCAAGATTTTAGTAGTTAGAAGAGAGGATTGGGAAAGCCTCTCATGTGAGCATGACCTCCCCCTTCCCCCGATGGCCTTACCCTTTATTACGGTTTCGCAGCGCCGTCTTCTTGCGTTCGATGCGTCGACGCGTCTCCTCAGGATCCTCACAGAAGGGCTCGAAAGAGGTGGGGCGCCGCGGCGCAGTTTGTTCATCACCCTCTTCTTTGGGGTATGCTCGTCCCGAGTTCCTGACCATTAACGAGGGAATCGATCCCTGAGTGGGACGGCTGGCCGAGGTCCAATTTGTATATATCCGGGCGTTCGCTCTTCCAAAAACAACAACAAACCCAATTCATAAGTAGGAACTAATGGGTGAATCTCGTCTAAAGGTAGCTCACGAGTAAATAACCACATGTTCTATCATTATGACTTCTAAATTTACATTAATAATAGGTAATTATGAGACATTTTTTTTTTTTTTTTTTTTATAGAGCCCATCTGGCAACTACCCACTTGGGCATAAGTCGCCGAAAAACACGACAGCCTAGAATTAGGCTACTTTAAAGTTAAAATATGAAAACTTAACAATCAATATAAATTTGAAAAACTTAACAATCGAAGCAATCTCCGGCAGCGGGGGGAGGTCCCCCTCACCCCGGTGCAGGAGAGTGCAATCTAAAACAAAACAATAACAAAAAAAGGAACCTTAAATAAAGGGGAGAAGGCCGGCCTCCCCCAAAAAGTCAATAAGTCCACCAGTCATGGTGCACGCACTCGTCCCGAGTACAAGGGACAGGCGTAATTATGAGACAACACGAATCTTAGGAGCTTCACGTACTTTTTGAACTTGCTTTCCTTGGAGCCCTCCTCGTTAAGTTCCGAACTCTCCTCCTCCGTCTCTTGCTCGCCGTCTTCCTCCGCGAAGCTCAGTCCGGGTGTGTTCAGTGCACCACGTCCCCGAAGTGAAATGAAACTGGAGCGATAAGATAAGGCCTGAATCCGGTCCGGCCCTATTCTCACTTCTTAACATAGAAGAGTAGCAATAAATACTTCTAGAGGCGCCTTTAAGAGGTTTCTCGAAAAGAAAACATGTGAAGAGATGATGTTTCAGACATCTCACAAATGTCAACGCCCAACCGACGTCGTTTTTACGAAAGCGAGCAAATTTCCCTCTGGCATTGAGGCTTATCATCTCAGGGGAGTGGCCCTATCACTACCACCCTGAAAGGATCACGTCAAATCCCAATATGCTAAAGTCATAGACATGAATTAAGTTCCGGTCTACCAAACATTCGGGACACACTCGAGGCCCGCGAAGTGGGGTCACGGATTCATCAATTTTTTTAGCGCCCATATGGCGACTACATACTAGGGCCTAAGTTGTCGTAATCATCATCAAGCCTTTGGCAAGGCTAGATTAAAACAAAATAAAACAAACAAACGAGGGAAAAAAAAGCAAGAAGAAGGAAGCATGCTAGGGCGTCGGGCCTCTCCTTGGCGCAGGCTGATGAACCAACACCGAAGAGAAATAAAATAGACGAGGTCAGCCTCCTCAAGGGAAAAGTGGTAATGAACCCACTCATTCCGGTACCGGAAGAGGTAGCGTGCGCGATCACGCAGTCTGATACAATCAACAAGAATGTGCCGTCGCGGCATTTGAGGTAAGGCCATGGGAACAGTCGCAGCGCAATAGCACGCAACTTTAAGTTTCCCCTCGGCCGTCTCCCATCTTGTTAGCCAGGCAGCCCTGATTCAGGCCATGTAGTCGGTGTGAGGAAGAGTCAAACGCGGGTCTGGTAGCCCAGTCCTGGCGAACTCTTTGGCGCCCTCATTCTCCACGTATCAAGGCACTCAACATAAGATAATCTAGACATCCACCCGGCACGCGGCAACCGTGGCGTCACGGATACCGCGAACCAAGAAGTGTGCATATTCCAATGCCCCATGAGCGCACAGGGCGGTTTGTGAGAGTCTAAAGATCGCAATCCGGTCTCCAAACCGGACAAGACGCGTTATCTCCCGTACGGAGAGGTGTATTGCAACCAGCCCGGCCGTGAAGAAAGAGGTAGCACCTGGTAGAGCCCCACTGACTTCAAACTGAGTGGGAAACAGACCAACTCCTGGGACTTGCAGTCATCCGTATACATTGGCTCGGAACCAGCGTGAGACTAGGTGTGCTCCAAAAAGGCCGAACAAAATACTCCTGGTACTGTGGAAGCTTTGGGAGCAGAGGCAAGGCGACAAATAGTCCAAGTTGGTACCCTCCTGGCACCAGTGGCACCACCAGCCCGAGAGCAAAACCGACCTAACGAAGGTGTTTCAAAGCACTAAACTCAAAGTGCTTAGGCTATGGACAGGCGTCTGTCGGTGGCACAAGCATCATCGAGATCAGCTGCGGATGCAGTGAGAGCCGTTGGCGATTGAGGGAGGCGCCGGGCTCGCGTGTACATGCGAATAATGCACTGTACATGGTGCAGAGCGAGTGGCATCTCTCCAACATCGACAACTAAGCTCTCAATGGGGGACGTGCGAAGGCACCGGTCGCCAGGCGAAAAACGGTCTGGTGGATCGAGTTCTCTTTCCGCAATAGATGCTCGGCTGCCAAGGCATAAAACTCGCATGCGTAGTCAAGCTTCGAACGAACAAAGGATCGATAGAAAAGCAAGCCAGTAGCCCTATCAGCACCTCATGTGCTGAACGTCATCGAACGAACAATGTCCAATGCGCGGGTACAAGACACCCTAAGACTGCGAATATGAGCTTCCGAGTGAGGTGTCGGTCGAAAACAAGACCAAGGAAACGGTGCGAATCCACCACTTCCAGGCGAGCCTCGTTTAGGAACAAGTCCGGGTAGAGGTGGATCCGTGGATGGAGGCAGTAATGCACCACCTTAGTCTTGGCCATCAAAACCTAAACCTGTGCGAATCGGCATAGTGAGAGACGCTCTAGATTTGGCATCTGGGCTGGACCAAAAGCGATCGAAAGGTCGTCCCCGTGGAGCGTAACGAGAACTTCAGACAGCACCAAGGTGATACCGTTGGTACTCAGGGCAAAAAGTGTGACACTGAGAACACTTTCCTGGGGGACACCTATTGGGCCAGAGAGGGCTCACCCCACCCGTACGCGGAATCGACGATCTCGCAAAATTTCAGATATAAAGATTGTGAGGCGTCACCTCGCCCCCATCGTATGTAGAGTCTTCATGATACCGTATCGCCATGCGGTATCATAGGCCTTCTCCAGATCGAAAAACACCGTGGCGTAGTGGTCTACGGAGGAAGGACTCGCAGACGGAATTTTGCAGTCAGAGCAGAGCATCCGACGTGGAGTGTAACTTGCGAAAGCCGCACTGTGCACTAGACAGATGGCCTCTGCTGTACCAATTTCTCCATAAAATTGCACACACAGGATGTTAGAGAGATTGGGCGAAAACCGGACGGGGTAGAGGGATCTCTCCCTAGTTTGCGAAAGGTGAGCACAGTAGCGATTCGCCGAGTTTGGGAGGATACCCTCTATCCAGATCCTGTGAACAAATCTAACAGAAAGGCCATGCTTTGCTCACCCAGGTCTCGTCATTACACACGGGATATGGTCCGGATCAGGGGCGAGGGGTGGGGTGCACGCACGAAGCGGAGTAGAACGCAACTCACTAAATGTAAACCTGTCGTTGAAAGGTTCTTGCGGAGAGGTTCAACGGGAGGCGGTCCTGCGAGAACACGCCCCGAATCCTTTTGAATCGCTTCCACACCTCTGCTAGAGGGGTTTCCTATCAAGTTAAGTCACATGAAATCGTTCCAGTGGCGCTTATTGCGTATGTAGGCATAACGCTTTTGTTTGATGGCCGTCTAACACTCGGCTGATCACCACTGAAACTGTTGGGGGTGCAAAACGGCCAGAAGTTCTGGGATTATTTCATATGCCCACGGCCATAAGGTTACCTGAGAACTCGATGGCCTCATACACCGACCTAAACTTCTCAAATGGGACAGAGAAATTAGTCATTTCCTGAAATTAAAAACACCGCGCCAAGCACCACCGGCGGGATGGGGGTCTCAGGCGGCAGCTGTTCAGAAAATTAAATTTGAATGGGAAAATGATCACTAACAAGGAGGTCATCAAATACCTCCCACCCAAAAGCAGCCTGTGCATCCGGAGAGCACAAAGATAGATCGAGACAGGAAAATGAAGCGGTTCTCGGGGAGTGATGCGCTAAATCATGCACATTTAGGACACCTTATCTCAAACGTCGATCAGTTCAGCAAGGACCCGACCCCTAGGATTTATCGAGTAGTCTCCCCAGAGTGGGTGTCTACGTTCAAATCCCCGAGCAAGAGAAAGGGTTTCGGCAACCGTGCCACGACGCGGCGAAAGTCCTCTGCGTCGAAGACGGTTGATGGTGGAATGTACACAAAAATAAAAGTAGATCTCCTGTCCAGGTGCAGCTGAATTGTTACTGCCTAAAAGGAGGTATTTAAAGCAACGCGAAGAACGGAGTTACCATGCCGAGTGTAAATCGGGCAACCATTCCTTGGTGAGAATGGGCAGGGGGCACGCGCCTAGCAGGGTTTCCTGCGAAAAAATAATTAACGGGAAATGGAAGGAGACAAGCCTCGGCGGTTCCTACCAGTTTGCTCGGACTCTGCGGTAATTCCATTGAAGGAATATGCCCTCCAGGCCTAGCTCGGAGATGCGGGGTACCTTTTCGAAGACCCTCACGGAAATGGCTGTACGCTTCTCGGAGGCAGAACTACGAGTTTGTTGGCCCAAAGGAACTGAAGGCTTGTCGCCGTGGAGGACTTATCGGGGGAAGTTTGGCTTGACATGCGAGTCTTTACCTTCCTCCGCCTCGAAACTTTATGCGGGCAGGACGGCTCTGAAGGCGGAGGTCCCTCCTTTGGAGGATCCACCGTCTCCAGGCCACCCAGCTCAGCCTTGGGTGCGGGCATAGGAGCCAGCTTTATGAATCCCGGAAGACGGCCTCATGACCACCTTCAGGTGTGTTGCCTCCTGCGAGTCTAACGACTCAGTGAAGGCGCACGGCCGTTTCGCATTACGGAAAACGGTCATGGTGGGGGACGGGGGAGCACTGGTTTTAGCCGAGGACGGATGTGAACCCTTTGGGCCGCCAGCTCTAACAGGGGAACACTCAAGGTGAGTAGAACCTGCAGAAGTGTTCAGAATGAATGCGGAAACGACCGTGCTCATAGGCCTGGAAGAGCCAGGATCAGAGGGTGCTTTTTTATAAATTGAGGCCCAAGACGTGCCAGGCAGCGCCGGGTGCGCCAGGACCTGGTCCTTAACCTCGCGAAACAAAACGATCCAAAGCTTGAAAGGCCAGGATTTCCTTCTCTAGGAGATACGCACCACATTGCTTCGATGAATCGGGGTGCGGCTCTCCTTAATTGGCGCACTTGCCCGTACACAAGTGGGACTTATCTAGTGTGGCTTTGGAGTATCTTAAACAGATTTTGCACGTCTACAGGAGCGATTCGTATGGCTCAAGCTGTGCCAGTAGTGGCACCTCCGCGCCAGTGGTATGAATGCCTTAACGCGGTAGCAATACCAACCGGCACCCACTGACTCAGGGAACCCGTCACGATCGAACGTGACAAAGAGAGTGTCCGGGTAGCTCTCGAGTCCCTCCGTTTTTTCATCACACGTTCGACCTTGACCGCTCCATGGTCGGTCAGCTCTAAGGTGATGTCCTCTATGGAATAGTCCACGAGTTCCCTCGCATAAACTACTCCTTTCACGAAGTTGATGGTAGAGTGCGGCGTCACGCTCACCGGCGTGTCATTAAGTGTCCGAAGGAGGGATCCGGGGCATTCGCCAAAAGGGTCCCGTCGGAGAAAAACGACAGCTTCGGCTCTCTACCAATCAAGCTACCTAATGCTCTCCTCTGATGGATCACGTTGCCCTTGGGCAAGATGCTGCCATCAATGGAACGAATAACCAGAAAGCGTTTGAATCCAGCGGGTTAAAAAATGTCAGGTAGTCTCTCAATGAAGGGCTCCGACGTAATCAAGGCTCCGCTCAGCGCACTTGTGACTTTGGTCTTGGTCTGGGACTCTCACCCGAGAGCGCCTCGGGGCCGGACGTGTCGATCTTGGCCTGGTCACCTGCAGAAGCGGCAGCGGACCAATCAGTCCCAGGAGCATCCGAGGAGGGAGAGGAACCTTTAGTCCTCTTACTTCTTTTCGTTTTTGGAGAGGAGGGAGGGGAATGAACCAGCTTCCCTCCACTGCCGGAAGGAGCCCTTAGGCCGGATGGACAGGACTCAGTAAGATCCTTGTTCGAGATGGAGAAGGGCTTTGATGTCAGAGGGGCACCAGCCGGGGGAAGAGCACCCTGCTCTCTTTGAGAGTCCTCGGGGCCCCGAGCCATCTGAGGAGAAGCCTCCACAGGGGTGGACTCAGGTTCGACCCGATGCAAGATCCTGCCGTCTAAGGCTGGGACACCTCCAGGACAATGTCCATATAAGGGACGGGGGGGCATGTGGCCATCCCTCCCAAGGCATTACGGATCCCATTCGAGCTATCTTCCGACGGAGCCAAGTCTCTGGCTGGCGAACCAACCTCCATCGGGGAAGCAGTCACGTCGATCCCCCCGCAATGTCAAGATGAAAGATTGCATGATAGCACGGGTCACGGCCCGACGCGCTCCGATTTCCCTTTTCCCCTAAAGGGGGCTAGCCTTATCGAGTTGCACCCACCAGGAGCGGTCAATTTTGAGTCATCTGCCTACTTTCTTGGCAGTGCCTTGTGATAGAATAGGGAGGACTGTAATTGGTCTAAAGATGGAGTCGTCCAAAAGCGACTCCACAGAAGGGAGTGAGCGGGAAACCGCAGAACTGTAGGCCTATGAGAGGAGTAAGCCTCCTCTCCGTTAGAAGAGTATTGGAGGTGCCCATAGAAAGCACTGAAGGGGGGGGGATCACCTCCTTTTCCCCTTTTCCGATGATGAGAGGGGAGCATCCATCCAGCCAGCCAGCCACCTAGGGAAGGCGAGGCCGCGCTTGGAGGCGGATCTCCATGCACTTTCCCACTAGTGTCTTTAGTTGTCACCATGATCAGAGTAAATGACCTGCCTATTAGTGGGGAGGTTAATAGAAAGGTCTCCATAGGCTCAGAAATTCCAGAATATCATCATTTACACATAATCGGTCCCGGTCCAGGGTTGACAGGCTTTGCCAACCGGGCCCGCCATTCAAGCGACATTGTCCTGGAGCTTCAACTATAAAGGATGGTGCCGGCGTAACTTCCTGTGTATTGGAGGAAGGTGAGCAAAATCGACGGTCTACCACCCCAGGTGGTACCTAACACTTGCTCTCGCAGCAGGTAGGGACCTCATGGAATATACTGCCACTCAATTAAGGGTCATTAGAGGACGAAAGTGCACTGGGCAGTCAGAACCTCTGTGGGTAGAAGAGCAAGTGTGGAAAGGGATAGGAGGGTATGTAATTAAGAGAAGTAGAGACAGGCGGGTGCACTAACGAGTAGGGTGGGTGATCACCTATTATTATCATACCCTGGTGCTAGGTGAGCTCAGGATGGCATCCAGTCCACCAAGGCACTATGGCTACCAGACCAAACTCTGTACAGGTGGAAACCCTCCTTTGGTACAAAGTGTGGAGAGAAAAGGTTGAGTGAATAGCCATATTGATAATAATAAATAATACTTTTAATAAATAATAACATACTAAATCATTACATAAAATTAACAGTACTAAATAATAATAAATAATGATAATATGATACTAATCAGAATACATAATATATCAATAAATACTAGTAAAAGGTATAAAAATCATACTAAATAATAATATTAATAATACTAACTACTACTACTACTAATAAAAAGGTAAAGCACTGCTGAGTGGGGGCGAGTGAGGGGAAAGCGCACGAAGAACTTTCCCAGGCCCCTTCAGAGTTCAAGTCAGCCCAGTGACGTGGCCTCCCGAATTTTCCCTCACGTGGGGAGGACGTGCAACTCCTCCGGATACCAAGGGTAACAGCATACCTCCCTGCGGGGGCGATGTATGGCAGAAGGCCCTCTTTGGCTAAGGAAGGCTTATCCTTCGTATGGCTGGCCCGTGCTGCTCACTCACCTGTGGGAGGCCCCCCTCCTGCGGAAATCCTTGTCGTCGAGGAGACCACCCCCGACCTCGCCCATCTCGTCATCATCGTAAGTGTCATCGTATTCATCATTGTAGTCGGCCGAGGTTGATGCGCTCGACGCGATGGCAATGGTGGGCGAGTATTTCTCCTCGTCCTCGTAGATGCTGTAGCCGGCGTTCGCCTCGTACTCGTGCAGGATTCTCTTCATCTGAGGGCAGGAGGTGAGATCGCGGATGGCAAGGGCTCTCCGAGGGAACGTTTCTCCTCACAAGCACACGGACTCGCCAGTCCTAAATTGAACCGAGTCTGGGTGGATGGAAGCGTAAAACCAACCTTAGCCGCCAGTTCGGGATCCTTCTCGAAGCCTCTTCGGCCAGGATCGAGGTCCTGAGCCTTCCCTCGATGAACCCGGGTTTTGTCAAGGGCGGCAGGGCGCCGGAACACGTCGAATTCATCGTCGTCGTATACATTGAGCCGGTTGCAGAGGGGGTCCGAGGTCTCCCAATCCTCTTCCTGAAAACGAAGGACTCGTTTCACTTCCACCCGATGCGGAGAGTTTGCCGTGAACATAAAAAAAGTGAGGAAAAGGACAAGATGTCAAGAGAGCTGTAGGCGGAAATGAAAGTATAAGGATAGCTCTGTCAGCGTCCCAGCCGACATCCATCCTGGGTCGCCGAACTAGAGTCTCTCTGGCCCGCCTACGATCAGGACACCACCTCTCACTAGACTGCCCCCGATACTACCGCCATCTGACTGACAACACCACTCATCTCATTCCCACCTGCCCCTTCCTTGAACACCTCGGAGCCTACTATCATGTCACCTCTTTTGGAGACCTCTGGAGATGACCGATCGCCGTGGCGACATTCCACAGTGCTGCTGGGTTTGACTGAAGAGCCCCCCTCCCCCTGAGGGACCACAAAGTAAAGTATGCCAATCGCAATGATCTGCCCCTAATACTACCAGCCCCCTCCTGCAATTGATACAAAATTCCACCTCCAGACGAGGATGCGCCGGACACGCATTCGTTGAGGAATGGGGTCAGGTGCCGATTTTCACATCCTACCGGCTTTGTAGCGCTCCCAGAAGTCTCCTCTTATGATTACTCGACAAATGTGCCTTCGGCATCTCCCAAATTTTCATCAATTTCTAATACCCCCTTAAAGAAATATGACTTCTTCATTAAGAGTGATACAGTTACTATAGCAACCATACGTCTTAATAGACTCTTACCTTTTTACTTGAATCTCCTGCCGGGGAAGATGTCTGTTCCTGTGGAGTCTGCTCTACCTGTAGGCGGGATTCGGCCTCCGATTCTTTGAGAGAGCGATCAAGGGCATCGAGGGGTGGGGGGAGCACGCCTTCCAGCAGGGCATTCAAAGAGTCCTCCAGAGAATAATTGTAATACCTGCGGGGAAGCGATCGAGAAAAGAGCGTTACTATGGCAATTATTTTTTTATTTAAAAAAAAACAAAAAAACAACAAAGATAGTTGAAAACGAGGTTCGTAAAGTGGTGAAATAAGGAGAAGCGAAAATGTAAGGAATAATACACATCGCTTTTCATAAGTGATTCGTGTTTTGAAGTGAGAAGTTTTTGTAGTCATTGATGCGCGCCGACCCCTGTGGAAAAGCTGTTGAAATATGAGGGTGATTATTGGGTAGGGCGAGCCAGGTCGCGCCCCAGACTGTAATCTTCCAGTATCGTAATGGCGACTAAGCCCGGATACGCAACCGCTTGCGTGGGAAGCAGCGTGCCTGGAGGTGTCATCTCACGATGGTATCACGGTAATGGGCGAGTCTGTCGCGGATGCTGTCCATTTTACGTCAATGTCTTTAAAACGGTGATTGCAGATGTTTGCTAATGTGAGACAAACATGAAAGGGAATGAAGAGTTTGTGGAGGACGGAAGTGTGGTAGGAGTAAACAGGGTGTGGCAGTGCTTTTGGGTGAGGAATGGCATGATTAACTGGTTGGATATGAGTGTGCGAGCTCGAGAATTATGTAGGTTGAAGTTGAGAGTGGCAAAGATGAAAGTGCGTGTGGTTGTAGTGTAATATCCTGTAATGAGAGAAGTTAAGCCAAGAAAGAGGTTGTGGAATGACTTGGAACAAGTGGAGGATGGAATTGGGAATATATATTGGGTGATGGTTGTACGAGGTATGTATGGAGAAATAAGTGACAGAATGAGAGAGGGGATAACTGGAGGTTTGTGCTGAAAGAAACATGTGTATTAAAGATCCTTTTAGCACAAGTGTGTATAAATGGACATGGGCTGAGCGAAGGGTCAAAGTTAAGAGTATGAAAGACTATGCTGCAGGGGAGTATTTGATTTCGAAAGTTTAAGCGGTATGAGGTAAGGTAAAATTGGTTGGTGTATGTCTGAGAAGGCGTGAGGAAGGTGGAGAGGAAGGGAGAGCAAAAGTGAAAGGTTAGTCAATCTGAGTAAAGAGGGGGAGGGAGAATGCAAGAATGCTCGAGTAAAAGAGAGGAAATAAGTGTGAGCGTGGAGATATAGCACATGTGGAACAAACTTATGGAAGTGGTAGTAGGTAGTACAGGGGCTGTATGTGCGTGTGCCAGAATTGGGACGAGGAAGCAAACTGCTGAATGGTGGTTTGATGATATGAAGCGTGTGATGGAAAGTAAAAAGGAGGCATACTTGTTAAATGCTTATTACTACTCATGAGGATGTCATGGAGATACGGCTGAAAGCATTCAAACAGATGAAAAGGAAAGTGAAACGAGTCAATAAACAAGAATGGGAAAGCAGCAAATGAAGAGTTTGTAAAAAAGATGAATGAGCATCCTGATGGGAACAGGAAGTGATAAAGGTGAGGAGCAAGGAGAATAGCTGTGTGAACAACAAGGACAAGAATGGCAGGGTACTTGTGAGCAATGAGGTCAAATGTAGATGACAGGAATACTTTGAGTTGTAAATATACGTATGGAAGATGATGCATATGTTATGATGATTGGCTTCGTGGGGGCAAATTGGCTGCTATATCGGGCTATGGAAGAGAGAAGCATGCAAGAGGTTGTTAGTGCTGAGAGGTCTGAAACATGGGAATGAAGCTTGAGTTGATGATATAGTCGCTGAGATGCATAAAAAGGGGTGGTGATTGTGTTATTGAATGAGTCTGATGAGTGGGTTGCAAGGCACTTGGAAACAAAATTATAATTGGGTATATAAAAAGATGGGGTAGAGTAGGTAGAGGGTGTGTGGATAGTATTTGCAGTGAGACAGCTGAAAAAACAAGGAATAAGAGGTGCAAAACTGTTTGAGTTGATGAATCTGGAGAAAGCTCATGATTGTGTAAATAGAGAAGCATTATGGAAGGTGCTAAGAATTTATGGAGTGAGTAGTAAAGTATTGGATGGTGTGAAGAGTATTTATCATGGAAGTAAAGTGTGCTTTATGGTAAAAGGAGTCGTTTGATATACGGGAGGTGGGGGAGGGTGCAAAGTTGTGTGATGTAGCTATGGCTGTTTACTATCTTTATTGATGAAGTACTGCGAGAAGTACATATGGGAATGAAGGAAAGGGATGTAAGATTGATGAGGAATGGAAAAAGTTGCTGTAATCATATTATAGCATAATGGTATGCTAGATTAAAAACAACAACATATGCAAATGACCAAAAACAAAAATAAAAAACAACAAAATGGCCGGGCTGCCCAGATTCCTGCCATGTAGTCATTCCTTGTGAGGAAGAGCCAAACGCTGGTCTAATCGCCTTGTCCTCGCGGACAATTTGGTGCCCTCATTTCCTGCATGTCCAGGAACCCAGCAGAAGATAATTTCGACACCCACCCGGCTCGGGCAACCGACGCGTCTCGGATACCACAAACCAGTGTGTGGAGATTCCAATGTCCCGAGAGCACTCAGGGCGTTTTGTGAGTCGCTATAGATCAGAATCCGGTCTCTGAAACGGGTACGACGCGTTATCTCCCGTACCGAGCCGTATACTGCAAAAAGGGGCGGACGTGAAGACAGACGCAGCGGCTGGTAGAGCCCAGCTGACTTCAAACAGAAGGGATACGGTGTGAAAACCAACCCCCTCCTGGGACTTGGAGCCATCCGTATACATTGACAAGCATCCAGTGGGAGATATAATGTGCTCCAGAATGGCGGAATGCAATACTCCCGGCACTGTAGAAGCTTTATGAGTAGAGGCGTGTCGACAAATAATTAGAAGTGGTACCTTTCAGGGTGGCGTCCTGGGCAGAACCAGAGCCGCCACCGGCCCGAGAGCTAGAGCGAGCTCTAGAACGAGTTTCCTAGCCCTAAACCCAAAGGGCTGAGGGTATGAGTAGCGTATCTCGGCGGCATAGGCACCGTCGAGATCAGCTGTGGATGCAGCGAGAGGGGCCGTTGGTGACTGAGAGAGACACCGGGTTCGCGCGCACAGGCGAATAATGCACTGTGCACGGCGCAGAGCGAGTGGTATCTCCCCAGCATCGACAAGTAGGCTCTCAATGGGGGTCTTGCGGAAGGCACCGGTCGCCAGGCGAAGCCCCGTGTGGTGGATGGAGTCCACCTCTGTAATACACGATCGACTGCGGATTTTAGAGGCCTTCTCCAGATCGAAAATCGAAAAACACCGTGGCGGAGTACTTTCTATGAAGGAAGGCCTCACAGACGGCATTTTCCAGTCGGAGCAAAGAATCCGGCGTGGATTGGAACTTGTGGAAGCTTCCGCTATACAAGAAAAAGGATAATCTAAATTTACCAATATCTTCTTCAACTCGCACACAGGGGATGTCAGAGATTATGCGCACACCCGCCGAGGTAGAGTGATCTCTCCCCTGTTTGCGAAAGTGAGCAAAATAGCGATTTACCAAGAGTCTGGGAGGATACCCTCTACCAAGATCCTGATGAACGAATCTAACAAAAGCATCGCTCACCTAGGTGTCGATACATGGCATACGGGACATCATCCGGATCAGGGGCGGTATCCACGCACGATGAGAGAGCGGAACGCAACTCACTCAATGTAAACATGTTGAAGGGTTCTCTTTTGGAGGTCAAGTCAAGTGGGCGGCATTCACATCACGACCTGCATTGAATGCTGGCGGAGCAGCATCCCGGCCACAGAATGCGGGGGAAGCGGTCGCAAAAGACCCGAGATTGCGCTGCCTTCTCCTAGATAACGGGAGATGGGGTCCTGCGAGAACTTGCCCCGAATCCTTGACTCGCTTCCACACCTCTGCTAGAGGAGTCTTCTCCTATAAGTGAAGACACGTATGCACGCCAAGAAGAGCCCTAGCGGCGCTTAGAGAGCATGTAGGCATAACACTTTTTGTTTGAGGTCCGTCTCAAACCTCCCAGTTGGCCCGGAGTCTGCGGCAATTCCATTGAAGGAATATGCTCTCCGGGCAAAGCTCGGGGGGAAATGTTAGGGCCCTCCTCGAAGAGAAGACCCTCACGGAAATAGCCGTACGCTTCCCGGAGGCAAAACTCCGGGCGCTGTTGGCCGAACAAAGCGGTGAAAAGCGGCTGGTGCCTTCGACGACTTAACGGGGGAGGTTGGGCTCGCCATGCGAGTCTTTTCCTTCCCCCCCGTCTCAAACCTTTGGAGGATCCACCTTCTCTGAGCTACCCAGCCCAGCCCTAGGTGTGGGCCTAGAAGCCGAAGCTCCTTTGGTGCTCTCCTCCTTTTGGGGGCAGCTTTAGGAACCCTTGGAATACAGCCTCACTAACACCTTCAGGGGGTGTTGTCTCCTGTAAGTCTAACGACTTGGTGGAGGTGCGCAGCCGTTTCGCCTTACGGGAAACGGTCCTGCTGGGGGAGGAAGGGATCCATGGTTTTATGCGAGGCCCTTTGTGCCGCCAGCTCTACAGGTGAGTAAAACAGCAGAAGGGTTTCAAATGAGCGCGGAAACAACCGTGCTCGTAGGCATGGAAGGGGCAGGAGCAGAGGGACCCTTTTTAAAAATTGAAGCATAAGACGTCCCAGGAAGCACCGGAAGGGCCAGGACCAACCAAGTCTTGAGCCTCGCCCAGCCCGCCATTTAAGCGAAATCGGCATGGGACTTTGACCATAAAGGATGGTGCCGGCGTAGTCACCTTATATGAGTAGAATCGACGGTCCAGCAGACCCGGTAACTAATACTTGCCATAGCCAGCGGGCTTTCGGCCATCGCAGCAGGTGAGGACCTCATGGTATATACTGCCACTCAACTAAGGGTCATAAGAGGATGAAAGTTCACCGGGCACCCAGAACCTCTGTGGATAAGAGAGCAAGTGTGGAAAGCGGTAGGAAAGTATGTAATAGAGAGAAGTAGAGATAAGCGGGTCCACTAACGAGTAGGGTGCGTGATCTCCTATTACTATCATACCCTGGTGCTAGGAAATTCCAGAATGTCATGCAGTCAACTAAGGCACCTGGAATGAACTCTGTTCAGGTAGTAACAGAGCTCCTGGTACAAAGTACAGCTAGAAAAGGTTAAGGGCGATAGACATAATAATACTACTAAATAGTAATAAATATAATAATAATAATACATAATAATAATAAATCAATAAATGATACTAAATAAAATAATTAATAATAACAAATATTGCAACTAAATAATAAGAATAAGAACAATAAAAATATTACCTAATAAATAGATAGAGCTAAAGTAGCAGTGAGGGGGGGCGAGGGGATAGCGCACCCACATCTATTCCTTCCCCCATCAGAGTTCAAAAGTCAACCCAGTGACGACGGGGCTTCCCTCCTAAGTTGCACTCAGGCCGAGAGGACCTGCAACTCTTCTGGATACCAAATGTAACAGGCTACACACGATAACGCCCCTCCCCCCCCCTGCGGGAATCCCTGACTGGAATAGGTGCTACAGTACATACCACCCCATCCCGGGGCGTGGACAAAATGATGGATGCCTTGTGTTTAATAAAGGATACAGGGGGTAGGGGGATCCAACAGCCTGTGAAGTGGGGCCGCATTTTCTGTGAGGCTGTCCTGAGGGAGCAGGTAAGAGGGAGGGAGGCTGTTGCATGCTGTGGGAATTTTATACACCCACCCCCCCGTGCTAGCAACCCAATTGCAACTTAACCTTACGCCAGATACATCCAAGTAGGGGCAGTCCCTAGGTGGGTGGGTCGTGTCATATCCACTTGGAAATGACTGACCACACTATTCTTCTTGCCCTCCAGGGTGGCTGGAGTTAAAAAAAAAACCCACACAACCTAGCCAGCTGGGCATGCTACCCACCATAAGCAGTACAGCCTTATGCACCCGAGAACCGCCACAAAGGGGGGAGGTTAGCCCATTTCACACAGGGAAAGGGTTATTGGGTCAAAACTGATCTTTCCATTAATCACGCCCAAAGGTTTTGTAAAAACGAAAAAACGCGTCTCCTACCAATACAATCGAGTCTCATTAATTTTTGCCAAAATAATGTTACGCGTAACCCAAACGGTAAGAAGGGGAAAAAAGTCATTAGAATTGACATTAATGCTGCAAAAAGTTAAGATAGACGTTAAATCATCTCTTCTTGCGACTATCAACAAGGGCATAAACGCTGCCGAAAAGGTACAACCTATCAGGCTAATTTAAAATATACAACGTGCACCAATACTATGGAGGAGGCGTTCAGCATGGCAACGGAGGGGGGAATAATACATCTCAGCCAAAGCACCGGGGAAGGGGGAGGGGGCATAATTTAAGGTCGATCTGGATATGAACAAAACCACCACACCTGGTGGACTGCATGGTTCCTCTCTCTGGTTTGGGCGACGTGGACCGGGCTGACGGAGGCCCACCATCGAGTGGAAGATGACTCTAGTTCTCCGGATACAATTTAAGAACACCCTGGAGGTCAACCTCGACTCCCCCATCACAAGGACCCCGCCTTTCCAATTATCCAGAGCAGAGAGGGGTGCAGACCACCTCGAAAACCCCACTGACCTCAGCACTGCCCTGACGAAACCATCGCCGAGGTCTGGAAGGAGGTCTTGGATGGAAAAGATGAGGGACGTGATCTCGCCCGGGGACCGGGCAGGGGCAGTCTCCCCCGCGTAGTACCCATTCATACCGCTGCTGTCTTCCACCTACGGGGAGGAAAGGGCTCCACTTATTGGGGGGGAGGAGGACATACATCAGAAGAGGCCCACAATCACTACCCTCCCTCAGCAGAAAAGAGACAAGATATGCTGGATTGAAGGGGTGCCTCCCCCCCTTCAAGATATTTCTATTTACTCAAAACTAAACAAAAACCAACGATGGCATCTCTACCATAAATTTTGCAGAGGTTTGTATAGAAAGCGGTTAAATAAGGGGAAGTGAAATTGTCCAGAGGGTATAGAACAAAATTAGAGAGGAGACTACTTGGGGCTCTCGCGACATAAAAACGCACAACACTCCAGATCCGGTCCAAACACTACGATTAACGTAGATCCCTTTACAAGCGTTGGGGCCTGAGGGGCACAAAATCTTCCAGAAGTCAGCTGCAACATGCCTCACCTAACAGCCACTTGCGGGGCGGATCCAAGACTCAAACGCATTTCTGGGATTATTAAAAGAGAGCGCGTTCCCGGCTCAACGTCTTGGTCCATTCCACTCAGAGGTGCATATTTAGTCGGCTTTTACGAAGAGCAGCTGGCGCCACAATGCTACTGCTTACACTTCACAGTCGTCTGTGGTGCATGGGTGGTCGTGCTTTCTCAATATTTACCCCTAAGGTGCGGAATGATCTCTGTGATACGCTCATCCCCCTTTCTGGGTGTCCTGAAGACCTACCTATTCCCTTAATAGTGGATAGATAGGCACTCTACGAAGGTGCGTGTCCCTGAATAACGCCATAAAAAAACTGCGTATTGAACTTTAAGAGGAGGGATTAATAGGATTAAAAACGCGGTAGTATATCGTGAGATATTTATGGATCTTAGTTTTCTAAGTACCTAGAGATCGATCCCTGTCTGAAGTCGACTCGCAATGAGGGAAGGAGCGGGGCTTAAATACTATTTAAGCCCCGCCCCCTCCCTCATTGCCTAGAGATCGATCCTCCGTCTGAAGTTGACTCGCAATGGGGGAGGGGGCCTTAAATATTATTTTAAATACTTTAAATACTATTTAAGCAACCCCCCCCCCCCCGATCTCTAGGCACTTAGGAAACTAAGATCCATAAATATCTCACGATATAATACCGCATTTTTTGCTGTCGGTGAATGGGGCAGTTTAGATTGTGGGTATTTAATAAATACCCACAATCTAAACTCCCCCCCGTCCCCCCGACAGCGCTTAAAGAGGGACGCCACGGCACGTGGTCTTTCTCATAGGTCTCCTTAGAAATGTTAAATTTAAAGAGGTTCGGATGTAGTCAAGAGGAGGTTAGGCAGGATAGGATGAGATGGGCAGTTTTTTCATGTTGGGGCGAGGGGTGGGGGGGACTTTGGAGTGGCAATAGCTGGGTCCGTGAGGTTTTCTGAGCAGTGTGTTGAAGCGAAGGGTCGGGCAGATGGAGTGATGGGGTTCATTAGGGTGCGTGTTAGTTGCAAATGTAAGGAGGTTGTCCTTAAACTGTATAGCTCATGTGCCGGGACACATTTGGAGTGCTGTATACAGGCTGGTCCCCACTTTGGACATGATGTCGACCCCCTGAAATCGGTGCAAGGGAGGGCAGCGAAGATTATGCCCTCTCTGATGCACCTTGAATGTATAGATGGGTTGGGATGCTGAATATCTACTCATTTGAAAGGTGCGTGAGAGGGGATATGATTGAGCAGACTTAAATTTGTTCTGGGGTGGATAAAGTTGGATTTTAGTAAGTTCTTTGAGTTGGAAGGTAGTAATAGATCTAGGGACCAGAACTTGAAAATTAAAAGACAGGTGTAGGTTGAATGTGAGAAATATTTTTTCACCAAGTGGTAAATTATTGGAATGGTTTAGATAAGTGTCTGGGGAGGGTAGGTTATCATGGTTTTGTGGTTGTATTGGAAGCAAATTACATATTGCAACATCGATATTGTATATTAGAGGTGATGTATATATTATTGTCACTCGTTGAATTATGTTATGTTACATGTGATATTTTTGTAGTCATGTAAAGACGAGGGGTGGCATTTTTGTATTCATGAAGGGAAGAGGGGTATTATTCCAATCCGGGAGGAGGGTGGGCAGAAAAACTCAAACTCTGTAATTTCGAATTTGAGAATATCGCGAGGGGCGTTTTGGGAGTAGGGTGCTTTGCGGCTGGTTTTGAAGCACTTTGTGAAAAAGTGGGTTTGAGGATAGTTTACTAACAATTGGCGGTTGGGGTTATTATTATATTACCCGCCTCCCCCTGTAGAGAGGTAATTACAGTATTAAAATAATCACCGCCTCATAATCCGTAATTTGAATCTTGTACCCGGATGCAGAAAAAAGACCGACCTTGTCTGAAGAAGATTCCCCAGGAGAGACGGTCGGAAGTTGGCCGTTCGCTGGAGCTTCAGAGGACAGATTCATCTCGGCGACCACACACTCAACCGCTTCTTTGACGAAGTTCAGGTGGGTCATATCCGACCCCTTCTCCTGCGGGAAAGGAATGATGTGTCAGAGGCGAGAGTGAGAATTGGAAATGGTTGCAATGGCAAATGAAACCCTTGAGTGGGTTAGCTTGTCAAATTTACCCTCCGACCTCAGGCAGTCGCAAACATTATTAAAACTACCTAGGCTTTATTCCTTATAGAGTTTTGTTTTACCCATTATCAAGACTTTCTTCACACAAACCCCTTCTGGGTAGGAAGAGGCAGTAATCGTTCCCTCTTTGGCTCCCTTCAGTGTGTGTGTGGTTTAATACCTACATTCACCCCCCCTTTCCCCTTCTAGTACCCCCATATTTCTTTTCATTAACTCACAAGAGGATATCATGTGTCGCATGGGCAACATGTTGCGGCTATCATCTGGAAGATTGTGTGTTTTGCATGGATGTGGCGAACCTTCAGTTCATACCCTAAATTTTCTTTGGGATTGAAGTCAGACATTTGTGATGACCATTCCAAAACGGTTATTTTAGCTTCCTTCAACTAGCAAGAAACAAATGTGTTTGCGGGCGTTGTCATGTTGAAGACATCTTCCTAGGCCAAGCTTGCGAACATCACTTTTCAGATAATATACAAGAATCTACTCTAATATTCTTTATTCATCGTTCCAATGATTCAATGAAGTGCACCAACGGCTGTTAGAAAAACCTGCTCTATTAAATAGATTCACCTACATGTTTTACAATGGGAACTATTTTTTGTAATAGCAGCCTCACAACTTTTGCGCCAAACATACCCGAGATCATTTGTGCCAAACAACTCAGTCTACGTTTCATCTCACCATAACACATGGTACCAAAAAAATTGAAATCTTTCCCTAAATTCTCGTTGGCGTACTTTAGACGGGCTTTCAAATGAATGGATTTTTATTTAAAAAAAGGTGTCTTACAGTGATGACGTCCATGCATTTCCGCTTTATGCAACATATTGAACATTATGGTCAACTTAACATCGAGGCCTTCCTCTCTCTTCTAGTCATCCTTGGGTTATTTTCCACAAATCTAAAACTCCTCTGAACTGTGCGGAGTAGAATTATGCAGGGATGATCCAAACAAGAGGGAGATTTGCAGTTGACTCTACTTCATCAAACTTTCTTATTATTGATCGCAGTTTAGATTTAGAGACAGTTCTTCAAAAATCTAGTAGCTCACTTTAGATTTGAATTTCACAATTATGCTCTATTTGATGTAGGTAGACAGTTCACTACCTTTCGCCACGAGGATAGAATGTAGAATAAGCCGTCCAGTCCAAATAATAAGATATCCAAATTATAAATGTCGAGGTCACAGAAACTACTGGTGTACTTCTAAACTTTGTCATAATTGAACCAATATAAAGTAAGCATGAATGTGAAAATGATATTGTATGGATACTTTTAAGTGACAATTTTTGTACAAATGCTTATTCTGTTTTATTGTGCGGAGATCTCAAATAATCGAAGGCACCCAAGGCGTTTGTGAGTCGCTATAAATCACAATTTGGCTTCGAACAAGGCATATCAAGTAATCCTCCGTACTGAGCACTGTATTGCAACCAACTGGGCCGTGAAGATAGACGCAGCGCCTAGTAGAGACCAGCCAAGTTCAAAGAAAGGGGAGACGGCATAAAAGCCAATCCCATCGAGTGTCCGATGAGGTCACAATGGCCAAGTGGGCTGGGTGCGCCACATTGACTTAAGTGGTCCTGTCCACCTTCAGTTCAATAACTACAACTCTAGTTAATGCCTAGTGCTGAGGGAACGTGTCCCGTTGGACGGATCCATCAAAACGCGTTTGAAGCCGGCAGTTTCGAAAACACCCAGCAATCGACATGATTCGGGTAAGGGCGTCCTCAAGGCCTCGCTCATATTGCTGTCTGTTGGGGCTGCTCACTCCACCTGAGGACGGATGGGCTATCCTTAGCCTAGTCCCCTGCGAGTGGGCAAGGGACCCATCGGTCCGCGGAAGGGGAGGAACCTTTACTCTCTTTTATATTTAGGAGAGGAAGGCGGGGAATGCGCCCTCTTCTCTACTCCAGATTATTTTTTTATGAGCCCATTTGGCGACTGCCTAGTAAGGAAAAAGTCGCCGTAATCAAGCTACGGCATAATACTAGGTTAGGTAAAAAAAAAAACACACGATAAAAACAAAACAAAGAAACAAGCAAAAATAGCAACAAACAAAATAATCAAGGAAGCACGCTCCGGCGACCTACAACAAAGAGAGTCAAATAAAATGGCCTCCTCCAAAAAGTCATATAGCTCACATGTGTACACGAACCCGTCCTGAATACAAGGGACAAGCGGTAGCGACCCCGCTCATCCCGGTACTGGGGCAGGTAACGTGTGCTAAGATCACCCAGGCTGGGACATTCAACAAGAATGTGCCGAACAGTTTGGGGGACAGCGCAGCCCTTACAATAAGGCGCAGGCGAGCGCTCCATCAAATGACGGTGGGTCCGATTCGGAGACGACAGAAAGCCACCTGAAGCAGTCGCGGCATTTCTCTACTCCAAAAGGAGCACCGAGGCCGGACGAGCCAACTTCAGCCATATCTTTCTCCGATATTGGGGGAAGGACCTGACTCCTTTGGTGGCCCTCTTAATCTGAGTCCTTCCTTTGGAGGTCTTTGCCCAGGAGTGGGATCTTGATGACGGGTGGTTCTCACCGAGTCGGTGCTCTATGCTTGGGAAAGCCCTGTCGTTTGGGGTTCACGCTCGCTTCGGGAGGAGACTCCTTTCGGCCACTCCCCCGTGGTGTCGCGGATCCCGATCTGGGACCCACCAGACCCGATAGTGGAGTGGATGTCATTGGGGGTGGCGAACCACCCTCCATCGGGAAAGAAATGAGGAAGGCACTCAGGCCCCCACCAGCCCGTCAGAGAGAGAGCGCCCTATCGAGCCACTCCCACCATGAGCGTCCGATTTTGGGCTGGTTGCCTTCTTGGTGGGTCCCTGGGAAAGAGGGGGGGAAGGGGGGGGGGGCACGGCTGGGAAAGAAATTGAGTCATCAGAGGGAAAGTCTAAGGTAGAGTGAAAGGCAAAACCGGCACATCTGTAGACGTAGGAGGGAGAGAAACCCCTTCCCCGCTAGGTGTTGGATAGGGGCACTGAGAAAACACAGGATGGGAGGGGGGCATTTCAGAGTTGGAGCTGCCTAAGGGTGGCTCCAAAAGTGGTACTGCTTACCAATGGGGAATGGTGAGAGGGAATCCCCCCCACCAGTAAGAGGAATGCGGTTGAATTCCTCACTGACTTGACCACCAAGGTTGGGCGAGGTATGGACGCAGTCAGAAATTTTGAGAGTTTATCCACTAACGCAAATCCCCCAAACTTTTGACCATTAACAGAAGGAAAAATGTTGGTGGATTAAATCCTGTTTCCAGACGCTCTCATCTCTGTCTTTCGTAATTTTCAGGGCTCGAACCCTGGCCACGTTAAAGAGTGGTGTACCCGCCTGAGCAGCGACACACATCAACAAGAAGTGGCCCAGTGGACGGTCATTATTCAGAGGCCGCAGCTCCCAGTTGAGCAGTCAGAGAATCAGGGCGACAGGGTTGATGCCTTACTATTTTGTACTAATCGTCAAGATTGGCAGAATCTGAAGATCTGTTGTCGGCAGCCGAAAGGCATTAAAGCCCGCCATAAGCAGTACAGCCTTATGCACCAGACAAAGGCTGTAAGGAAGATGCTATTGGGGCCAAAGTGAATTTCCCATTAATTGCGACCCAATGCCCAGGACCCTTAAATTCCTGGTCTCTTGAAACCATGGGCGCTGTTATTAAAGGTTCGAAAGAGCCTCTTCTGAGGTAGCTGGTCAGGTATTCACCTAGATAAAATAAAAGGGGGATATTCTTAGAGAAAAAAAGGGGGATATTCTTAGAGCAAAGAAAAGAGGGATCTTCTTAGAGAAAAGAAAAGGGGAATATTCTTAAGAGAAAAGAAAAGGGACATATTCTTAAGAGAAAAGAAAATTAATTCTTAGAGAAAAGAAAAGGGGGTATTCTTAGAAAAAAGAAAAGGGGGATATTCTTAGAGAAAAGAAAAGAGGGTTGTTCTTAGAGAAAAGAAAAGTGGGATATTCTTAGAGAAAAGAAAAGGGGGATATTATTAGAGAAAATAAAAGTGGGATATTCTTAGAGAAAATAAAAGGGGGATATTCTTAGAGAAAAGAAAAGGGGGATATTCTTAAGAGAAAAGAAAGGATATTCTTAGATAAAAGAAAAGGGGGATATTCTTAGAAAAAATAAATGGGGGATATTCTTAAAAAAAAAGTTGACGCATAGAAGTAAAAGGGGAGAGAACCAACTTTCCCAGCCATTGTTAGAGTCCCTATAAAGACCAATTAAAAGAAATAAGACCTAAACTACCCTCCCCCCTTTTTCACGTCATCCTTCCTAAGTCTGCACTGCTCCGCCGGGACTCCTCAAAATTCCCCTGCGCCATCTCTCCTGGGACCTACCGCGAAATAGGCAATGTCAGTATCTAGGCCGAAGGCGGAGTTGTAGTCCGTGATGAACACTTTGTCCTCGAGGCACGACGTCAAGAGGTGGGTGAATGACTCCACGCCTCTGCTGATGGCGTCCGGGCCACAAACTCTACCAAGAAGGATTTAAGTCAAGGAGAGAGGGGTTGCGAAGGGCCAGGGGACCCTATAGGTCACCTACAGTGTGAATATCGGAGGCCCATTATTCTGGGCCTGTTGGAACAAGGATATTTTTTATTATACTGATACATAGCGCCCCAAGTCTTTGGCTATGAACTTTCCATACATTTTTTCTTACCATAACTTTACTACTTTTTACAAACCTCATGAGGAAAAGCTTCCTGCCAGATATGACATGGATGATTTTCACTTACAATTTTAAAAATAAATCCTAATCATTTTCTAAACAGCTACATAGCAATTATAAATAAAAATGCCGAAGGTAGAGAACGAAGGATACCATGATGGCGATGTCAGCTTGGGTGAAGTGAGTGGAGACGACATGACTGAGCAAAATAAGAGAACGATTTTCCTTTATTAAAATATTTTCAAAAATATGATAAGTAGGTAAATGAAATTTCCACGGTACATAAAGACATGCATTTAATATATTTTATGAAAATTTCATAGGATACAATCGTATATTCAAGAAATTATACAAAATGAACTAACAAAATAAAATATTGACATCCAAAATCAGAGAACAAATTTTTCAGGAACATTGTAGAAGTTTCTTAAAATCATCTGGCAACATTTTGCTCACTAGAACTCTACAACCACTATTGTTGTACTCATTACCGATATGCCACCAACTGTGAAAGTGACTCATGAGCTCAGTCAGAAAACTGTTTGCTTGAAGACTTTGGTAAGCACTCATTCTGCGATTTTAAGAGCTATGAGGGTCCAAAAGTGTGATTTTGCAAGTTATAAGTTATATAATGAAAACATAAATAACCTATAAATCTCTTGCAAGGGTGAGTGGACACTACATAACCACCGTCCGAGAAGGCAAAACTATTAAGCACTTTTCTATGAAGGATCCCTTCGAGACTGAAGCACAACTTTCTCAAAAATTTAAGACCAATAGTAGCAAAGAAGTGACCGTTTAACATTGTCCCATCGCCTCAATACATCTGGGTTAAAAGCCCGTTCTCCAACAGTCAAACCAATCATCAGTAAGAAGAATCATAAGGCGAGACCCAGATATGCTGAAGCTCATGTTGTTTGGAAGGATGAAGATTGGTAGAGAATTCATTTCAGCCACGAAAGTAAATTTAATTTAGTTGGATCTGATGGCGCACTTTGTTAGACGGGCGGCAGGTGGCAGACTTAATCCTAAATGTGATCAGAAGTCTGGCAAGCACGGAGGAGGCAGCGTCGTGGTATGAGTATGATTTGTCTGAAGGAGTTGGTCTGCTAGTGTGAATAATTTGAACAGTAAATGCGAATGTGTCACTAAACCTCACACAACAGCATGTTATACCTTCTCTCTCTCCGAGCATCTCTAAACCAGCCAACAATATTTGGGCATGACAATGCGCCATGCCATACTGCAAAGCGAGTAAAATACTATTTTGAACAAGAATATATAGAAGTAATGAAGTGGCCTGTTCAGAGCCCGGACTTGAACCCATTTGAGTTCTGGAAGATCATTGGAGACAAAGTTCGAGACCAGTAGCCTTCAAATGTCAAGAATGTATGGACGAAAATTGAGCAAGAATCGAACAAAATAACCAGAATTTCGCAAGAAACTGGTGAGGTCCTGTGGTCGTTGTTGCGCTGAAGTAATAGAAAACAAAGGTTTCAACACCTCATATTAATTTTTTTAGTTTCATTGTTGTCAAATCTTGCTTTGTTTCTAATGTATTTGCTAAGAAATTCTGTGAATGATCGTTTCTTATTTTGAATGTCAATAATTCATTTTGTTAGTTTATTTAGTATAATTTCTTGAATATAAGATTGTATCATAGGAAATCTTCATAAAATATATTAAATATATGCCTTTAGGTAGTATGGAAACTTCATTTACCTAGGTCATTATACTTTTGAAAATATTTTAATAAAGGAAAATCATTCTCTTATTTTGCTCGGTAGTATATGTTTAGGGAATTTACTCAGCCACCCTGATTAGATCAGGAAAAATAGTCTATATCACAGGGTTCCCTCATCCCTAAATTCTTCAGCTTTTATATCGGGGTACGGCTTAGATGAGTGGAAACACCGCTTCCCATTAAACTGAAGTAAAGCCACATCGTGTATGGTTAGTCAGCGGAGTGAGTCCAGATTCAGGTTGCTTTCACAGCAGTGGCTATACGGTTACCCGTGGTTAGGATCCCACATTAATCAGTAGGTCCCCTAAAAAGAAAAGTCATCTTAAATGAGTGTTGCAGATCGGTGGTAACCCCACTACCAATATATTTCCTTTATTATCCTATAGCACTGATTTATGCCAATGACTGGTGTTCGAGCCTCCGGCTAAGGTCCATCCCTTCAGCCAGAAGGTTCAAACAAACTTCGCCAACTAGACGGCGTCAGCACCCCGTGTATCTGCAGGCGCCGTATTAGTAGTACTTAGGTCGGGAGTGTTTTAAATGTGTAGAAGGGTGTCTGGTTCTTGGTTGCACCAGGTCAGATGACTGTGTCGGTTATTCCAGTGCAGTTTTGTGTTATCTTTAATTGTGTGGCGGTGTAGTAGTTGGTGAAGGTGCATAGTTCGCCTCAACTCACCTGTTAATATGCCTAATTCCCGCCTTATGTTTCCATCATAGCCGACATGTGATTCTCTTTCTACTCCCATAGGCTAAGGGTTTTTCAGCCTATGGGAAAAATGTGATGATGTTTTTGGTTTGGACATTTGCTGACTTTTGAGTGGGTTTATGCGTCTGCACAGGAACTAGACAAGATTCCAGGTATGTGGGTGATTTTGGAGTTGAGTGGGAATACAGGGAAACAAACTAATAATGATAAAGTAGAGTTGTTAATTCTGACTTTTTTCCTCCAGTTTCTAAGTGCCAGCTGCTCGAGTAAGAATTGGGAAGTTTTATTGTTTTCCCGAGCACAATTCCGAGTCCTTTGGTGCTGTTAACGTTACTCCCGACAATGAGAAAATGAAATTGGGCCTTGAATCAGACAAAGCCCATGGGAAAATTATAAAGGCGCGTACGCCGCCTGTGGTATACGGAAATGCCTAGTGTGGTCGTTGGTGTTGTATTTTTAAGGAGTTATTTGAGTTGGTTAGATAGTGTCGAATCGATGATCTACGATCGCCCTTCGTGCTTGAATAGGGATCGACGTTCTGGACTCGTCGGAGGAAACATCATTCCGTGCATCGTCAGAAAATAATCCGCCCCCTCCCATACCCAAATAGACGTTAAGGGGCCTCACGCTAATGGTCCCGGCGAAGGGGACCTGGTGTCTGGCTGTAAACAGCTCCAAGCGAGGATGTCTCTGAAGACGGCGAGTGCGTTGCTCCGCGCCATTGTCAGGTCTCGACGGATTTCACTCTTAACCAACTCTTCTTCTTCGTCCTCTTCGTCGAGGACAAGGAGTTCCAGCAATTTGCGGGTGACCTTTTCGTAGAACACAGACAACCTGTCAAAGGAGCGATCTATGGATACAGGGAGCCTTCTTTCATCTAAGAGACAACGCCCTACCCACACCCATCTACCTCGGACTTTTATATATTTCCCTTGGGGGAGGCAAATAGAAGAAATAGGCTTACATATCTTATCCTCCTAAAAGCAGATACTAAACTTCATAGGAAGAAAATCGCCACCTTTTCTAGCTCACACTAGTGAAGTACTACTGTCTACAGCAACAGCTCGAAAAAGAGAGAGACCAATTTCTAACTACTACAAGTGGGAGCAAGACATCTCCCTGGCAGTCCCACTAAACCGCAAGAAGGGATCCCCCCCCAACCAACCTGTTCATTGCCTTGTCAAAGGCAGGACATCCACTGGGGACAAACAGAAGGGAAGAGAGAATTTCGATATAGAGAAAGAAACTTCAGGATATTAAATCTGTTAAGGAAGCAGCGAAATACCTAAGAGGAAACTCCTTCTCGTGGAACGTGATGGCTGCCTCCGGGTAGATGGAGAGAAAGGCGTGCAGAGAGCAAAAGGTGTCTTGCAAGTAACGAACGATGTCTTGAAGCTCAGTGAGGTCAAGGATTTGGCTCTCAGGATGCACAGCGCGAGGCAATGTGACGTCATAAATGCCCAGTTTATGCTCCAACGTATCGTGGACCTACAGAAGAGGCACATCAATAAGGCCCTATTTAAATCGAGAGATGAGTGAGAATCTAAACTTCCAATGACGAAATCGAATTGATCCTAAAACTTGCCCTTCGCTTGACTAGATGAAGCTATCAACCACTACCAATGCCCGCCTCCCTACATCACCAAAACCTCATGGACCTGAAAGCATACCGGCGAGACACAACATCTTACAACTGAACTTAAAGGATATACGTGACAAATGAAATTCAACAGCTCCAAGCGAGGAACAAGAGAGTTTAACACATTCACAACATGTCAGGCGCAAGCAAAACTGAGCCAAAACTTGCAAATACAGGGCTGGATTTCTTGGAGATTCCTTTTATGGTTACTTGTGATGGTGGATCTACTAAGCAAGCAAACCCCAACTGCCTCGACTTCGCCAAGCACTCACACATACGTAAACCGATCTCTATTCTTCCAGACGGAAAATTGTTATACAAACCATCTTTAATGCCTTATCGTCGGCTATTGCGACGCTCTAATCCAAGCCCGTATCGTATGATGCGTCTGGGAAACAGTTTTTATAACACTCTAATTCTAGTTTCTTTCATCCAAACACACCGAGCGACATAGACCTCCCCAATTTACGGGAAGTTACTCCCATTTCCCCAACTTATGACATACCAATAGTCGTCGGTGAGGCTGCAACAGAGAGACTTTCCACTCACGCCCCCCTCTCCTTGAGAGTCGTTCTCACCTTAGGGGGTGAGAACCTTGTCCTAGTGTGGTGAGGCAAGGCCAACTCCGACCAAGTCCGAAACAATGGGGAGGAGTCCAGCTTCTTCGACAGTTAAGATTGCCCATTGAATCTCGGCCTTACACTCATTGCGTGAGTTCATGGATAAGACCCAAGCGTTTGAACGAAAGACTATCAAACCAGCTTTTCTAGTTTGCTCTTCTCTTCACAGAATTTTGCTTAATTATAAATCCACGCCTTTCTTCGTCTTTGTCAATGTCTAAAACTAGTCTACAGACTTCACTCGAGGCAACATTTTTCTAGTTCCGTCCATTCTGCCATTCTCTGGGCCAGTGAGCTTCACAAAATCCCTGAGCTGCCTTTGCCTCAGCAACGACGTTTGCGTAACTCGCCATCCATAGATCATATTTAGCGCGGGTGACTAAACTGCATTACGAGTAGGTAGACTTCGTTTATTTGAGAGGCGAACTTATTGTACAAATATCTTAATCCCTACATTTTACTACAATCAAAATAGTGCGATTCTTTTCCCCAATAATACCAATCAGTACAGTTCTGTCGTGCCATCCAGATAATCCATCCAGCAGGCAAGGCTGGTTTGTTTTCTTTTAAACTCTAGCCATCCTGTAGGACAAAGAAAAAAGGAAGGTCAGTCATTACCAAGTGCATATGACATGACCACCTCACACGGGATGCAATCATGGAGTGAGATGACACCACTCGGCTGTATTCCGCATGAGGTTAAGATGCGAGTGAATTTCCACTGCCTAGCTGTTGTATGGACCACTACCCCGGGGGGTTGCTATAAAATTCCCACACCATGCAACATCTTTCATCCACTCTAACCTGGTGCCTCGGGACAGTCTAACAGAAAGAGCGCCCCTTCCCCCCTTAATTGTGGCAACATTGGTAGGGCGTACAACACAGACTGTTGAATCAAACCTCTCTTTAATCTACCAAAGGGGGCAGAGATGACACCTGCTTCCGGGGAACTATAATATAATCTATAGGCATCCATTTAATAAACAAAGACTAACAGATCGTGCATTTATATCACTTAAGTCGAGTTAGTCATTGTCTGTCAAGTAGGCCAGAAGTGGGATTCACAAATTAGTGTCAATGGCCGATCATTCGACACTATGATGTCAGCTGTGTGTCGTAAAAAGCGACTGTGGTCGCATTCATGCGTCAGGCAGAAAAGCTGGGCTGGGAACCAACGCAGGATAATAATCCCAGGAGTGTTAAATGGTTTTGGTTATGTTGGAAGATTCGTCGGTCCAAAAAGTCTGGCGATTGCGTGGACAGCGACCCCCTCCCCTTTTCGAACATGCAATACCACTCTTTCCTCTACGAAACCCGCCGAAGTGGGTAATATATCCACACTCCCCTTCGGGTAGCTCTCGTCATGGTCACTAGTTGGTGGCAAAACCTAAGCCATGGCCAGCACATGAGATCATCAGGATTTTCTGTAATTGTCACACTGAACTTTATGTGAATTTCATTATCCCCTATGGGAGGAGGGGCAATTTAACAAGAGACGGGTGGGGGTAATTAACTTAGAGGTCCACTGAGACATACATAGGACAGTGTGAATTGGTAGCAAAATCAACACAAAGACAAACACCCCAGTTTCTATCTAAACCACACAGAACAATCGGAAGATGTACATGCAATACAACCAACTCACACACACTTAAAAAAATTACACCGACATGATTGGAACACAATACCAGTAGAGCACTGACCCCCCACCACCTTGCAACTCTCCACCTTCACCCTACACCTCCCAGACAACATAGAGGCCCCAGCACACTACTTGTAACACTTCTACAATAACCTTCCTCACCACCATTCAAACCCTAACTTAATCAAATACATCCACACTACCTTCACCCGAAGACACTTGCATGCACTACCACCACTACCACACAACGAGCCCCCGGCCCACACTAATAAACCAATCGGAGAAATCCGTACATAGAACACAGAATAATCCTATCTCATCTCAGGTCAACCACCCCACTCCACTCCACTCAACAATACAAACACAGAATAAACCACCTCGCCCCTACTCAGACTGCCCAACCTTCACACAAGCACGCACTAAACGCATCTCTCTTAGTGGCCTGTGGACCCACCCAGGAAGCGTTGTGGCTTTCGTGGGGGGACCCACCTCGCAAAAGGGAGGTGGGGGACTGGCAAGTTAGCATCCAAGATCATTTGGGTGGAGATTCTCATGCTGATTTTAGCTTATCATAATCCCCATCAACAGCATTTTCACACTGTGGGGTTGGCACACATCAATGCCAGCATGTATCGCGCTTACAGGATAGGGGGTGCATTCCCCGCACCCCCTATCCGGGTTAGGTCACCTTTGACGACACTCACCGGAAGGCAGTGTTAGGATTCTCCCTTTCCCGCATACGTTTCTTAAATTAAAAAAATATATAAATGAGGGTGAGGGTACAGACAGACAAAAATAGGATAAATACAAATGAAAAAAATATATATGACTAAAATAGTACACTTCATTAACCCTATGTACTGGGAGGGATTATAAACTTCGTAAGAGGATGTAACAAGCCAAAAGTACAGGCCCAGTGGAGACATATCAACGGGCACTGAAACTGCTGGGCATGTGCCATTGCTGTTTTTTTACCTCTAGCCACCCTGTGGGGCAAGACCAAATAGAGTTGTAGAGTGGTCAAGTCATTCCCAAGTGGATATGACACCTCCACACCTGGATGCAATCTTGGAGTGGGGCCATTCTACTCGGATGTATCCCGCGTGAGGTTAAGTTGCAATGGAACTTGCACTTCTGAGCTGTCACACGGAGCCCTAATACAAGGTGGTACTATAAAATTCCCACAGCATGCAACAACCTCATTCTACTCTAACCTGATCCCTTAGGACAGTCTCACAGAAGGTGCTACTGGCTGCAGGATCAAACCTTTCTCCTTTAATCTACCAAGATGTCGGAGGGAGCAGAGATGCCCTCTGCTCTCGGGGAGCTCAAAACAACAACTTACGCTCTTCAACGTCTCCACCAGCTGTGCCAAGTCATCATAATACTTGGGTTGAACGGTAAAGATGTTGTTAATCATCTTGTGCAGGAGCGGCTGATTGGTGGCCCCATAGAGAACGCACAGGTCCAAACACTTGCAGATATCAAACAGGAAATTGTTGTAGATGAGGTCAGCAAATGTGGTGCTGGTGATGAAATCATCCTAAAATAGGAGAGCCTAAGTAAATCAACGGCCCCAGAACCACCTACTAATGGAATAAGAACTCCTCCCTCCCCATGGGAGAAGGGATTTCAGTTCTGTAGTCACTGGGAATCTTGCGCCCAGGTGGTGAATTTTGAAGCAGGAAAGTGATCAGCTTTCAAGTCAGCTCCACCTACCTTTGATTCTTTATAGGTGGAAAGTCGCAGGTAGATTCGAAAGACAGCCTGGTGGATCTTGTTGATCACGAGGGTAATGCACGAGTCAGGCTGATTCAGGAGCACTGGGTTGTCATACCAACGGGGGCCGCGTTCCAAGTAAGTCTCGATGCACTCATGGACTGACCTGTCGTGGACCACTTGGGACCAAAACCTGCAAATGGAGACATGTCAGACATCTCCTTCTTTCTCTTCGGTTTCTGAGTGGGGCAGGAGAAAGTTTGTTTTTTATATAATTTTTAAGAGATGCCTCCTCTGGCGACCACCAACATGGCCAACAAAGAACCCACACTTCCTTCTTCACAGTCATTGAATGCCTTATCCTAAACTTAGTCACACCTCACAACATGGTTTCAAACCACTAAACTAAATAAAGACTCTCCTCATAGACCTCACACAGAGAATTTTTGAAGGTACCAATTCAACTAAACCCGCACATAGAACAGTCCTTACTACCCTAGATATGGGCAAAGCCTTTGATGCCATTCCGTGCCACAACCTCTCAAACAAAATATATAACAAACATGCACAACAGCACAAAAAAGATGGTTGGCCAACTATCTGGCAGGTAGACATGCCCACGTTTCAGTTGCTGACCAGTCATAATACGTTAGAAATTTCACAAATGAAATTTCACCAACTCTGTTTAACCTGTACATGCCTGACATACCCACACACCACACTTCCCAAATAAACATAGCTTTTTATGCAGACGACATAACAATTACATGTACACACCAAAATGTAGACACAACTTTTTTAACCCTACCTAAACACATTTCACAAGGCGCAGGAGAGCGCTCCATCAAATGGCGGTGCGTACCGCGAGTGTGTTATATTCGGAGACGCCAGAAAGCAACCTGAAGCCGTCGCGGCATTAGGTAGTAGATTCATGGGAACAGTTGTGGCGCAATGGCACCTAACTTTAAGTTCCCCTCGACCATCTTCTTTGCCAAGCCCCCCAGAGGGCAGGCCGTATTCCTGCCATGCAGGCGGTGTAAGGAAGAGCGAAATGCTAGTCTGGTCGCCCAGTCCATGCCGACTCTTTGGCGCCCTCATCGGCATACTCATTCCCCGCATTACTACAACAGAAGATAATCTCGACATCCGCCCGGCTCGCGAACCAGATGATGCGGAGATTCCAATGCTCCGAGAGCACTCAGGGCGCTTTGTGAGTCGCTATAAATTACAATCCAGTCTCCGAACCGGGCACGTATCGTTATATCCCGTACCGAGCGCTGTATTGAAACCAGATCAGCCGTGAAGACAGACGCAGCGCCTGGCAGAGCCCCGCTAAATTCAAACAAATTGGATATGGCGTGGAAACCGGCCCACTCTTGGGACTTGGAGCCATCCAGATACACTGGCACGGTTCCATCGTGACACGAAGTGTGCTCCCAAAAGACCGAACGCAATACTCCCGGCGCTGTACAAGCTTTGTGAGCAGAGGTATGGCGACAAATATTCAAAGGTGGTACCTTGCACCTTAGAAGGTACCACCAGTGACGCCAAGGGCCCGAGAGCTATACCTAGCTCTCAGAGTTTCCATCCCTAAACACAAAAGGCTTAGGGTATGACTGGCGTCTCTTGGCGGCATAGGCACATTCGAGATCAACTGCGGATGCAATGAGAGCTGTTGGCGACTGAGGGAGGAGCCGGTAGCGGGCGTACAGGCGAATAATGCACTGTGCACGGCGCATAGCGAGTGTCATCTCCCCAACATCGACAAGTAGGCTCTCCAATAGGGGAAGTGAGGAAGGCACCAGTCGCCAGGCGAAGGACGGTGTGGTGGATCGAGTCCACTTCCGCAATACAGGCTGGGCTGCGGATGCATAAAACTCGCATCCGTAGTCGAGCTGCGAACGAACAAAGGATCTATAAAAAAGTAAGGCAGTAGCCCTATCAGCGCCACAAGCGTTGAACGTCACAGAGCGAAGAATATCCATAGCACGGGTACAAGAGACCCTAAGGCTGTGAATATGAGCCTCCCAGGTGCGGCGTAGGTCAAATACAAGACCAAGGAAACGGTGCAAGTCCACCACTTCAAGGAAAACCCCATTGAGAAACAAGTCTGGGTCAAGGTGGAGCCGTGGATGGCGGCAGAAATGCACCCTCTTAGTCTTGGCCAATGAAAACCGAAGCCTGTGCGCTTCGGCATAGCGAGAGACGCAGTTCAATGCCTGTTGGATTCGACGCTCCAGTTGGCATATGGGCCGCGCCAAAATAGATCGAAAGGTCGTCCACGTTGAGGGCAGCGCGAACATCTTCCGGCAGCACCGAGGTGAAGCCGTTGATAATCAGGGCAAAGTGTGTGGCACTGAAGACATTTCACTGCGGAGACACTCTTCCTGCTCGATTGGGCCGGAGAGGGCTCCTCCCACCCTTACACGGAATCGACGATCTCGCAAAAATTCAGATTGGGAGGCGTTCCCTCGCCCCCATCATGTGGAGAGTCTCCATGATACCGTATCGCCATGCGGTATCATAGGCCTTCTCCATATCGAAAAACACCGTGGCGTAGTGCTGTCTACGAAGGAAGGCCTCGCAGACGGCATTTTCCAGTCGGAGCAGAGCATCTGTGTAGAAGACAGATGGCTTCCACTGTCCAGAAGGAAGTCTAATCTAACATTTACCAATTTCTCCATCAACTTGCACACACAGGAGGTTAGAGAGATTGGGCGAAAACAGGCCGGGGTGGAAAGACCAGCACAGTAGCGATTCGTCAGGAATCCGGGAGGAGACCCTCTACCCAGGTCCTGTTGAACAAATCTAACAGAAAGGCCATGCCTCGCTCACTCAGGTGTCGAAGCATGGCGTACGGGACATCGTCTGGACCAGGGGCGGTGTCCGCGCATGAAACGAGAGCAGAACGCAACTCACTCACAGTAAACCTGTCATTGAAAGGTTCTCCGCCTCTGGAAGTAAAGTCCAGTCGGCGGCCTTCCGCGAAATCACGACGTGCATTGAATGCTGGCGGAGCAGCATCCCAGCTAGAGAATGCGGTCGCGAAGGATTCCACCACGGATGCGGGGTCCGAGATTGCGGTCCCATTCTCCTGGAGAACGGGAGGGGGGTCCTGCGAGAACTTGCCCCGAATCCTTTTGACTCACTTCCACACCTCTGCTAGAGGGGTCTTCCCGTTAAGTGAAGACACGTATGCCCGCAAAGAAGAGCGGCGGGCGTGCTTCGAAATATACCGGAACCTAGCGCTAGCCCGACGAAATTCACCGACAGTGGAATCGTTCGGGCGGCGCTTATAGCGCATGTAGGCATAATGCTTCTGTTTGAGGGCCGTCTCACACTCAGCCAACCACCGGCGTGCAAAACGGCCAGAAGTTCTGGGAATAGTAGTCAGGCCCGCGGCAATGAGGTTGCCGGAGAACTCAACGGCCTCATCTACCGACCTAAACTCCTCGAATGATATAGAGAATTCAGTCATTTCCTGAAATGCAGGCCACTACGCCCACGCCAAGCACCACCGAGGTGGGCTCTCAGGCTGCAGTTGCCCTGAAAATGATATTTGAATGGGAAAGTTATCACTACCATGTAGGTCATCGATCACCCCCCCAATCAAAATCAGGCTGTGCATCCGGAGAGCACAAAGATAGATCAAGGCAAGAAAATGAAGCGGTTCTCGTGCAGTGATACGTAAACTCCTCCACATTTAGGACACCCATCTCAAGCTCTTCGATCAGATCGGCAAGGACTTGTCCCCTGGAATTTATGGAGTAATCCCCCCAGAGAGGATGTCTACCATTCAGATCTCCAAGCAAGCAAAAGGGTAACTGCAACCGTGCCACGACGCGGCGGAAGTCCCCCGCGTCGAAGTCAGCTGATGGTGGAATGTACGCAGAAATTACAGTATACCTCCTATCCAGGTGAAGCTGCACAGCCACTGCCTGAAAGGAGGTATCTAAAGTGAAAAGAACGGAGACATCATGCCGGGTGTAAATCGCGCATCCCCCAGCCCGGCCCCCATCTCGTGGTTGTGAAGTCGCAAAAGCCTTATACCCAGGGAGGGTGGGCAAGGGGCACATGCCCAGCATGGTCTCCTGCAAAAAAATAGCTAACGGGGAACGAGACGAGACGAGCCTTCGCAGCTCCTCCCAGTTGGCCTGGAGTCCACGGCAATTCCATTGAAGGAATATGCCCTCCAGGCCTAGCTCGGAGGAGAGGTGGGGGCCCTCTTCAAAGAGAAGACCCTCACAGGAAGCTTCTCGGAGGAAGAACCCCAGGCGCTGTTGGACGAACAATGGGCTGAAGGCGCTGTCGCCTTTGAGGGCTTATTGGGGGAGGTTGGGCTCGCCATGCAGGATTTTTCCTCCCTACGCCTTGAAATCTTAGGTGGGCATTGTGGCTTCGGAGGCTGGGGGGGGCCCTCTTTTCGAGGATCCACCATCTCCGAGCCACCCAGCCAACCAGTAGGCTGTCCTCCTTTCAGGGGCAACTTTAGGGATCCCATAAGATGGCCTGGCGACTAACTTCAGGGGTATTGCCTCCTGCGAGTCTAACCTCTCGGTGGAGGCGAGTGGCCGTTTTGCCTTACGGGAAACAGTCACACTGGGGAAAGGGAGGGGAGCCGGGGTTGAGTGTGAACCCTTTGTGGCGCTAGCTTTACCAGGGGAGCGCCCAGGTTAAGTAGAACCCGCAGAAGGGCTCTGAATGGGCGAGGAAACAACCATGCTCGTTGGCCTGGATGGGCCAGGAGCAGAGGGTGTCTTTCTTAGCATTGTGGTGTAAGATGTCTCAAGCAGAGCCGGGCGCGCAAGGACCAAGTCCTTAGCCTCGCAGAATGAGAGAGTTCCTGGGCTTGAGCAGCCAGGATTTCTTTCTCAAGGTGATATGTACCACATTGCTTCAAAGAAGCAGGGTGCGACTCTCCGCAATTGATACACTTGGCCACCCACGATTTGAACTTGCAATACCAACCAGCACGCACTGACTCAGGAAGCTTGTCACAGTCGAACGTGATGAAGAGTGTAGGGATGGATCTCGAGGCCCCACCCTGTTTTCTCATCACACATTCAACCCTGACTGCCCCATGGTCGGCCAGCTCTAAGGTGATGTCCTCTATGGAGTAGTCCAAACATTTCCTCGCATAAACTACTTCTTTCACAAAGTTCATGGTAGAGTGGGGCGTCACACTCACACGCATGCCATCAAGTGTCTGAAGGGCACTAATCATGGCCGCCTCTGAGGGATTCAAAGCATTTGCCAAAAGGCTCCCGTCCGAGAAACAGGTCACCTTCGGCTCTCTACCAATCACACTAGCTAAAGCTCTTCTTTGATGGATCATGTTGCCCTTAGCCAAAATGGTGCCATCAGTGGAGCGAATAACGAGGAAGCATTTGAAGCCAGCATGCTTGAAAACTCCGGGTAATCTCTGAATGAGTGGCCCCAATGTAATCAAGGCTCTGCTCTGCACATTAGCACTTTTGGCCTTAGTCAAGGGCTCCGCACCTGGGGGGCAGAGGGGCCGGATGTTCTGATCTTGGCTTGGTCACTTACAGAAGTGGCACCAGACCCATCCATTCCCGCAGCCCCGGCAGATGAAGAGGAGCCCCGAGTCTTTATATTCTTTTTTTTCTTTTTAGGAGAGGAGGGCGTGGAATGAATCCGCTTCTCCCCTCCGCCGACAGGAGCCCCCAGGCCAGATGGACCAGCTTCAGCAAGGTCCTTCTCCATCTTGGAGAAGGTCCTGGCAGTCGCAGGGGCACCGGTCAGAAGAGATCCCTCCCCTCCTTGTACTGCCTTGGAAACCCTAGTCATTTGAGGAGGACCTTGCATAGGGGCGGATTCGGGTTCGGTGCTTGGCACTGAGCCTGGATTGCTCCCATGGAACGCCCTACCATCTGAGGCTGGGTTGCCTCAAGGACATGTCTATCTCAGGGGGGATCTTCCAGTTGGCCATCCCAGGTCCCATTGGCAGCGCTGTCACAAATCGAGTCTGGGGAGGCACAGGCCTTGACCCCAGCAAGGTTCAATATTCTCGGCAGCAGGTCTTTTGAGGGAAGAGACCAATGGGGCCTGGCTTCCCTCTCCCTCCTAATGGGGTTTGCCCTACCGAGCTGCTTCAAAGGGAGCAGTTGGCTATGGGCTGCCTGCTGGCTTTCTTGGCAGTACCCTTGGAAAGTAAAGGGGGGACTGTAACTGGGAAGAGGGAGGTGCCCGAAAGCACCTCCAGAGAAGGGGGTGAGGGGGAGTGCCCTTCACCCGTAGGCCTAGTAGAGGAGTAAGCCTCCTCTCCGGTTAAAGAAATATGGAGGATTCCCTGTGCAAGCACAGGGGGAAAGGGACCTCCATTTTTTTCGGTGGAGCTGCCCGAGGGAAGCCCCAACGATGGAAAAGGGGAAATTGAGGGGAGATTTGGGGGGGGTATCATCTTTGGGCATGGTGACCTAATTTTTTTTACGGGAAGCAATCGCTCATCACCCTTCACAGTAGCCCTCCCTGCAAGGGGTGCATACAGGGCAGGCAGAACCAGGTGCCGCCATTCAAGGTCACCCCTCCCGCCTGGTGGCCTGGCATTTCCTCAGCATGGCGGCTCCACTTTGGACATGGCATAAAATGTAGTTTTTGAAAATAGAAAGGAAGAGGAGGTGAGGAAGATGTGGGTGGGGACAAAGCAAGTTATAAAAACCTAGCATCCCAAAATGGAACTCAGGGGTGAGGGATCATTGCCCCCCCCCCCTCAGCCCCGATCCATTTTTTTTTTTTTTTTTTTTTATAGAGCCCATCTGGCAACTACCCACTTGGGCATAAGTCGCCGAAAAACACGACAGCCTAGAATTAGGCTACTTTAAAGTTAAAATATGAAAACTTAACAATCAATATAAATTGGAAAAACTTAACAATCGAAGCAATCTCCGGCAGCGGGGGGAGGTCCCCCTCACCCCGGTGCAGGAGAGTGCAACCTAAAACAAAACAATAACAAAAAAAAGGAACCTTAAATAAAGGGGAGAAGGCCGGCCTCCACCAAAAAGTCAATAAGTCCACCAGTCATGGTGCACGCACTCGTCCCGAGTACAAGGGACAGGCGGTAGCGACCCCGCCCATCCCGGTACCGAGACAGGTATCGTGCGCGAAGATCACCCAGACTGGGACATTCGACAAGAATATGCCGAACAGTCTGGGGGACGACGCAGTCGTTGCAATAGGGCACATGCGAGCGCTCCACCAAGTAACGATGCGTCACACGAGTGTGTCCGATTCGAAGACGACAGAAAGCAACCTGAAGCCGCCGCGGCATTGGGGGATAGGTCCATGGGAACAGTCGCGGCGCAATGGCACGCAACTTTAAGTTCCCCTCGACCGTCTCCCATCTTCTTTGCCAAGCAGTCCGAAGAGCTGCCCGTATTCCTGCCATGTAGTCAGTGTGAGGAAGAGCGAAACGCTGGTCCGGTCGCAGAGTCCTCGCGGACTCTTTGGCGCCCTCATCGGCGCGCTCATTCCCCGCAATTCCTACATGTCCAGGAACCCAGCAGAAGATAATCTCGACATCTGCCCGGCTCGCCAAAACCGTGGCGTCACGGATTTCGCGAACCAGGGGATGCGGAGATTCCAATGCCCCGAGAGCACTCAGGGCGCTTTGTGAGTCGCTATAAATCACAATCCGGTCTCCGAACCGGGCACGTCGCGTAATCTCCCGTACCGAGTGGTGTATTGCCACCAGCTCGGCCGTGAAGACAGACGCAGCGCCCGGTAGAGCCCCGCTGACTTCAAACAGAGGGGATACGGCGTGGAAGCCGACCCCCTCTTGGGACTTGGAGCCATCCGTATACACTGGCACGGTACCAGCGTGACACGATGTGTGCTCCAAAAAGGTCGAACGCAATACTCCCGGCGCAGTACAAGCTTTGGGAGCAGAGGCGTGGCGACAAATAGCCAAATGTGGTACCCTCCAGGGTGGCGTCCTGGGCAGAACCAGGGGCGCCACCGGCCCGAGAGCTATATCTACCTCTCGAAGGAGTTTCCTGGCCCTAAACCCAAAGGGCTTAGGGTATGACTGGCGTCTCTCGGCGGCATAGGCACCATCGAGATCAGCTGCGGATGCAGTGAGAGCTGTTGGAGACTGAGGGAGGCGCCGGGCTCGCGCGTACAGGCGAGTGATGCACTGCACGCGGCGCAGAGCGAGTGGCATCTCCCCAGCATCGACCAACAGGCTCTCAATGGGGGAAGTGCGGAAGGCACCGGTCGCAAGGCGAAGGCCGGTGTGGTGGATCGAATCCACTTCCGCAATAAACGCTCGGCTGCGGATGCATAAAACTCGCATCCGTAGTCGAGCTTCGAGCGAACAAAGGATCGATAAAAAAGTAAGGCGGTAGCCCTATCAGCGCCCCAAGCGCTGAACGTCACGGAACGGAGAATGTCCATGGCGCGGGTACAAGAGACCCTAAGGCTGCGAATGTGAGCCTCCCAGGTGAGGCGTCGGTCGAATACAAGACCAAGGAAACGGTGCGACTCAACCACATCCAGGCGCACCCCATTAAGAAACAAATCTGGGTCGGGGTGAAGCCGTGGGTGGCGGCAGAAGTGCACCACCTTAGTCTTGGCCAAAGAAAACCGAAACCTGTGCGCTTCGGCATAGCGAGAGACGCGGTTCAATGCCTGTTGGAGTCGGCGCTCCAGAGTTGGCATCTGGGCCGCGCCAAAAGAGATCGAAAGGTCGTCCACGTAGAGCGTAGCGAGAACATCTTCCGGCAGCACCGAGGTGATGCCGTTGATGCTCAGGGCAAAGAGTGTGACACTGAGGACACTTCCCTGCGGGACACCCTCTTCCTGCTCCTTTGGGCCGGAGAGGGCTCCCCCCACCCGTACGCGGAATCGACGATCTCGCAAAAATTCAGATATAAACATTGGGAGGCGTCCCCTCGCCCCCATCGTGTGGAGAGTCTCCATGATACCGTATCGCCATGCGGTATCATAGGCCTTCTCCAGATCAAAAAACACCGTGGCGTAGTGCTGTCTACGAAGGAAAGCCTCGCAGACGGCATTTTCCAGTCGGAGCAGAGCATCCGACGTGGAGTGGAACTTACGGAAGCCGCACTGTGCAGAAGACAGATGGCCTCCGCTGTCCAGGATATAGGCTAATCTAACATTTACCAATTTCTCCATCAACTTGCACACGCAAGAGGTTAGAGAGATTGGGCGGAAACCGGTCGGAGTAGAGTGATCTCTCCCCGGCTTGCGAAAGGCGAGCACAGTAGCGATTCGCCAGGAGTCTGGGAGAAGACCTTCCACCCAGATCCTGTTGAACAAATCTAACAGAAAGGCCATGCCTCGCTCACCCAGGTGTCGAAGCATGGCGTACGGGACATCGTCCGGACCATGGGCGGTGTCCGCGCACGAAGCGAGAGCGGAGCGCAACTCACTCACAGTAAACTTGTCGTTGAAGGGTTCTCCGCCTCTGGAGGTAAAGTCCAGCCGGCGGCCTTCCGCGACATCACGACGTGCATTGAATGCTGGCGGAGCAGCATCACGGCTAGAGAATGCGGAAAAAGCGGTCGCTAAGGATTCCGCCACGGACGCGGGGTCCGAGATGCGGTCCCATTCTCCTGGAGAACGGGAGGGGGGTCCTGCGAGAACTTGCCCCGAATCCTTTTGACTCGCTTCCACACCTCAGCTAAAGGGGTCTTCCCGTTAAGTGAAGACACGTATGCCCGCCAAGAAGAGCGGCGGGCGTGCTTCGAAATATACCGGAACCTAGCCCTAGCCCGACGAAATTCAGCGACAGTGAAATCGTTCGGGCGGCGCTTATAGCGCATGTAGGCATAACGCTTCTGTTTGAGGGCCGTCTCACACTCGGCCGACCACCATGGGAGTGGTCGGCGTGCAAAACGACCAGACGTCCTAGGAATAGTAGTCAGGCCCACGGCGATGAGGTTGCCGGAGAAGAACTCAACGGCATCATCTACCGACCTAAACTCCTCGACTGAGATAGAGAATTCAGTCATTTCCTGAAATGCAGGCCACCGCGCCCGCGCCAAGCACCACCGAGGTGGTCTCTCAGGCGGCAGTTGCCCTGAAAATGATATTTGAATGGGAAAGTGATCACTACCATGGAGGTCATCGACCACCCCCCAATCAAAATCAGGCTGTGCATCCGAAGAGCACAAAGATAGGTCAAGGCAAGAAAATGAAGCGGTTCTCGGACAGTGATGCGTAAACTCATCCACGTTTAGGACACCCATCTCAAGCTCTTCGATCAGATCGGCAAGGACTTGTCCCCTGGGATTTATGGAGTAATCTCCCCAGAGATGATGCCTGCCGTTCAGATCTCCAAGCAAGAGATAGGGCCTCGGCAACCGTGCAACCACGCGGCGGAAGTCCCCCGCGTCGAAGTCAGCTGACGGTGGAATGTACGCAGAAATGATAGTATACCTCCTATCCAGGTGCAGCTGCACAGCCACTGCCTGAAAGGAGGTATCTAAAGAGAAAGGAAGAACGGAGACATCATGCCGGGTGTAAACTGCGCATCCCCCAGCCCGGCCATCCCGAGGTGGTGGGGTCGCAAGACCCTTATAACCCGGGAGGGCAGGGAGGGGGCACGCACCTAGCATGGTCTCCTGCAAAAAAATAGCTAACGGGGAACGGGACGAGACGAGCCTCCGCAGCTCCTCCCAGTTGGCCCGGAGTCCACGGCAATTCCATTGAAGGAATATGCCCTCCAGGCCTAGCTCGGAGGAGACGCGGGGGCCCTCCTCGAATTGAAGACCCTCACGGGAATGGCCGTACGCTTCCCGGGGGCAGAACCCCGGGCGCTGTTGGCCGGACAAAGCGCTGAAGGCGCTGTCGCCTTCGAGGACTTATTGGGGGAGGTTGGGCTCGCCATGCGAGTCTTTTCCTCCCTCCGCCTCGAAACCTTAGGCGGGCGTTGCGGCTTCGGAGGCGGGGGGCCGTCTTTTCGAGGAACCACCGTCTCCGAGCCACTCGCTCCACCTCGGGACGTGGGCGAAGGAGCCGAAGCTCCTTTGTTGCTGTCCTCCTTTCGGGGGACAGCTTTAGGAACCCCGGAAGATGGCCTAGCGACCATCTTCAGGGGTGTTGCCTCCTGTGAGTCTAACGACTCGGTGGAGGCGCGTGGCCGTTTCGCCTTACGGGAAACGGTCACGCTGGGGGAAGAGGGGGGAGCCCTGGTTTTAGCCGGGGCAGGGTATGAGCCCTTTTTGCCGCCAGCTTTACCAGGGGAGCGCCCGGGTTGGGTAGAGCCCGCAGAAGGGCTCCGAATGGGCGCGGAAACAACCGTGCTCGTTGGCCTGGATGGGCCGGGAGCATAGGGTGCCTTCCTAACTATTGAGGCATATGACGTCCCAGGCAGAGCCGGGCGCGCCAGGACCAAGTCCTTTGCCTCGCGGAATGAGAGTCGATCCTGGGCCTGAACGGCCAGGATTTCTTTCTCAAGGAGATATGCACCACATTGCTTCGAAGAAGCAGGGTGCGGCTCTCCGCAATTGACACACTTGGCCACACACGATTTGGACTTATCGTGTGCGACCTTGGAGCAATTTACACAGACTTCGGGTGACCCCGACTTTGCACGTCTACATGAGCGATTCGTATGGCCGAAGCGGTGACAGTAATAGCACCGCCGCGGCAGTGGCACGAATGCCTTCACGCGGTAGCGGTACCAACCGGCACGCACCGACTCAGGGAGCTTGTCACAGTCGAACGTGACGAAGAGTGTAGGGGTGGGTCTCGAGGCCCCTCCCTGTTTTCTCATCACACGTTCGACCTTGACCGCCCCATGGTCGGCCAGCTCTAAGGTGATGTCTTCAATGGAGTAGTCAACGAGTTCCCTCGCATAAACTACTCCTTTCACAAAGTTCATGGTAGAGTGCGGCGTCACACTCACCGGGGTGCCATGAAGTGTCCGAAGAGCACTAATCCTGGCCGCCTCGGCGGGATTCGCCAGAAGGCTCCCGTCCGAGAAACGGGTTACCTTCGGCTCTCTACCAATTGCACTAGCTAATCCTCTCCGCTGATGGATCATGTTGCCCTTGGACAACATAGTGCCATCAGTGGAGCGAATAACGAGGAAGCGTTTGAAGCCAGCGGGCTCGAAAACGCCAGGTAACCTCTGAATCAGGGGCCCCGATGTCATCGAGGCTCCGCCCTGTGCACTCTTGGTAGTAGTCTTCTTTGTCAGGGGCTCCGCAACCGGGGGGGCAGAGGGGGCGGATGTGACGATCTTGGCTTGGTCGCTTGCCAGAGTGGCAGCAGACCCATCCGTCCCCGCAGCCCCCGCGGATGGAGAGGAGCCCCGAGTCTTTTTGGTCTTTTTAGTCTTTTTCTTTTTCGGAGAGGAGGGCGGGGAATGAACCCGCTTTTCACCTCCGCCGGCAGAAGTCCCCAGGCCAGATGGACCAGCCTCAGCCAGGTCCCTCTCCGAAATGGAGAAGGTCCTGGTTGTCGTAGGGGCACCTGTCGGAGGAGATCCCTCCCCTCCTTCTACTGCCTCGGAGCCCTCAGCCATTTGAGGAGGACCTTGCATAGGGGCGGATTCGGGTTCGGTGCTTGGCGCCGAGCCCGAATTCCCCCCCATGGAAGGCCCTACCGTCTGGGGCTGGGTCTCCTCAAGGACCATGTCTATCACAGGAGGGGCCTCCAATTGGCCATCCCCTCCCAGGACATCGCAGGTCCCCTTGGCAGTGTCGCCAGTCTTGTATGGGGAGGCACAGGCCTTGACCCCGGCAAGGTTTAAAATTCTTGCCAGCAGGTCTTTTGAGGGAAGCGACCGAAGGGGCCTGGCTTCCCTCTCCCCCCTAAGGGGGTTTGCCCTACCGAGCCGCTTTGATGGGAAGCGGCTGGCTAAGGGCTGCCTGCTGGCTTTCTTGGCAGTCCCCTTGAAAAGAAAAGATGGGACTGCCGCTGGGAAAAGGGAGGTGCCCGAAAGCACCTCCAGAGAAGGGGGTGAGGGGGAGTCCCCTGCACCCGTAGGCGAAGGAGAGGAGTAAGCCTCCTCTCCGGTTAGAGAAATATGGAGGGTCCCCTGTGCAAGCACAGGGGGGGACCTCCATTTTTTCGGTGGAGCTGCCCAAGGGCGGCTCCGTCGATGAGCAAGGGGGAGTTAAAGGGGTTTGGGTTTTTTTTTTTTGTTGTTCATCTATGGGCATGGTGACCCTATTTTTGCCACGGGACGCAATAGCTCATCACCCCTCGCAGTAGCCCGCACTGCGAGAGGTGCTTACAAGCCCGGCGCCGCCATTCGGGACCACCCCTCCCGCCTGGTGGCCTGGCAGTCCATCGGCATGGCGGCTCCACCTTGGACACGGCGTAAAAAATATAGGTTGTGAAGAGGAGAGGAAAAGGGATGTGAGGAAGGTATGGGTGGGGATGAAGCAGGTTGTTAAAAAAAACCCATCCCGAACCGGAGCTCAGGGGTTAGGGGACAATGTCCCCTCCCCCCTCAGCCCCGATCCGGGGTGGTTGGCTTGAGAAGAAGGTCAGCATTCTACCCTTTGAAATTAGAGGCTGACCAGAGAAAGTTGTGGGAGAGGTTGTATGAAAAGCGACAAGGTAGGGGAGAAATCGGGCTATCTGAAGGAAGGAAGAGAGGCTAAGCTGGGGCCGGACGGAGCGCTGGATCCCGTAAGCACGGCGCAGCCCCGATCCAGGATAGTTGACTGAGAAGAAGGTCAGCATCTACCCTGTGAAATTATAGGCTGATCAGAGAAATTTGTGGGAGAGGTTGTATGAAAAGCAAGGAAACAGGGGGGAAAACACAAGTGTCTGAAGGAAGGAGAAGAGGCTAAACTGGGGTTGGACAGGGTGGCCAGGGGAGGAGATCCCTCCTCTCATTGTAAGGCTTTGGGGACCCGAGCCGTCTAAGGAGGAGCTTGCATAGGTTCCGTGCTTGGGACTGACCCAGGGTTCAACCTCATGAAACATCCTACCATCTGGGTCTGGGTCACCTCAGGGGGTGCCTCCATATTGCTATCTCTCTAAAAGATAACCGGTCCCCCTTGAGGTACCTTTCCTTCTGTGCTGGGCCGGCGAACTGGCATCCATCGGGTAAGAGAGGGGGTCACAGGCTGAAGGGCCTTTTCATCCTTCACCCCCTTAAGGAAGCTGGCCCTATAAAGCCTGGTCAATTATGGGTCTCCTACCTGCTTTCTTGGCAGTCTCCTTGGAAAGCAAAGGGAAATTACCACTTGAAGAAGTGAGTGGCCCAAGGGTGACTCCAGAGAAGGGGGTGTGGGCGAGTCCCCTACACTCATTTGCATAGGAGAAGAGTAAACTTCCTCTCCAGTTGGAGAAGTTTGGAGGGTCTCCTGTGAAAGCACAGGAGGGGGGGGGGGGAGGCCGCCATTTTTTCGATACAGCTACCCGAGGGCGGCTCCGACACTGGTAAAGGGGAAGGGGAGAGAGGCTTAATTAGATTTTCATCATTGGGCATCGTGATCCTATTGTTTACACAGGATGCAAACACTAATCATCCCACGCAGTAGCCCACTCTACGAGGGGTGAACATGGGGCCAGCAGAACCAGCTGCCACTATTTAGAACCACACCTTTCCACCCAGTGGCCAGGAAACCCTTCAGCATGGTGGCTCCACCATGGGCGGGGCATAAAATCAATAGAGATTGAAAAGAGAGAGAAAGGGGTATGTGAGGAAGGTATGGGTGGGGATGGAGCAGGTTGTTAAAAACCCACCATTCCAGACCGGAGCTCAGGGAACGTTCCCTCCCCCTCTCAGCCCCAATCCGGGATAGTTGGATGAGAGGAAGCTGGTTGGCATCTACCCTGTGAAATTAGAGGCTGACCAGAGAAATTAGTGGGAGAGGTTGTAGGGAGATTGAGGAAGTATGGTAAAAATGAGGGCGGTTTGAAACCAGAAAAGGCTAAGGTGGGGCCAGACAGGGCACTGAGTCCCATCAGCACAGCGGCCAGGAAAGCAAAACACTGCACCCCTTACAGGGATTCAGGGCAGAACTACCGTTTATTCAAACTCATAGAATGCTCAGTGGTAGGGATGTCTCTCATCCAAGTCCAAAAGTAATCAACCATCATCACTACATCTTAGCATCTCTGATACCTGGTCTTCATTTCTTTCATGTCGTAGTAGAATCTCTCCCCCTGCTCATTGTTCATTCATCTCAGATTATCAGGAAACTGATCCATATGTGAGAATAAGTAATCTAATTTGATGCTCATTTTGCATCCAAGGTTTCTGAAAGCACTCAACATATTGGTGAGAAGTTCTGTGTAGTTCCTGGCCTTCTTGTTGCCAAGAAAGTTCTTCACGACCTGAACAAAAGCTTTCCACCATGCTTCCAGTTCTACTTCATTCATTGAGTTTTCAAACTTTGGATCTCTGATGAGCTGAGGGAGTGAGGACCATCAAAGATGGCAGCTTTCAATTGATCCATGGTTAATCTTGGAAAAGTGTGGCACAAGTAAGTGAAGCAGCCACCATCTTTGGTGATTGAAGATCAGGATACTTGAGGCTGCTCCGGTTCTTTCTGTTGATCCCAGTTGAATCAATAGTGCAGAAGTAGTAGTTAGTGCCATGGTTTGTCAGCTCCTTCCAAACTTCAGACAAATCTTCTTGCCCTTGGTCCAACAACGCCGATCCTCTCTGGGTCTTGCATACCATGTGTGGTGCCCAAGCTTTATCCTAGTTATCAAGTTTCATACCAAAATAAGAATGGTAAGCACGCTTTATGAAACTTGTGACTGGATTCCTGTTAGGAACAACAGTGTATCTGATGAATATGTAGCTGAATATATAAGGCATATTTTTGCAAGATCTTCTGGCTGAATTCATTTCATTTACTTCCAAAAGAAAAATACAAGTTATTCAAAAATTGTCAAATGTAAACAAGACATTTTTGTATCATATAAATAGAAAATAACTATGTAAAAAAATCATGTGGCAATGAATAAAAAAGGTGACATGATTGAGAAAAACCAATGTGAATTTTGGATTCAGCACATAAAAATTGTCCTAAATCAGTTAAAAAACTTACACAATAAAGTTTGTGTTGGCTAGTGCAATAACAAATAATAAGTAACAATAATTAATAATAATAATACAAATAATAAAGTAGCACAGAGAGAACAAAGGGAATGTGCACCAACGACTTTGCCAGGCCCTATCAGATAGCTCATGTCAACCTAATTTGCACTGAGGCTGTGCATCTCCTCCAGGTACCAGTGCAATAGGCTACCCTCCTGCAGTGCCCTTAAGCAATAGGGATCACATTCAGGATATGCTAGGGTTGGTGGTTTTGCTGAGAGGTAGCCAGGGCTGGCACCGTCTTGGGTCATTAAATGTCCAGGGCCTTGTATATTAGCCCCCATGACATTCACAATTCTTGGGTCTAAGAATTTTGACAGATCCTAATGCAGTTTGCTATTCTGGATGACTGAGAGGATCACCTATGGCTCTCAGATCTGTGAAGGAGTATATGACCTTCCTCCTTCAAGTCATGGTCTTACGAGGAAGGTCTATGAGATGGTTATCCCCCATTTAGGGACAGTTTGCAGGGGGAAAGTAAAGTGGATGCCACTTTACCCGGAGATTTAAGAAAGGGGGAAATTCTCTGACCACTAAGAGAATTTGGGATGGAGTGATGGTAGAGAGGGAGCAGCTTAGGGGTGTCACACTAGACATAGTAAAGGGTATGGAAATAGAGCCCTTTCCCCACAAGATGGTGTGCTGAGGTGTTTGGCTCTTAGCTGCATTTCATATTGTAAAAAAAACAGAGCACTCTCAACTCAATATAGCCTTCAACCTGAAATGATTTAAAGAGCTGGTGAGTTAGATCTCAAATGGCCCTCCTATCCATCCCATCTATGATTTCTAGACATTTCAGTCCAGGACTACCTCCTTAGGTGCATTAATGATTATGGTTTTAGCAGTCTCACAGCCATCCCAACCAGAAATTACACATTGGATGGCCATTGTCAAGACATATCTAAAAGTTCCCCAAACAGCTCCCAAGTGAGCAGCTAAGGAGGCAGACTGAATTAGGGAGGAACCTCTAAGTCTTACTAGTCATTGATAGGATAACTCAGATCTGAAGATCTGTCATTTTAATCTAGCACCAGCAGCCAGGACCCCTCAAGACCAGTTTTTTACAACCTAGGAGCCCTTCCCTACTCATGTTTGGTACAAGTCGACACAAGAATTAAACTAAAACCTTAAAATATTCCTTATGTTATAAAATAAATTTGCTATAAATTAAATTATTCTAATTAAGTCTCGTTGATTTTTATTCAAAATACAGGTTCTTGAAACTTACAGATGTAATCGATATAAGTTAAGGTTATTTAATTTTTGTTTGCTGATATCAAGTTTGAACATAAAAAGGCATAATATATTTTTCCCCAAATTTTATTTTTAACACCAACCCACCTTTTATATTGTCTTCCACACCTCATACCCTTCAGAAGTCTATTCTTATATGCTAATACCACCTCACAACATCTTTCACACCTCCCTTCACAAATGTGCCCTCATTCATAGCCATTGGAATGGATCATAAAATTAATCCATTCCTGTCACCATAGTTCTAAGGTCTCATTCATCACTCTATCCAGCCTAATATCCCTCTCAAACTGTCCATAGCATAGAATCGCTCCCATATACCATCCACCTTTCTGTCTTTTCCCACCAATCTTCCTAAACTCACTATGAAATTATGTCTTCTCTCAAAAAGAAATATCTAAGTCATTCGGAGAGGAAGCAAAGCACAAAGATAATTTCTACAGCCCTGACCTATGATGAGGCAGACTGAGCAGCCAATGGAGGTCATCAACCAGGAACTCCATTTGCTCGAGCCAGGCATCAGTGGCGCCCTCTACAAAGGTTTCGTCAATTTCATGCAAAGGAGGGCGAATGTAATGAAGGAAGAGGCGATCTTCGACCCAGGCAGGGCTCTGAAAAATTGTGATAGCCAAGTTTTATTGCTTTATTAGAGGGAGGATGTGCGAACCCTGACTGGACAAGATGTCATCGAACATAGTCACTAATTTTTCTTTATTAAGCCATCTTTAACTTAATATTCAATAAATATTTCATGTAAAACAACCTAAAATTTGAAGATATTTGTAAGTAAAGCAATTAAAGTAAAAGTGAATTTATATGAGTAATTTATATGAGTTATTAAGACCACATAAAGGAGTTGTTTTGTTTTTTTACTTTAAAGAGGGTCTCTCATAGGCATAAGTTGCTGCAGACAGTCTATTGATTAAGCAATGATAAAATAAAAACAATAATCCAACAAAATCCAGAAAAAAGGCAAGAAAAAGCACACACACACTGGAATCAGTGAGGCTCAGCTCCACCCATCGATGGGCATGTATCCAAAGAAGGTATGTCCCATTACAGCTTACAAAGAATACAGTACAAAGGCATGATTTGGTTGAAGAGATGGAAACTTGTGGAGACAAACATAAACCTCTTTGTGAGGTCATAGAGTGAAAAGCAGGGCAAGATTAATGGAAAAAGACAAGAAAGATGGAAAGAGGTCTATGCTTGCACACATATTGAAGTATTTCAAATATCTCATGAATAACCAAACATAAAAAGAAACAATAAGCTGGCAGTTTGAAAAAAAGAATGATTTCTGACATACCCATCACTGCATATACACTTTGTAAAAAAAAGCAATATAAAATAGAATAATTATAGGTTTGAAGTGCAAAAGTAGATGAGGACTGTTGTAGTGATAAGGATACATTCTCATAGACCCTGAGGAAAATAAACATGAAGCTAGCAGTCCCAAAATTCATTCCATAGAAGTCAAAGATGCTTCCAAAGGTAAGGAGTTTTAATTAGGGTTTGAATAATACTGTCTTTATGGGAAGCAATATAACCTCAGGCTCATTTGCTGGATTGGACAAGTACAAAGCAAAGGTATCACCATTCTGCAGCTGCCAACAAGTCTATAAAGGTGGGGAGTAACCATAGATTATCCTGGCACACAGATAGGAATTGTACAAGGGTACCAGCAAGAAAATACTTTCTGTTTTATTTTCCATCATAATCATCTAGCATATTGCTGTTATCAAATAATTTGGTAGAGGTTATATTTTCATGAAGAATTTTCTTGTAGATTTATGATTTTTAAGATATGTATTGGAAAATAATTTTGAACTTGTATCATTGTTTCTTCAGTTGTAGCTGATAAAGAGCAAAGTGTTATTGAGCTGCAAATCAATGAACTTCAGAGTGAGACTTTTAGAACAAGTGTGTATTCCATACTGAATTAAAAAAAGTTATGCTCATTTTACGAAGCTAAAATAAGCATAACTTTTTTTTTAAGTCGAAATGGGCTAAGGAATTACTGGTTTGGTTCAGCTCAACATCAATTTGTAAGCAAGTTTTTCCCTACTAATGAAGCATAATAAATCAACCTTAGAAGTTCAATCAGACTGATGATAATTTTGCTGCAGTTCTGAGAATTGCAATTTCTCATGGAAAACCTGATTTTAGTATTTTAGTAAATATTTTCATATCTATGAAATATATTATGTCATTCCATTTACAAAATAGAAAAACAAAATTGCTTTATTTTTAATGTGCCCAAATTTAATTTTAATAATTTCATTTATTATAATGTTTGTGGTTACTAATGAATATTAACAAATATATAGGGTAGAACCCATCCTATATTGCTAAAAATTAAGTTTATTTCAATGCAGCCTGAGTTGCTTTACCCAACTCTTATGTGGCTCACCAAGAAAAATAATTGCATAGGCCTGGGTTAAAACATTTTTAATAGTTGTTCATTCGAAAAAAATTAAACGAGTAATTCAATAAATAGAAAAAAAGATTAAAGATAGCAAGGACTGCCATACAGTTACTACAGTGATGATTAGCATGATTGAATCTGCAATGGACATGTTTGGGAATGCTATACAGATACTATAGTGACGGTTATCATGATTGAATCTGCAGTGGGATGTTTGGGAATGCTATACAGATACTATAGCGGTTTAGCATGATTGAATCTGCAGTGGGATGTTTGGGAATGCTATATAAATACTATAGTGATAATTAGCATAATTGAATCTGCAATCGACATGTTTGGGAACACTTCATTCCTGCCAAGCAAGTGACTATTCAAAAGACCAATTCAACAGCTGTATAAAGAGCTCCTTCAATTGGTATTTTAACTTTCACATTTACCATCACAGTATGCAATGGGAAGGGTCATCCACCTCTCGAGCACTCAAAATTTTCCAATTGTCCTCATCTGAAAGGACTGCAATAACAACCATTGTCAACTATAAATATTGCAGTGAAGTAAGCATAAGAAAATTACTCTTGATAGTGATTCCAATTTTGCATCAAGTAGTACTTAAGGACACTCACTCATGGATGCAGTTAAGGCAGTCCAGGCTCAGGCATCCACTTATCTTAATAGGGTAATAATGACCAGATATTTACCCAACTTTTACGTACCAGAGCAGGTTTTTTCATTTGGACCCCATTGTCTGCGATGAGAATTTCCCTTTTCTCTAAAGGTATCCCGGATGTCTTCAACACCTGTTTGTGAGAATTATTTTCCTAGAGAAGCAACAATAAAAATTTGGAAAATCGAGAGAGAAAATTTGAACCCCGATGGCTTTAACACGTTCGCAGCCCATAAGGAATATATCCATCATTTGGTAGTTTACTACCAGGCCCTTGGTGTCAGCCTACTATCAGATGCCCCAAGCATATTTGGTACTCTTAAAACTGGCAACAGAGCCAGATGTACGATAATCTCTGTAGGTCTACTCACGGGCCCAAGCTTCAAAGTTATCAATAAAACAAATGGAAAAAATGACTGTGATTTCAGTCATGGGCCACAAATTGCCTCCCTATAAATGACAGAAAATTCTGTCATGGCCCTACAAATAGAGAAGGCAGTTGGCCATTGGGCCACGAAAGTGTTAACTGAATATTGAAATGGGAAAATTTGGTTGAGAATGACCTTCATCTCCCTCCCTCCCCTGTGTTATATAATTGGGACTCAGCAGCTATTGTTTCATACAATTTCCATTGTGCCATGGAAATAGCCAATGCATATCCTTGCTTTTATTCACATACCTTCAGTGATGTATGTGTAATACATTAAATATATATTAAGCAACCTTCCTTTGGTCAGCGAGAGAGTAACAAGTTTTCAAACAATCAATTATTCAACAATAAGTGGTTATAATACGAGAGAGGGCAACCGAAAGGGTAGTTATAACAATATGCTAGTCAAAATTGGAGAATTACTTTTATTACAGTTACTGTCCTGGTGCCCACAGTGTGTTATCCCTAGTATGTATTCAAAAGTGTGATATAATGCAATGGTTAAAGAACAATATATATAATAAGAGATTCCCATGTTTTTTATTAAGTGAGCATCTTGATTTTGGTAAAGGAAGTGTTATTATGAGAAATGGGGGAAGAATTTCATCAGGGATTATTATTTTAGAACATTTAACACCCTCTTTCACCCTTTGCTGGGTCTAAACAGGTCTAGAAAAGATAGTGGAAGATTTAAAAGAAGTGCAAAAGATGACCCGAGAGAGCAACAGTTTCTATGGAGGCACTGGTTTGGAGGGCTGGGACTATAAAATAAAATAGGAGAGGCCTGCCTCTCCCACAAAGTCATATAGTCAACAAGTCTGTGTATATGAACCCATCACATGTAAAAAGGACAAGTGGTAGCAACATTGCTAATCCCAATACAAGGACAGGTAATGCGTGTGGAGATCACCAAGACTGTGGGACATTCAATTAATATGTGCCGAACAGTCTGGGGAAAACACTCCTCACAATAAAGTGCAGGAGTTTTTGTTTTTCTTTTAGGGGCACATCTGGTAACTGGTTACCAGGGCAAAAGTTGCTGTAACCACCTACAGCTTGGCAGATTAACAAACAAAAAACATGCCAAAATAAAATAAAGATGCCAAAAAGTGAAAAAAAAATCTAACAAAATAAGCAAAAAGAAGGAAAAACACTCCGGTATTGGGAGTAGGCCCGCCTCTGCCCCAGCGCAGGAACATGCGACCTACAACAAAGTCAAATAAAATGGAAGAGGCCATATTCGTCCAAAAATCAGATGGCCACCAAGTCTGTGTACACAAAACTGTCCAGAGTACAAGGGATAAGCGTGAGCGATCCCCCACTCGTCCCAATATAGGGACAGGTAACAAGTGCGAAGATCACTCAGACTGGGACATTAAACAAAAATGTGCTCAACAGTATGGGGGACAATGGTGTTGTCGCAATAAAGAGCGGGCGAGCGCTTTATAAAATGGTGGTGTGTCCAGCAAGTGTGTCCAATTTGAAGATGACAATGCATATAGAAAAAAGTTTACCTAAGTAGGGAGGTTAAAAGAAAAATTCCAGAATATGACTATTTACACATATAATCGGCCCAAGTCCAACGTTAATGGGCTTTTTCAACCCAGCTGCTATTTAGATGAAATTGTCCTGTAGCTTTGACCATAAAGGATGGTGCCAGCGTAGCCACCTTATATGTATACTGGAGGAAGGTGAGCAGTCAATGGCTCAGCACACCCAGTACCAAATACATGCCCTAGTCAGTGGGCTTTCTACCCATGCAGCAGGTAGGGACCTCATGGTTTTTTTTTATAATAATTTTAGGAACCTATCTGGCGACTGCCCACTTGGGCATAAGTCGCCGCAATTACGACAGCCTAGCACTAGGCTACTTTAAAATAAGAATATGAAAACACAACAATGATAAAAAGGGAAGAGGACAACAATTAGCAAACAAGCTCTAGCATCAGGGGGAGGTCCCCCTCCCCCCGGAGCAGGAGTGTGCGACCTACAAAGAAAACAACAATAACAAAAAAACAAAACCTAGTTAAATAAAGGGGAGAAGGCCAGCCTCCCCCCAAAAGTCTATAAGTCCACCAGTCAATGTGCACAAACTCATCCCGAGTACAAGGGACAGGCGGTAGTGACCCTGCCCATCCTGGTACTGGGACAGGTAACATGCACAGGGATTGCCCAGACTGAGACATTCAACAAGAAAGTACCAAACAGTCTGGGGGACAACACAGTCTTCACAGTAGGGTGCTGGCGAGTGCTCCCATCCAATGGCGGTGCATCCCGCGAGTGTGCCCAATTTGGAGATGACAGAAAGTAACCTAAAGCCTTAGCGGCAATGGGAGGGGGGGTAGGTCCATGGGAACAGTCGCGGCGCAATGGCACGCAACTTTAAGTTCTCTTCGACCATCTCCCATCTTTTTTGCCAAGCAGCCCGAAGAGCTGCCCATATTCCTGCCATGTAGTCGGTGTGAGGAAGAGCGAAATGCTGGTCTGGTCGCAGAGTCCTCGCATACTCTTTGGCCCACTCATTCCCTGCAATTCCTACATGTCCAGAAACCCAGCAGAAGATAATCTCAACATCTGCTCGGCTTGCCAAAACCGTGGCATCACAGATATCGTGAACCAGGGGATGAGGAGATTCCAATGCCCGGAGAGCAAAAAGGGTGTGTTGTGAGTCGCTATAGATAACAATCCAGTCTTCGAACCGGGCACATTGCGTAATCTCCCATACCGAGTAGTGTATTGCCACCAGCTTGGCCGTGAAGACAGATGCAGCGCCTGGTAGAGCCCCACTGACTTCAAACAGAGGGAGGGGATACGGTGCGGAAACCGGCCCCCTCTTGGGACTTGGAGCCATCTGTATACAGTGGCATAATTCTAGCGTGAGACAAGGTGTGCTCCCAAAAGGTCAAACGCAATACTCCAGGCGCTGTACAAGCTTTGGGAGCAGAGGCGTGGCGATAAATAGCCAAATGTGGCATCCTGGGCAGAACCAGGGGCGCCACTGGCCCGAGAGCTATACCTAGCTTTCGAAGGAGTTTCCTGGCCCTAAACACAAAGGGCTTAGGGTATGACTGGTCTCTCGGCGGCATAGGCACCGTCAAAATCAGCTGCGGATGCAGTGAGAGCTGTTGGCGACTGAGGGAGGTGCCGGGCTCGCACATACAGGCGAATAATGCACTGTACATGGCATAGAGCGAGTGGCATCTCCCCAGCAATAGGGGAAGTGCAGAAGGCACCGGTTGCCAGGCGAAGGCCGGTGTGGTGGATTGAGTTCACCTTCTGCAATACAGGCTCAGCTGTGGATGCATAAAACTCGTATCGGTAGTCGAGCTTCGAACGAACAAAGGATTGATAAAAAAGTAAGGCAGTAGCCCTATCAGTGCCCCAAGAGCTGAAAATCATGGAACCGAGAATATCCATGGTGCGAGTAAAGGGAGACCCTAAGGCTGCGAATATGAGCCTCCCAGACGTACCCAATTAAGAAACGAGTCTGGGTCAAGGAGGAGCCGTGGATGGCAGTAGAAGTGCACCACTTTAGTCTTGGCCAAGGAAAACCAAAACCTGTGCGCTTCGGCATAGCGAGAGACGCGGTTCAATGCCTGTTGGAGTCAACGCTCCGAGTTGGCATCTGGGCCGCGCCAAGGTCGTCCACGTAGAGCGTAGCGAGAACATCTTCCGGCAGCACCGAGGTGATGCCGTTGATGCTCAGGGCAAAGAGTGTCACACTGACGACACTTCCCTGTGGGACACCCTCTTCCTGCTCCATTGGGCCGGAGAGGGTTCTCCCCACCCGTACGCGGAATCAACGATCTCGCAAAAATTCAGATATAAAGATTGGGAGGCATCCCCTCACCCCCATCGTGTGGAGAGTCTTCATGATACCGTATCGCCATGCTGTATCATAGGCCTTCTCCAGATCAAAAAACACCGTGGCGTAGTGCTGTCTACAAAGGAAGGTCTTGCAGATGGCATTTTCCAGTCAGAACAGAGCATCCAACGTGGAGTGGAACTTGCAGAAGCTGCACTGTGCAGAAGACAGATGGCCTCCGCTGTCCAGGAAAAAAGCTAATCTAACATTTACCAATTTCTCCATCAACTTGCACATGCAAGAGGTTAGAGATATTGGGCGGAAACTGGCCAGAGTAGTGATCTTTCCCTGAGTAGCGATTCACCAGAAATCCGGGAGGAGATCCTCCACCCAGATCCTGTTGAACAAATCTAAGAGAAATGCCATGCCTCGCTCACCCAGGTGTTGAAGCATGGCGTATGGGACATCGTCCGGACCATGGGTGGTGTCCACGCACGAAGCAACTCACTCAGAGTAAACCTGTTGTTGAAGGGTTCTCCGCCTCTGGAGGTAAAGTCCAGTCGGCGGCCTTCCACATCACAACGTGCATTGAATGCTGGGTGGAGAGGTATCCCAGTTAGAGAATGCGGTTGTGAAGGATTCCACCATGGACCCGGGGTCCGAGATTGCGGTCCCATTCTCCTGGAGAATAGGAAGGGGGTTCCTGCAAGAACTTACCCCAAATCCTTTTGACTCGCCTCCTCACCTCTGCTAGAGAGGTCTTTCCCATTAAGTGAAGACACGTATGTCCACCAAGAAGAGGGGCAGGTGTTCTTCAAAATATCCTGTAACCTAGCCAGTGCTCAACAAAATTCACTGACCATGAAGTCGAATGGGTGGTGCTTATAGCACATGTAGGCTTAACGCTTCTGTTTGTGGGTCATCTCACACTCCGCTGACCCCCATTCGAGTGGTAGGCATTTGAAATGACCAGGCATTCTGGGAATAGTAGCTAGGCCCATGGGCCATGGTTTTACTGTTAGGGATATCTTAAAAAAAGAAATAGATGGTTTGAGGGCTATATACCATGTCCAGTTGATCCTGCCTACCCAATCATGGATGTCCGAATCATATCTATCAGGTGTTTGTGTCTGTGCAACACACACCAACCTGAAGTTGCACTGTGGATGGTAACCCACCCAACTGGGCAGCAAGAGAGGCAGGTCCAGCAGAGTGGAATGCCTTACTAACTTGTATAGAATCTGAAGATGTCATGTGATAGACCACTTAGAGAGTTTTAAAAAATAAAATTGTTTACACAATGAAAACAAAAATCAATCTCTTTCAATTATAATCATTTGGGATATTCCATACATTCGGTCAAGAATTAAATGCTATAACATATCCAAATTATTGCAGAAGGAAGTGTCAGAAGTAAAACTTTTTATTGTTATTTATCAACAGAAACTTTACCTTACTAAGTTTCTGGTCAGTACTCCTATAGAATAAGATCCCAATTGTGGTCTCCATATTTTCAGACATTATTCCTGCCATTATACCAAATCTTATAAACTTAGAATCACTAAAAACAAAATACAGAGGAATTAACTCATGTTTTAAAATTTTAAAAGACTTTTTAAATTAGAAAACTACCACTGGGAGGAGGGGGAGAGAGTAGTTCAGAGATTTTTTTTGTGCACAAAGATATGAACTAGTGGAATGGTCTTCACACTGGGGTAGGTCAATGGCAACTGTGTGACTAGTTGTAAAAATTGCTGGGATGACCATTTCAAAAGATGAAACACACTAAATGGGGTTTAATCTGAATTATCCAAATAGGCTTCATCAGCTCATAATTCTAATAATTTAATATAATGTAAGTACAAGATAGTAGACCTTGCTGTATAATAGCTAAAAAAATATATGGACAATTGTTAATACTTACATTATCAGTAGAAGAGAGATGATTTGCATTAAGATTACTTGAACATGACTGCCTCTTATACTTGTTTCTTTCAGGGTTATATTCATTTATTAATGGCTCATCACAAGAAAAATCCTTATTATTTAGATAAGAGTTTGACAGATCAGTGGCCATAGCATTTACTGAACTAATAGGTGCCTTAGTCTTTGGTCTTGCACCCCCTTTAAATTTTGGAATTGCTCCAGAGTTATTCATATTCCTGTTATAAATGAAAATGTTTCTGAAAAATGATAATAATAATGGCTATTTAGTTTCTTCTTTTTTTTACTGAAACAACTCAAAGTGGCGTTTTTTTCTGCATTACCATTGTTTTCTAACCAGCGTACATAATTTTATACCATAGAAAGTAGTATCTGTGAAGTTAGGTCTTGAGCTAACTCAGAGTTAATCCAACCTAAAATAACCTTACCTAATGATTCTAATTTGGAAAAGTACTTTCAAGTATATATATATATATATATATATATGTTGCGCTCAGGTACACTTGAATTGGGAAAAAGGTAAGGAACTTCTACTTAGAGTGCGATATTATTAGGTTGGCTCTTTAAAAGGGAATACATTTGCTGGGTTTGTCTCAAGGGTTATTTGAAAGATAAACACCTCTACAAAAATAAACTTTAATACAAATAATAAGAACAAGGGCACAGATAAATATGGAAATCTAAATAATAATCAGTACCACAAAAGAATATTATGACAGGCAAAAATTAAGAAAACTAGGTCCGGGAAAATATATGTGATCCAATAAGTTGGATTGAATGAAAGATTTAGCAAGTCTATTGGCATTACACCAAATGGGTAATTCTTCTTAGGACTGGGAACGAAGAGGTGGGACTTACGAGGAAAGGACTCCTGGTTATATCTGGAGGATGAACTGGGGATGTGGAAGACCAATGGCCAGGTCTTCATTGATGGGGTCTCGATGCGAAGTGCCCAGAGACACTACGAAGGGGGTTGAGATTACCTCGGCTCCAAGGAGAAGTAATCGTAAAATCGAGATTCGTCTGCGGACGGCAGGAAGTCTCAATCAATGTAGTGAGGCGAGAGATACCCAGGACAATCTTCCGGGGTATAAACAGGTTTCCGTAATCTTCCTCTGATCAGGATGGATTACACGAAGATGATCTGCTGACGAGATCACAAGGGCGAGGGGACCACTTCATGGGAGACAGATAGTAGGGTCTGGATGGCAACAAGCTTGGGTTCTCTCTATCTGCTGAGGATTTGCAGCCATGGTTGACATAGGGCTGCGTGCACGAGGGTGTCCCAAGGAGATATTGGACGCAGCTTAAGCAAACATGGACCTTGATAATTTGGGGCCATCAATGAGGCAAAAGGGAATTAAGCAAGATTCCCAAGGGATATCAGATGTGGCTTAAACAAACATAAACCTAGATAATTTGGGGCATTGACAAGGCAGACAGGAAATAAGAGATTCCCTTCTACCCCAAGAGGGAGAAGATGGACATTTTATTTATTTATTTATTTTATTTTTTTTTTTTTTTATAGAGCCCATCTGGCAACTACCCACTTGGGCATAAGTCGCCGAAAAACACGACAGCCTAGAATTAGGCTACTTTAAAGTTAAAATATGAAAACTTAACAATCAATATAAATTGGAAAAACTTAACAATCGAAGCAATCTCCGGCAGCGGGGGGAGGTCCCCCTCACCCCGGTGCAGGAGAGTGCAACCTAAAACAAAACAATAACAAAAAAAGGAACCTTAAATAAAGGGGAGAAAGCCGGCCTCCCCCAAAAAGTCAATAAGTCCACCAGTCATGGTGCACGCACTCGTCCCGAGTACAAGGGACAGGCGGTAGCGACCCCGCCCATCCCGGTACCGAGACAGGTATCGTGCGCGAAGATCACCCAGACTGGGACATTCGACAAGAATATGCCGAACAGTCTGGGGGACGACGCAGTCGTTGCAATAGGGCACATGCGAGCGCTCCACCAAGTAACGATGCGTCACACGAGTGTGTCCGATTCGAAGACGACAGAAAGCAACCTGAAGCCGCCGCGGCATTGGGGGATAGGTCCATGGGAACAGTCGCGGCGCAATGGCACGCAACTTTAAGTTCCCCTCGACCGTCTCCCATCTTCTTTGCCAAGCAGTCCGAAGAGCTGCCCGTATTCCTGCCATGTAGTCGGTGTGAGGAAGAGCGAAACGCTGGTCCGGTCGCAGAGTCCTCGCGGACTCTTTGGCGCCCTCATCGGCGCGCTCATTCCCCGCAATTCCTACATGTCCAGGAACCCAGCAGAAGATAATCTCGACATCTGCCCGGCTCGCCAAAACCGTGGCGTCACGGATTTCGCGAACCAGGGGATGCGGAGATTCCAATGCCCCGAGAGCACTCAGGGCGCTTTGTGAGTCGCTATAAATCACAATCCGGTCTCCGAACCGGGCACGTCGCGTAATCTCCCGTACCGAGTGGTGTATTGCCACCAGCTCGGCCGTGAAGACAGACGCAGCGCCTGGTAGAGCCCCGCTGACTTCAAACAGAGGGGATACGGCGTGGAAGCCGACCCCCTCTTGGGACTTGGAGCCATCCGTATACACTGGCACGGTACCAGCGTGACACGATGTGTGCTCCAAAAAGGTCGAACGCAATACTCCCGGCGCAGTACAAGCTTTGGGAGCAGAGGCGTGGCGACAAATAGCCAAATGTGGTACCCTCCAGGGTGGCGTCCTGGGCAGAACCAGGGGCGCCACCGGCCCGAGAGCTATATCTACCTCTCGAAGGAGTTTCCTGGCCCTAAACCCAAAGGGCTTAGGGTATGACTGGCGTCTCTCGGCGGCATAGGCACCATCGAGATCAGCTGCGGATGCAGTGAGAGCTGTTGGCGACTGGGGGAGGCGCCGGGCTCGCGCGTACAGGCGAGTGATGCACTGCACGCGGCGCAGAGCGAGTGGCATCTCCCCAGCATCGACCAACAGGCTCTCAATGGGGGAAGTGCGGAAGGCACCGGTCGCAAGGCGAAGGCCGGTGTGGTGGATCGAATCCACCTTCCGCAATAAACGCTCGGCTGCGGATGCATAAAACTCGCATCCGTAGTCGAGCTTCGAGCGAACAAAGGATCGATAAAAAAGTAAGGCGGTAGCCCTATCAGCGCCCCAAGCGCTGAACGTCACGGAACGGAGAATGTCCATGGCGCGGGTACAAGAGACCCTAAGGCTGCGAATGTGAGCCTCCCAGGTGAGGCGTCGGTCGAATACAAGACCAAGGAAACGGTGCGACTCAACCACATCCAGGCGCACCCCATTAAGAAACAAATCTGGGTCGGGGTGAAGCCGTGGATGGCGGCAGAAGTGCACCACCTTAGTCTTGGCCAAAGAAAACCGAAACCTGTGCGCTTCGGCATAGCGAGAGACGCGGTTCAATGCCTGTTGGAGTCGGCGCTCCAGAGTTGGCATCTGGGCCGCGCCAAAAGAGATCGAAAGGTCGTCCACGTAGAGCGTAGCGAGAACATCTTCCGGCAGCACCGAGGTGATGCCGTTGATGCTCAGGGCAAAGAGTGTGACACTGAGGACACTTCCCTGCGGGACACCCTCTTCCTGCTCCTTTGGGCCGGAGAGGGCTCCCCCCACCCGTACGCGGAATCGACGATCTCGCAAAAATTCAGATATAAACATTGGGAGGCGTCCCCTCGCCCCCATCGTGTGGAGAGTCTCCATGATACCGTATCGCCATGCGGTATCATAGGCTTTCTCCAGATCAAAAAACACCGTGGCGTAGTGCTGTCTACGAAGGAAAGCCTCGCAGACGGCATTTTCCAGTCGGAGCAGAGCATCCGACGTGGAGTGGAACTTACGGAAGCCGCACTGTGCAGAAGACAGATGGCCTCCGCTGTCCAGGAAATAGGCTAATCTAACATTTACCAATTTCTCCATCAACTTGCACACGCAAGAGGTTAGAGAGATTGGGCGGAAACCGGTCGGAGTAGAGTGATCTCTCCCCGGCTTGCGAAAGGCGAGCACAGTAGCGATTCGCCAGGAGTCTGGGAGAAGACCTTCCACCCAGATCCTGTTGAACAAATCTAATAGAAAGGCCATGCCTCGCTCACCCAGGTGTCGAAGCATGGCGTACGGGACATCGTCCGGACCATGGGCGGTGTCCGCGCACGAAGCGAGAGCGGAACGCAACTCACTCACAGTAAACTTGTCGTTGAAGGGTTCTCCGCCTCTGGAGGTAAAGTCCAGCCGGCGGCCTTCCGCGACATCACGACGTGCATTGAATGCTGGCGGAGCAGCATCACGGCTAGAGAATGCGGAAAAAGCGGTCGCTAAGGATTCCGCCACGGACGCGGGGTCCGAGATTGCGGTCCCATTCTCCTGGAGAACGGGAGGGGGGGTCCTGCGAGAACTTGCCCCGAATCCTTTTGACTCGCTTCCACACCTCAGCTAAAGGGGTCTTCCCGTTAAGTGAAGACACGTATGCCCGCCAAGAAGAGCGGCGGGCGTGCTTCGAAATATACCGGAACCTAGCCCTAGCCCGACGAAATTCAGCGACGGTGAAATCGTTCGGGCGGCGCTTATAGCGCATGTAGGCATAACGCTTCTGTTTGAGGGCCGTCTCACACTCGGCCGACCACCATGGGAGTGGTCGGCGTGGAAAACGGCCAGACGTCCTAGGAATAGTAGTCAGGCCCACGGCGATGAGGTTGCCGGAGAAGAACTCGACGGCCTCATCTACCGACCTAAACTCCTTGACTGAGATAGAGAATTCAGTCATTTCCTGAAATGCAGGCCACCGCGCCCGCGCCAAGCACCACCGAGGTGGTCTCTCAGGCGGCAGTTGCCCTGAAAATGATATTTGAATGGGAAAGTGATCACTACCATGGAGGTCATCGACCACCCCCCAATCAAAATCAGGCTGTGCATCCGAAGAGCACAAAGATAGGTCAAGGCAAGAAAATGAAGCGGTTCTCGGACAGTGATGCGTAAACTCATCCACGTTTAGGACACCCATCTCAAGCTCTTCGATCAGATCGGCAAGGACTTGTCCCCTGGGATTTATGGTGTAATCTCCCCAGAGAGGATGCCTGCCGTTCAGATCTCCAAGCAAGAGATAGGGCCTCGGCAACCGTGCCACGACGCGGCGAAAGTCCCCCGCGTCGAAGTCAGCTGACGGTGGAATGTACGCAGAAATGATAGTATACCTCCTATCCAGGTGCAGCTGCACAGCCACTGCCTGAAAGGAGGTATCTAAAGAGAAAGGAAGAACGGAGACATCATGCCGGGTGTAAACCGCGCATCCCCCAGCCCGGCCGTCCCGCGGTGGTTGGGTCGCAAGACCCTTATACCCCGGGAGGGCAGGCAGGGGGCACGCGCCTAGCATGGTCTCCTGCAAAAAAATAGCTAACGGGGAACGGGATGAGGCGAGCCTCCGCAGCTCCTCCCAGTTGGCCCGGAGTCCACGGCAATTCCATTGAAGGAATATGCCCTCCAGGCCTAGCTCGGAGGAGACGCGGGGGTCCTCCTCGAATTGAAGACCCTCACGGGAATGGCCGTACGCTTCCCGGGGGCAGAACCCCGGGCGCTGTTGGGCCGGACAAAGCGCTGAAGGCGCTGTCGCCTTCGAGGACTTATTGGGGGAGGTTGGGCTCGCCATGCGAGTCTTTTCCTCCCTCCGCCTCGAAACTTTAGGCGGGCGTTGCGGCTTCGGAGGCGGGGGGCCCTCTTTTCGAGGAACCACCGTCTCCGAGCCACTCGCTCCACCTCGGGGCGTGGGCAAAGGGGCCGAAGCTCCTTTGTTGCTGTCCTCCTTTCGGGGAACAGCTTTAGGAACCCCGGAAGATGGCCTAGCGACCATCTTCAGGGGTGTTGCCTCCTGTGAGTCTAACGACTCGGTGGAGGCGCGTGGCCGTTTCGCTTTACGCGAAACGGTCACGCTGGGGGAAGAGGGGGGAGCCCTGGTTTTAGCCGGGGCAGGGTATGAACCCTTTTTGCCGCCAGCTTTACCAGGGGAGCGCCCAGGTTGGGTAGAGCCCACAGAAGGGCTCCGAATGGGCGCGGAAACAACCGTGCTCGTTGGCCTGGATGGGCCAGGAGCAGAGGGTGCCTTTCTAACTATTGAGGCATATGACGTCCCAGGCAGAGCCGGGCGCGCCAGGACCAAGTCCTTTGCCTCGCGGAATGAGAGTCGATCCTGGGCCTGAACGGCCAGGATTTCTTTCTCAAGGAGATATGCACCACATTGCTTCGAAGAAGCAGGGTGCGGCTCTCCGCAATTGACACACTTGGCCACACACGATTTGGACTTATCGTGTGCGACCTTGGAGCAATTTACACAGACTTCGGGTGACCCCGATTTTGCACGTCTACATGATCGATTCGTATGGCCGAAGCGGTGGCAGTAATAGCACCGCCGCGGCAGTGGCACGAATGCCTTCACGCGGTAGCGGTACCAACCGGCACGCACCGACTCAGGGAGCTTGTCACAGTCGAACGTGACGAAGAGTGTAGGGGTGGGTCTCGAGGCCCCTCCCTGTTTTCTCATCACACGTTCGACCTTGACCGCCCCATGGTCGGCCAGCTCTAGGGTGATGTCCTCAATGGAGTAGTCAACAAGTTCCCTCGCATAAACTACTCCTTTCACAAAGTTCATGGTAGAGTGCGGCGTCACACTCACCGGGGTGCCATGAAGTGTCCGAAGAGCACTTATCTTGGCCGCCTCGGCGGGATTCGCCGCATTCGCCAGAAGGCTCCCGTCCGAGAAACGGGTTACCTTCGGCTCTCTACCAATTGCACTAGCTAATCCTCTCCTCTGATGGATCATGTTGCCCTTGGACAACATGGTGCCATCAGTGGAGCGAATAACGAGGAAGCGTTTGAAGCCAGCGGGCTCGAAAACGCCAGGTAACCTCTGAATCAGGGGCCCCGATGTCATCGAGGCTCCGCCCTGTGCATTCTTGGTCTTAGTCGTAGTCATGGGCTCCGCACACGAGGGGGTAGAGGGGCCGGATGTGCCGATCTTGGCTTGGTCGCCTACCAAAGTGGTAGCAGACCCATCCGTCCCCGCAGCCCCCGCGGATGGAGAGGAGCCCCGAGTCTTCTTCGTCTTTTGAGTCTTTTTCTTTTTAGGAGAGGAGGGCGGGGAATGAACCCGCTTTTCACCTCCGCCGGCAGAAGTCCCCAGGCCAGATGGACCAGCCTCAGCCAGGTCCCTCTCCGAAATGGAGAAGGTCCTGGTTGTCGTAGGGGCACCTGTCGGAGGAGATCCCTCCCCTCCTTCTACTGCCTCGGAGCCCTCAGCCATTTGAGGAGGACCTTGCATAGGGGCGGATTCGGGTTCAGTGCTTGGCGCCGAGCCCGAATTCCCCCCCATGGAAGGCCCTACCGTCTGGGGCTGGGTCTCCTCAAGGACCATGTCTATCACAGGAGGGGCCTCCAGTTGGCCATCCCCTCCCAGGACATCGCAGGTCCCCTTGGCAGTATTGTCACTAGTCAGGTGGTGTGGGGAGGCACAGGCCTTGACCCCAGCAAGGTTCAAAATTCTTGCCAGCAGGTCTTTTGAGGGAAGCGACCGAAGGGGCCTGGCTTCCCTCTCCCCCCTAAGGGGGTTTGCCCTACCGAGCCGCTTGCACGAGGGGCGGTCGGCAATGGGCTGCCTGCTGGCTTTCTTGGCAGTCCCCTTAGAAAGCAAAGGAGGGACTGCCGCTGGAGATAGGGAGGTGCCCGAAAGCACCTCCAGAGAAGGGGGTGAGGGGGTCCCCTACACCCATAGGCGTAGGAGAGGAGTAAGCCTCCTCTCCGGTTAAAGAATTATGGAGGGTCCCTTGCGCAAGCACAAGGGGGGGGACCTCCATTTTCTCGGTGGAGCTGCCCGAGGGCGGCTCCGTAGATGTTTTTGGGGAAGTTGGGGGTTGGGGTTTTTGTTTTTTTTCATACATGGGCATGGTGACCCTCTTTTGATTACGGGACGCAATAGCTCATCACCTCTCGCAGTTGCCCGCACTGCGAGAGGTGCTTACAAGCCCGGCAGAGCCAGGCGCCGCCATTCGGGACCACCCCTCCCGCCTGGTGGCCTGGCAGTCCTTCGGCATGGCGGCTCCACCTTGGACACGGCGTAAAAAATATAGGTTGTGAAGAGGAGAGGAAAAGGGATGTGAGGAAGATGTGGGTGGGGATGAAGCAGGTTGTTAAAAAAAACCCCATCCCGAACCGGAGCTGAGGGGTTAGGGAACAATGTCCCCTCCCCCCCTCAGCCCCGATCCGGGGTGGTTGGCTTGAGAAGAAGGTCAGCATTCTACCCTGTGAAATTAGAGGCTGACCAGAGAAAGTTGTGGGAGAGGTTGTATGAAAAGCGACGAGGTAGGGGAGAAATCGGGCTATCTGAAGGAAGGAAGAGAGGCTAAGCTGGGGCCGGACGGAGCGCTGGATCCCGTCAGCACGGCGGCCAGGATGGCAAATCGCCGCGCCCCTTACGGGGGAGAAGATGGACATAGCTGCCATCTGAGAGCGGGACAGCATTATCAAACTGGGGGGTGGGAAGACGGTGATAAAGCACCCCAAATTAAACACAGCGGCACTCATCTGTCTCAACCAGAGAAATTGTGTGTGATAACAGCATATTTAGTTTCGTGCTTCCACATAGAATTACTCCCCCAAAACAGAAAATCTTGCCTGAACCTAATCTTAATTAGGTTATTTCACATTTCATGCACCTAAAATGCTTTAGATAGTAGTAAAACTGCCAATATTGCAGACACATTGCATTAAAACTAAGTTTATATTACTTTTTTACAATTCTCACCTGCATAATCCAGAGCAAATTTTAACAATTACTCCTAGTAATTATTAAGATTAGTTCTGGGTGAGACTTTCATTTTCAGATAAATTATAGGTAATTTTTTAAACCAATAATCTATATATAAATAGCTCTAGTTTGACAATATTCAAAGAAATGAGAAAACTACAGTGCTCAACAAAAGTTTAGGCCGGGTGAGCGGGGTGGACTAAACTTATGTTTAAAAAAGAATGGTATAGATGAGGGTGATTTAAGTTAGTCAGAAGTTTGGGCCGGCTGCATGAGATCACTACATCCCTCAGTTTCCCGCTCAGCCTGCCAGCACGTGCTCAGTGTCAGCTTGTCCGCGGTAGTGAGAGACTGTGCTGTTGTGTTCTCCTGACCGAGCCATTTTGTGACTGGTTTTTTGTAGTTTGGGATTGTTTCTGGCCTTATTATGGGGAAAGCAAGGCAGTTAAAAGGGAAGGACGTCAGCCCTCTCCCCAAGCTGAAGAGGGAAATTAGGGCTTGTTGGGATGCTATACCTACCCAGAAGCTACATGATCTTGCTATGTCCATGCCACGACACCTGAGGGATGTCAAGAAATGCAAAGGATGCCCAACAAAGTAGGATTAATATTTTTTATGACACTTTTATCATGCTGCAACTTGTCTGACACGCACCCGGCCTAAACTTTTGTCAAGCACCGTTTATGGAGGAAAGGCATATATAAAACTTGATTTTGCAGCTGTTGTGATTTGTTGCTAACTCTCTACATTTATTATTCCAGAAACTATATAGACTTAAATCTAAATGTTGCTGTACCATAATTAAGCCTTAACCCACTTGCATAATTTTAGATGTGTAAAATACAGAACCTGGTCTCCTTGAAGGTAAAATGCTTATCTTTAATACAAATGATATTATTCTCATATCTACTCTTCTTTGCAGGGAGCATTCTGTACCTTGCCTTATTCTTTAAGATCCTAAGGGTCGCAATAGCAGATTTATATATATTATAACATAATATAACAATGTATTACAATAGCTGCAAAGGGGCTATCAGAGGTCATCCAAGTCAATACACACACATAATGCATCCACAAGATTGCATACAAACACTGCTTAAAAAAACACTACCTATGTCTTGTTAAAAAATAAATCATGCACAATAATATACAGGATATGCCACTATTTTGAGGACATCACTTTGAATAGCTCTTTCTATAATTAATATTTTTTAATTTATTTTTCAGATTAATAATGAATAAAAAAGTGATGAAGCAAATGAAAAGATGTTATAATCATTGCCATAAAAGCTTAACATAATGATATAGAGATTGCTCGCTTTCAGAAGTTGCCCTATCATTCGTGGCCAAAGTTAGAAAAGACTTGAAAGCTGCCGATAAGGATCCAACAGCAGCAAAAATTGCAAAACACAAAAGGTTCTAATACTATAAAAAAAGAAGTACATGAACAAATTCAAGAATACCTTAGAAAGTCAATCAAAGCTTTCAGAATGCACCATCAGAGGAGTTGTACATGAAGATATCCATTACAAATCATATGTGATGCAGAGATCAGTTCATATCAAGTAAGATGATAGAAAATCTTTTGACCTGTGCAGAGCACTTGATGGAATGATTTAGCTATTCTCTGATGAGAAAAATTCCAACCAGGACCAAATGGTAAACCCAAGGAATAACAGAAGGTTATGCAGTGCTAAGCGAGGGCCCAACTGTAATGAATATCAATTTTCCAGCAACTGTAATGCTTCTGGGAGTTGTTAGCTATGAGATATCATGACCACACCTTTATCACAGGGGCTAAAAGTCAATGCTGCTACCTACACAGGTTTTAATGAAGGTCGTGAGACCCTGGAGAGACAGTATGCAAGAGAAGATCTTACATCTTCCAACAAGACTCTGCACCATCTCATAAGGCTAGAACAACCAAAGCTTGGATGTATGCCAATTTCCACGACCATTTTCACCCAAATACATAACCTCCTAGCTCACCCAAGCACAGTCCACTGGATTATTACATATGGTGCATCATCGAGAGAGAGTTCAATCAATACCATTCATCGCTAGTCTGTTATAACAAAGATTATGTATAAAATTGATAAAGATCATCTGATTCAGGCATGTAAATGCTTCAGATCCTGAAGCGAGGGATTTTCATTTAAATGCAGCTTATCTCTGAAGCACTCTGTAAAATATCAATAATATAATACAGAGTGCGAGGGATTTTCATTTAAATGCAACTTTTCTCTCATGCACTCTGTAAAATATCAATAATATAATACAGAGTGCGAGGGATTTTCATTTAAATGCAACTTTTCTCTCATGCACTCTGTAAAATATCAATAATATAATACAGTGTGAGGGATTTTCATTTAAATGCAACTTTTCTCTGATGCACTCTGTAAAATATCAATTGCTAATTTTACCAATTTTAAAATAATTTTTTTTTTACATTCATTGTCAGTTTGATTCTTCTTAAAAACAATAACCATTTTTGCTTTAATTTTTGCAGAATAATCGACTATGTAAAATTATGAATCTCTCAATTTGTGAAAGAGACACGGAGTCCTCCTTGGAATCCAGGGTAAGAAGGACAAACAAGGAGATTTCAGACTTCCTCAATGTCAGCAGAAGGATGGTGGAAAAGGTCAGAAAGGAGCTAGAAGACTCAAAATTTGACTACAAGGCAACAGCAACGAGGAAAACCCACATTTGATGATCTGACACCATCGGAATGCCAGAATTCATCCCTGAAATCCAGATCATCAACAATAATTTTAGAAAGTTGATGCATGCAATTGCAAGGGAGAAAAGTGTGAATAAAAAACTCATCAAGCTGGCGGTGCATGAGGAGATTCACTACTTTTATTACAAGATGAGGAAGGGACAATCTTTGTCCAAGGCGATGCAGGAAAAGTGACTCAAACCCACCAAAAAGCTGATCAACAAGTTGAAAAACCTGTTAGAGCCAGGCACGCTGTGGTTCTTCTCTGATGAGAAGAATTTCTGCTAAGACCAGAAGATCAACTCCTATAACAACAGATGGCTCACTGTCACACCCAAGGATGTGCCCAGTCATGGAGAGAAAATTTCAAGGGAAAATCATGGTCTTGAGTGTTGTCAGCAGTGAAGGTGATGTCATGCTGCCCCATTTATTTTATGAGGGCCTCAGGATGAACCCTGGCAGACAGCTACATTAAAAAAAATAATTTAGGAGCAATCTAGTGACTCCCTACTAGAGCACAAGTCGCTATACTCACACAAGTCTAATACTAGGTTATATTAAAAAAAAATATATAAACAATATTAAAAAGTACAAGGGCTAAACAAAATACCATAAAAAAGCAAGCTTGCTCTGGCATCAGGGGTAGGCCTGCCTACCCCCTGTGCAGGAACAAATGACCTACAAGAAAAAACAGTTTCAAATAAAGTTGAGGAGGCCAGCCTCCTCCAAAAAGTCATATCATATTATAGGTAACGTCCACGAAGATCTCCCAGACTCGGACATTCAACAAGAATGTGCCCAACAGTCTGGAGGACAATGCAGTCATCACAATAAGGTGCAGGTGAGCGCTCAGACAGCTAGATCTGTGTTCTGAGTGAGGTGGTGAAGCCCTGGATTGCCCGGGTAGCCCTACATGTGGCAGCAAAGACTCTGCACCCTAACACACCAACCAGAAGACCCAGACCTAGCTGTGAGAGAATTTCTTTAATTACTCACTTGACTGCAACCTCAACTTCTTTGTGTGGGGTTTGGTGGAACAAGAGACCAACAAATCCACCTGTAGCACTAAAGAAAAACTGAGGGCCAGGATTATCAGGGCCTTCAGCCACTTAAAATGGGAGATAGTGATGAAGGTCTGGGCTGGTTCTGAGGTCTGGAGGCTGGCATCATGGCCACAGGCAGATTCATTGAGTGAGATTAACAAAACAAGTCATGAGGACAAACTGACCCAAATTTGACAAATATTTAAAAAAATAAAAACACTTATTTCTCTGTGATTCATGTGAACAAATACCATCCGCACCCTATATATAAAATTTTAAAAATCCTCCCTCTAAAATCTGCATCCATATGTATCCTTTTGCCTACAAAATAACCAAGTTGTTATTAGTACTTGCATGTTTGGAATCTATATAAACAATATGATGAGCCTACTTGTTGAGGGCTGATAATGCAATCATATGGATGCAGATTTTAAATGGTGGTGGCATTATGGGACTATGGATAATTTGACTGGGATGGCTTTGATAGGCTCTAGTGGTTTTTTTTCTTTAATTTTATTTTATATGCTTAATGTGCTTGAACCCATAGGAACATAGGCAGTCCTTTATTTTACATTATTTGGTAATGTGAGGGTGGGGGGGAGTGTTAAGCTTAGTACTGTGCCCTTGGACATGGTCAATGTCTATCTAATGTCTATGCCCTAATAGGTTAAAGAGGATGCATCAGAAGATTGTAGTTGCTAGGTTGACTCAACAATGTGAAAAGAATGAAATGGGCTATGTTAAATTTCTTCTTCTTGTGCCACACTTTAGATTTGGATTTGGCTATTTTTTTAAAAATCAACACTGGTTAATTTGTTTCAGCCTCATTTGGATCTCACTATGCACAAGGATTTTGCATACTATTTAATTTACTCATCACAGCTAGACTAGATAAGCATAAATATTTCCTTCATTCCCACAGCATACTAAAATGCCTCCACCACCATTCAATTACACCTACTATAATCGACTACATACACCTTACCATACTTTATTGCCTTTCACCTTTTAGTTTTATGTTTTCATCTTATCAGTTCTACCTGTATGTGTTAATGCACCACTACCTAGCTTGTCTCTTCTTCCACACATTGGTCAGGAATTCCTTTGTAATATCAGCTATATCATTTTTCTTTCATCCCTCTCTCTCATTTTAGCCCATACCTCCCTTTTGCATTATTATCTCTCTCCCATTCATACCCATTGCATTCCACTAACATGTGTTTGACTGTTTCTGTTACATTTTCCTAGCAATTTCTAGATTCAGCTCCAAACTCATTTTACTTTTATGTTCTTTCATTGATCTCCAGTTCTTGTATTGAAAAGCAGGTGAATCCATAATTTCATCTTAGAAGTTCTGTGTGGTGACATGGTCGCAAACCAGCACTCCTATTCCTACCACTCCAACAAGGCCGGTTGGGTGTTTGAAGGGAGGATTTTGAGGGGCTATTCTAAAACTTACTTTATTAAGAATACAGTAAATAATGGAAAAAATGGAAAAACAACAGCAAACCTCAAACAATTGCAAGTATAAATGTCTAAAATATATATGTACAGCTTTACCACCTAAACACAAAATAATAATATATATACATACACTGATCTAAGATATATATGGCCTTACAAATATATTGGCCAATGCAAATTATAATTTGCGTTGGCCAATATATTTGTAAGGCCATATATATCTTAGATCAGTGTATGTATATTATTATTATTGATAAACCGTGAAGTCTTGATGGTCTACAATAATTACTCTTTAAAGTCAGATGTCAATCAACCCATTTTACTGGCACCACAGAGCTAGAAAGGAGAAGGCATCTTCAATCACAGATTCACTGCCACACTCAAACATCATTACCCTAACACTCTCTCAACCACATCTACTCACACACAGGCTATATTCGCCTATTGTTTGTCCAATTAACTCTTCCTCTCACTTAAGAATTATCAACACTGTTGTAAAGTTTATCGTTTTTACTTTTAACAATTTATTCTCAGACTTCTGAAAAAATGCCTGTGGGGGGAGACAGAGATGAATGGGGGGCACGATAGAAATCTATCGAGTCCCCCAACAGGAGTGACTCTTCATTCCAAGCACCCTGGAAGGGAAGAAAGGGATTAGACATATGAGGGGGGGGGGGCAGACAATTACTACTACTACTACATCTCCACTTCTGGTTTTCTTTTATTCCTAAATCTCCACAGAATCCTCTTTTCCCTTCAACCTATTCTCTATGCACCAGTTCCTTTATTCTTCCCTCTATTTCATCACCCATTGCCTAGTTCCTGACCATTTCCCAAAGTTCATACTTATTCCCTATTTTTCTCAATTTCCCTCTTCTATTCCATTCTTTATACTGATTCTATCTAGCTGATGCCAATCTGACTTTCCAAGTACATTAAATAGTTCATTTTCCTCTTGGCAATGCTTTCATAGTAGCTGCTCCATCCAACCTCTCCTCTCAATACTTCCACCCAAACATATCCTAGCCACTTTATTCTGGATTTTTACCCTCCTATCCAATTTTCTTTTGTTTACCTCGCATACGCCATTCCCATATAAAATGTGTGGCACTCCCACTCGCTTACAATTCTATAACTATTTGCCTGCTTTATCATAATCTCTCAACATTCCAATCATTCTTCACATCTCTAACTCCTTCCTTCTTTTATGCTTGTCAAACACCTACTGTTCAAATACTCATACTGAGATAATTATATTCCTCCAGTACTTACAAGACCTCATTTCTTAAAACTCATCCACCATTCATACCTTTACCAGGCACTTCTCACACTAAATTTGACCTATTCATTTTGATCATTTATTAGCAATTTTCCCCATTTTACTCATCATGATATCATCTGCAAATCTAAAACAAATGATGGTAATTACTAGCAAGAGTGCAGATGCTATTTTATAGGGTTTTTCAAAGCCAAACAGGCTAAGAACACTTAATACCTCTTCTTCAGACCAAGTAGAGGTGGCACTAGTTAAGAGGCAGCTACTAAAATGAAATAAAAATGAATTATTATTAACCTTAAAAACAAGCTCCCTTGGTTCACTATTTTCCAGGCTTTCTGTAAGAAGGTTACATTTGAAGAAGCTCTCTGATCATTTTGATACTCATCATAATTTTGAAGTGCTAGTTTGATTTGGCTGTGTAGTGTTTGTTGTCTATTTGTGCAAATAATACATTTGTGTCGGTGAATAATACATTAGTATTTAGTAATTGTTCTTTGTGTGGAATATAAAAGTGTTTTCTGTTGATTGGTTGTGAAACTGTACATTTTTTAGGATCAACGCTCACCTTGCTAGATAGCTAAGTTAATTCATATAGTGAGTTAGTGATCTTTTTAGCTCTTTAAAGTGTTTTGTGTGCTGCTCTTTCACTTTTGTAATTGTATTCAATGCTTTTTTTTTTTTATATAAGTCAAAGACTTTCTTATTATTTAAAAATTAATTAGGCAAAAGTGGCTAGGTGCATTGAGTTGAGAGAAACGTGGATGACTGAGGTACGCACAAGTCTTGCAATGATTGGTGATTCTTACAGAATCTAGAATGATTTGGATCACCAGCATGGAAAGTACATATGTTTAAGATACTCCCCCTTGATGGGGTAAAAATGAATTTAAAATAAGTCCACCTTGCCTTCCCTTGATGTGTAAAGAAACCAATTTCAAACATTGGCAACACTAAATTCAACCTGGTTTCAAATACTTAAAACAACGCAGATTTCAAAATTAACACTAAAACCTATTGGCAACTGTTAGGGAATCGTGATTCTTGCATGTTTAGTTTGTTGAACTTTAATATGAATTTTGCTAACCTAATGGACAATTAATTAACTTTTGTATAGCTCATGACCTCATGAGACATATGTGGGAACAAGAAGGTGGATTGATTATAATATTAAAAGGTGGAGACGTGACAAGTATGTTTCTGTGAGAAAGAAAAACAGCAAAAGTGTGGTTGATCGCAAATAATTTTTAAAAATAAAGATCTCCCCAGCATTAACTAGTAACTTTTGTTTACAGTAATACCTCATCCTACATCATTAATTGGGGCTTAAGGCTGTGACGTAACCTGAATTTTGACATAAATCCAACATAATGGATATAAATGCCTTAGAATGAGAAAAAATGATGGTAAACAGTTTAAGACTAGCGTAAGAATAACACAGCATTTTTAAACATATGTAAAGTAAAAATTATTTCTAATAATGAATTTAGTTTTTAAAAAAACAACAATTGACTCATTAATACCTTTTAGTTGACTTACATAACCCTAGTGTCTATTCTGCTTGCAGTAGCCGTCGTAAGAACATTACACTTAGGTACATTCAGATTCTCTTTCTTTGGACTCATGGTCATTTTATGTGCAGATCACTAATAAATCACAGAAATAAAAGCAGAAAGCCAAGGAAGTACACAGGCTAAACCACATGCTTAAACTGAAACCGAATACAGTATCACAGCTGCACCACTGACGCTATACGGCCTCCCACTGAATCACAAACCTAAATCATTATTTTACAACACATTTATTTTACAATATAATATACTTTTATATGGTTTTAACATTTTTTTATGGGATAAATTATTGATTTGGTCTGTGAGGTAAAGTTGGATTTAATGGCATTAGGTGAACTTAATTTTACCCTTGAAAAGTGGTGTAAGTGTGGATTTGACAAAATTAAGGGTATTAGTGTATTATGACTTTGCATTTGAACCTAATACTAGGCATTTGAATTGTTAATACTACTAGGTGATTAAAAATTAGTGTACGGCTGGAATCCCCAAATTAAAGGGGAGATATGGGGGTGAAGCCCCCAATTTCAAAATAATTATCTTAGGGTTCGAATTCAATATGGTTGGCAGATGTTTTTAGGTGCTCCAATGTTTGGGTTTTTTAGGCAGTGCTCCCAAAGAGGTGATAGATGCGAGATGATGTGTTAAGTTAGGTTGTATTAAAAAACACTACTAATGGTCTTTGTAGGCATTTTAGTTATCATTTACAGCTTCATTTTGGTGTGGAGAGCAGTTATTTATAGTATCACTGCAAATAGAACTGTACTCAGAGTACTAGTACTTAAAAATGAGTGTTTTTTTTATACACAACTGAAGATTTAAATGATGACTACAATGCCTAAAAACACAGAGTAGGTCTTCTGAAGTTTCACCCTCAATAGCATATTTACATCATTTATACTTAAGGGTTATGGGTAAAAGTAGGCCTGGCCTAATAGAATATCCCCATGTCTTTCAGGTATCTATCATGTCTGGACTTAAAAGTGTTCACTGAATTGGCTTCAGTGACATGCTGAGGTAACTTGTTCCATTGGTTTACAACACTCTGGTTGAAGAAATTCTGTTGTAGCTGCAACCTTGATCTTGCTTTAAAAGGTTTTTCAGTAGTCCCTAGCAGGTTCCTTGTTCTTGCTCGTGTAAAGAGTTTGGCACTGTCAATTCTCTCTCTTCTTGTCAGTATCTTAAGTGTTTCAATAAGATCTCCCCTTGCTCTTCACTTCTCCAAAGACAATTTTCAGTACCATCTTCTTTCTACTTTCTCAAGGTGGTCTATATCATTTCTGTAAAAGGGTGCCCATGCCTGAATACAATATTCTAAATGTGGCCGAATATACATTTTGTACAGCAACGGGGAGCTGTCCATGTCAATGCATGTGAAACTTTTTTTATGATGCTCATAACATTTATTGCCCTCTTGGCTGCTTCTAGGCACTGTCTTGTGGGTTTCATGTTGCTTGCAATCCATACACCTAGGCTCTTTTCCTCACTAAACTGCTCAAGCCTTTTTCTTTCAGGGCCAGTGCCCATGAAGTAGTTTTTTTTTTGGTTTGTCCTTCCCATCTACATTGCTACACATTTATCCAGATTAAACTGCATTAACCATTTTTGTGACCACCTGTGCAGGCCATTTAGGTCCACTGAGTCTTGCTCTGATTTTACTATATTCCAAATTTTTGTGTCGCGGAGAACATCATAATCAGGCACTTCACCATGTCAGGAATATCATTGACATATGCTGGAAATAAGTGGTCCCAGGACTGAACCTTTGGGCACCCCACTGCTCACTGTGCATGGACACTCATTCTTTTAAGAAATCCTCAATCCAATTCACTACTGCTCCCCCGATTCCAGATGCTTTCATTTTGTATATCAATCTTATATGAGGTACCATATTGGGTAATTGCTAAGATAGCGGTGGATGATTTTGCTATTTTTAGTGTTTTTTAGCTATCCCATTAGCCAATCAGCGAGCTGATTAAACACCATCATTGACCAATCATAAGCGTTTATTTTTCCCAGCTTTCCTTCGTGTTTCGAAAGATGGGTAAAAAGTAGGGGTTTGGGGGTATTTTCTATGTTGTTTTTTTTTGTAAGTTGATTAATTAGCAATCTCTCCTAAATAATCTATGCCTGACACTATTTATTCCTTTGTTTTTTCTTAAATAAATCACTTTTTTCTGTGCCAATGAATTGTTTTTGCAAAGTGAAGATGAAATCAAACTATGAAAAGCTTTTTTTTCTTCTTTTTTACAAACTATTTCTTATAGGATTGCAAAACAATACATTCCGTATAAGCTGGTTTATTATGAAAAGTTTAACATACAACAAACATTCTCAATGTCTTCACTTTTGAAATCAATGCTTCTTTTCCATCTGCGTGTTGTAAATTATACTACCCAATTTTGTTATTGATTACTAATAGATTATTAAAAATAGTGGGGAGCCCACAATTAAATGGGTGGTATGAGGGGTGAAGCCCCTTATTTCTAAAAAAAAGAACCTTCCATTGACTCAAAACAACGAAGTGAGTGAGGACAAAAAGTAGTTAGAAAAATAGGCAAAAAAATCCTGCATAAAATCATCTGCTACTAAACTTAACAATTGCCCCATACCAAAGGCTTTTTAATAATCAGGAAATACAGCATCAACATTCTCTCCATTGTCCAGTGCTTCCATCCCCATCTACAGAGTTCATTTGACTCAGGATAGTTCATAAATGCATCCTTAATAATGGATTCCAGAACTTTTCCAACTATACTAGTTAGTGCCACTGGCCTATAGTTCCCTAGGATTGTTCTACTTCCTTTCCTAAAGATTGTCATTACTGAAGCATTGTTCCAGTCACTTAGCAACTTACTCTCATTCAAAGATTTTGTAAATAACATGCATAAAGGTTTAGCCAATCCTTTTGTATTTTAGGAGGCAGCATATCAGGTCCAATAGATTTGTTTTGTTTCAGTTTTCTAATCCTCTCTGGATATTCTACTCCATTACATGTACATTGTTAATTTTAATATTCCCTCTCTAATGATTACCTAGGTCTGGAATTTCTTGGTTACCTTCACAAACACTGTCTCTTTGTCAGTTTCTGTTAACAACCAATCTCCTTTGTCGACCTGGGATATTCCTGCCTTTACCCCCTGCTTGCGTCTTACATAGCTATAAAATTTCTTGTGAGCATTCTTAAATGACTGCATCAATCCTTTTTCATACTCCATTTTTGCTCCCTTACATACTACTACTGTTATGTTCCTCTGTCTGGCATATCTATCATAGTTAATCAATCTTCTTGTCCTCCTGTATTTATGAAACAATGTTTTTTTTTTCCTTGGTTGCCCTCTTGATGTCATCAGTGATCCTCGTAGTTTCCCTTATCTCGACTATTTTCCAGTGTTCCTTGGAATGCACTCTATACTTAGTCCCCACAAACACTGTTAGTTTCTCTCACATTTCATTGACATCACAGTTATGGAATAACTGTGGAGCTGTGCTGTGAGGGTGAAAGGGGGATGAGCAAGGCGGTTGTGTAGAGGAATACGGAATGTATGTGTGTGTATATAGGTTTGGTGGGTGGGTGGTTAGAGGTAAGTTCAATTCGTGGGTGGCACCGATGATGCACGATTGTTTTACTACGCATTTGTGTTACTAGTGTTGTCTTCATTGCTGTTCCCTGCTGTGTTTGTAGTTATTATTTTTGTCTTTGTTCAATTTACTTGTTCTTTTTTTCATTGGACTTGTGATTGTATAGAGCATCAGACGGGACATGCTGGATAAACAGAACTACTGGTAAGTTTGAGCTGCCACAATATCTATTATTTATATTCCACAAGTTATCTAGGCTTTCGCTTTGCTAGACTGTTATGGTGACCGTGAAATTGACCGATATTATGAGCCCGCTTGACGGCACTGGCAGTGTTGTGGAATGGTTGGAGAAGTTCAACCTGCTCATGAAGCTGAGGGAGTTAAAGGATGTGGAGACTAATTTACCTATGTTTCTCGAAGGCACTGCATTGTCTGTGTACACTGAATTGGATGCGGGTCAAAAGAAGAGTGCACAGAGTATCAAGATGATACAGTTTTGAATGAATTTTCCAGGAACCCATTCCGAGCAGTTTGCCAAGCGGGTTTGGGGAAAAGAGCCAGTGGATGTGTACATGGCAAAATTTGCATGGCTGGCCGGTATTAGCTCAAACAAGCTTCTCTTATGGGCATTTGTGACTGGGTTGCCATCAGTGGTGTCGAGAGAGCTTTGAGCAACATTGGGCATAGAAGATATGAAGTTGTCTGCCGTGGTTGAGAGGGTCAGAGCATTGATGTCAGAGCCAATGGAGCAACCCTGTGCTGCTGTAGCCACAAAACTAGTTGCTAGCAGTACCAGGCAGGTTGCATTGGACAGGCCATCATCTGATGGGGAGGATGGCTCTGATGATGCAGGAGATGTGGCACAGATAAAACAGGTTCCAGTTGATCCAAGGCGGTTGGAGTGAGTCAGGCGACCCCCAGTCTGGCTTCGCGATTATGGTGAGATCATAGGGGTATGTGGAGCCATGCTGTATGAGTGAGAGGGGGAGGAGCAAGACAGTTGTGTGGAGGAATATGAAATATGTGTGTGTGTGTATAGGTTTGGTGGGTGGGGAGTTATTTTTTTCAATTTAATTTTAAGATCCAATCTGGCGACTGCCCACTTGGGCATAAGTCGCCGGAATCATGACAGCCTAGCACTAGGCTACTTTAAAATAAGAACATGAAAACACAACGACGATAAAAAGGGAAGATCGCAACACTTAGGAAGCAATCTCCGGGGTCGGGGGGAGGCCTCCTTCACCCCAGCACAGGAGCGTGCGACCTACCAAGAAAACAACAAAAAACAATAAAACCTAGTTAAATAGAAGGGAGAAGGCCGGCCTCCCCCTAAAAGTCTACCAGTCCACCAGTCGAAGAGCATGCACTCATCCCGAATACAAGGGACAGACGGTAGTGACCCTGCCCATCCCGGTACTGGGACAGGTAACGTGCATGAAGATCGGCCACACTGGAACATTCAACAAGAATTTGCCAAACAGTCTGGGGGACGATGCAGTCGTCACAGTAGGGCGCTGGCAGGCGCTCCATCAAATGGTGGTGCGTCCCACGAGTCTGCCCAATTTGGAGATGACAGAAAGCAACCTGAAGCCTTTGCAGCATTGGGGGGTAGGTCCATGGGAACAGTCGTGGCGCAATAGCACGCAACTCTAAGTTCCCTTCGACCATCTCCCATCTTCTTTGCCAAGCAGCCCAAAGAGCAAACCGTATTCCTGCCATGTAGTCTATGTGAGGAAGAGTGAAACGCTGGTCCGGTCGCAGAATCTTTGGCGCCCTCATTCCTTACATGTCCAGGAACCCAGCAGAAGATAATCTGGACATCCTCCCAGCTCGCCAAAACCGTGGCATCACAGATATCGCGAACCAGGGGATGCGCCTTGCAGAGCCCCACTGACTTCAAACAGAGGGGATACGGCGTGGAAGCCACCCCCCTCTTCGGACAGGAGCCATCCATATACACTGGTACAGTTCCAGCATGACACGAGGTATGCTCCAAAAAGGTTGAACGCAATACTCCCAGCGCTGTACAAGCTTTGAGAGCAGAGGCATGGCGACAAATAGCCAAATGTGATACCCTCAAGGGTGGCATCGTGGGCATAACCAGGGGTGCCACCAGCCTGAGAGCTATACCTAGCTCTCGAAGGAGTTTCCTGGCCCAAAACCCAAAGGTCTGAAGGTATGACTGGTGTCTCTTGGCGGCATAGGCATGGTTGAAATCAGCTGCAAATGAGGTGAGAGCTGTTGGCGACTGAGGAAGGCACTGGGCTCGTATGTACAGGTGAATGATGCACTGTAAACGGCGTAGAGCGAGTGGCATCTCCCCAGCATCAACTAGTAGGCTCTCAATGGGGGAAGTGCAGAAGGCACCGGTCACAAGGCGAAGGCTGGTGCAGGGGATTGAGTCCATCTTCCACAATAAATGCACAGCTGCGGATGCATAAAACTTGCATCTGTAGTCAAGCTTTGAGCGAACAAAGCATCGATAAAAAGGTAAGGCAGTAGCCCATCAGTGCCCCAAGCACTGAATGTCACAGAGCAGAGAATATCAATGGTGTGGGTACAAGAGACCCCATGGCTGTGAATATGAGCTTCCCAGGTGAGGCATCGGTCAAATACAAGACCATGGAAACGTTGCAATTCAATCACTTCCAGGCACTCCCCATTAAGAAACAAATCTGGGTGGGGGTGGAGCCATGGATGGCGGCAGAAGTGCACCACCTTAGACTTGGCCAAGGAAAACCAAAACCTGTGTGCTTTGGCATAGCGAGAGACACGGTTCAATGCCTGTTGTAGTCAACACTCCAAAGTTGGCATCTGGGCTGCGCCAAAAGAGATTGAAAGGTCGTCCATGTTGAGCGTAGTGAGAACATCTTCCGACAGCACCGAGGTGATGCCGTTGATGCTCAGGGCAAAGAGTGTGACACTGAGGACACCCTCTTCCTGTTCCATTGGGCCTGAGAGGGCTCCCCCGACCCGTACGAAGAATCAACGATCTCGCAAAAATTCAGATATAAAGATTGGGAGGCATCCCCTCACCCCCATTGTGTGGAGAGATCGAAAAACACTGTGGCATAGTGCTTTCTACGAAGGAAGGCCTTGCAGATGGCATTTTCCAGTCAGAGCAGAGCATCCGACATGGAGTGGAACTTGCAGAAGACAGATGGCCTCCGCTGTCCAGGAAAAAGGCTAATCTAACATTTACCAATTTCTCCATCAACTTGCACAGGTAAGAGGTTAGAGAGATTGAGCGGAAACCGGCCAGAGTAGAGTGATCTCTCCTCAGTTTGCAAAAAGCGAGCACAGTAGTGATTCGCCAGGAATCTGGGAGACCCTCCACCCAGGTCCTGATGAACAAACCTAACAGAAAGGCCAGGTGTTGAAGAAAGGCATACGTGACATCGTCCCGACCATGGGCGGTGTCCGCGGACGAAGAAAACGCAACCCACTCACAGTAAACCTGTCATTGAATGGTTCTCCGCCTCTGGAGGTAAAGTCCAGCCGGCGGCCTTCCGCGACATCATGATGTGCATTGAATGCTGGCGGAGCAGCATCCCAGCTAGAGAATGAGGTCGCGAAGGATTCCACCACGGATGCGGGATCCGAGATTGCAGCCCCATTCTCATGGAGAATAGGAGGGGGGGGGGGTCCTGCGACAACTTGCCCCGAATCCTTTTGACTCGCTTCCACACCTCTGTAGAGGGGTCTTCCCGTTAAATGAAGACACGTATGCCCGCCAAGAAAAGCGGCGGCGTGCTTCGAAATATACCGGAACCTAGCCCAACGAAATTCACCGACATGCGCTTATAGCGCATGTAGGCATAACGCTTCTGTTTGAGGGCTGTCTCACACTCGGCCAGACATTCTGGGAATAGTAGTCAGGCCCACGGCGATGAGGTTGCCAGAGAAGAACTCAGCGATCTCATCTACCGACCTAAACTCCTTGACTGAGATAGAGAATTCAGTCATTTCCTGAAATGCAGGCCACCGCACCCGGACCAAGCACCACCGAGGTGGGCTCTCAGGCTGCAGTTGCCCTGAAAATGATATTTGAATGGGAAAGTGATCGACCATCCCTGAATAAAAATCAGCTGTGCATCCGAAGAGCACAAGGATAGATCAAGACAAGAAAATGAAGGGTTTTTCAGGCATTGATGCGTAAACTCATCCACATTTAGGACACCCATCTCAAGCTCTTCGATCAGATCAGCAAGGACTTGTCTCCTGGGATTTATTGAGTAATCCCCCCAGAGAGGATGTCTGTCGTTCAGATATCCAAGCAATCAAAAGGGCCTCGGCAACCATACCATGACACGGCGGAAGTTCCCTGCATCGAAGTCAGCTGACAGTGGGATGTACGCAGAAATGATAGTATACCTCCTATCCAGGTGCAGCTGCACAGCCACTGCCTGAAAGGAGGTATCTAAAGTGAAAGGAAGAAGGGAGACATCATGCCCGGTATAAACCGCGCATCCCCCAGCCCAGCCATCTTGTGGTGGTGGGGTTGCAAAAGCCTTATACCCCGGGAGGGTGGGCATGGGGCACGCGCCTAGCATGGTCTCCTGCAGAAAAATAGCTAATGGGGAATGGGATGAGATGAGCCTCCACAGCTCCTCCCGGTTGGCCCAGAGTCCACTGCAATCCCATTGAAGGAATATGCCCTCCAGGCCTAGCTCGGAGATGCGGGGGCCCTCTTTGAACAGAAGACCCTTACGGCAATGGCCGTACGCAGAACCCCAGGCGCTGTTGGCTGGACAATGGGCTGAAGCCTTCGAGGACTTATTGGGGGATGTTGGGATCGTCATGCAAGTCTTTTCCTCCCTCTGCCTTGAAACCTTAGGCAGGCATTGCGGCTTCGGAGGCGGGGGGCCCTCTTCTCAAGGATCCACCGTCTCTGAGTCATTCAGCCCACCACTAAGCGAATGCGAAGGAGCAGAAGCTCCTTTATTTCTGTCCTCCTTTCGGGGGACAGCTTTAGGAACCCCGGAAGATGGCCTGGAGACCAACTGCAGGGGTGTTGCCTCCTGTGAGTCTAACAACTCGGTCGAGGCGCGTGGCCATTTCGCCTTACGGGAAACGGTCACGCTGGGGAAAAGGTGGGACGAGCCTTGGTTTTAGCCGGGGCTGGGTATGAACCCTTTGTGCCACCAAGATTACCAGGGGAGTGCCCGGGTTGAGTAGAACCCGCAGAAGGGCTCCGAATGGGCGAGGGAACAACCGTGCTCGTTGGCCTGGATGAGCCAGGAGCAGAAGGTATCTTTCTAACCATTGAGGCATAAGAAGTCCCAGGCATAGCAGGGTGGAATGAGAGTCGATCCTGGGCCTGAATGGCCAGGATTTCTTTCTTAAGGAGATACGCACCACATTGTTTCAAAGAAACATGGTGCGGCTCTCCACAATTCACCACACACGATTTGGACTTATCGTGTGCAGCCTTGGAGCAATTTACACATACTTCGGGTGACCCCAACTTTGCATGTCTACATGAATGATTAGTATGGCCGAAGCGATGATAGTAATAGCACCTCAACAGCAGTGGCATGAATGCCTTTACACAGTAGTGGTACCAACCAGCATGCACCGACTCAGGGAGCTTGTCACAGTCGAACATGACGAAGAGTGTAGGGGTGGGTCTCAAGGCCCTTCCCTGTTTTCTCATCACACGTTCAACCTTGACCGCCACATGGTCGGCCAGCTCTAAGGTGATTTCTTCTCCAAGATGGAGAAGGTCCTGGCAGTCGCAGGGGCACCAGTCAGAGGAGATCCCTCCCCTCCTTGTACTGCCTTGGAAACCCGGGTCATTTGAGGAGGACCTTGCATAGGGGCGGATTAGGGTTTGGTGCTTGGCGCCGAGCCTGGATTCACTCCCATGGAAGGCCCACCTTCGGAGGCTGGGTTGCCTCAAGGACCATGTCTATCTCAGGGGCGCCTCCAGTTGGCCATCCCAGATCCCATTGGCAGGCCTTGACCCCAGCAAGGTTCAATATTCTTGCCAGCAGGTCTTTTTAGGGAAGCGACCGAAGGGGCCTGGCTTCCCCCCCCCCCCCTAAGGGGGTTGGCCCTACTGAGCCACTTAAATGGGGAGCGGTTGGCTATGGGCTGCCTGCTGGCTTTCTTGGCAGTCTCCTTGGAAAGAAAAGGGGGGACTGCAGCTGGAAACAGGGAGGTGCCTGAAAGCACATCCAGAGAAGGCAGTGAGGGTGAGTCCCCTACACCCGTAGGCGAAGGAGAGGAGTAAGCCTCCTTTCTAGTTAGAGAAATTTGGAGGGTCCCCTGCACAAGCACAGGTGGGGAGGGGGAGACCTCCATTTTTTCTGTGGAGTTGCCTGAGGGCGGCTCTGACAGTGGTTGCGGGGAAATTAAGGGGATTTTTTTTTATAGACTCATCATTGGGCATGGTTGTGGTGGAGCGAATGTGAGTGTGTGTATAAGAGGCCATTCTCCCACCCTTTTTCCCAATACACACTCCCTCCTTCTGTAAGAATGTGTGTGTGTGAATGGGAATGGGTTTGTTTTGTTTTTTGTTTATTTTATGTATAAAATAAATTACCATGTTTTTCTTTCTTTCCAGGCACCATATTCTGGAAAGGACTTAGTTTCCTAATCTTTATATTGCAAACAAAAGCTAATTATTTAGTATTGTTAAATACCAAAAGCCATTTTAGTATATGACAAAGGTTCTAGGCCATGTTCTGTCTTACTTGGTTGAGTGTAAAATAGTTTAGCTTTAATGAAGGAGGGCTTAAAATAGCCACACAACTGTAACAAGGTCCGTTATCTTAGCCCAAGCTCGGAGGCTCTAGTTTTGATTACAAAGATTTTTGTTGTACTACGTGAGGCCTTCTCTTTTTTTTGTTAACTATATATTGACTGTTGTTTTCCGGATTTTTTTGGGTTGTTTGATTTTTTTTAGAATGTTTCTTAGGATCAATTAATAGTATTTGTAAGTAGGATTTGTTTTTGTTTTTTTATTGAGTATATAAAGGAAATTTAGCTATATTTTTTGTGTGTAAATAGTAAAGAGATCTCTAATATATCGCCCCTCTCTGTTGTGAATATCATTGTACAATTCTTTGTTAGTAAAGGACTGTATATACAATCTGTTTTATTCTCCTTCAATTTCTCACGTTCGGATTAGTGTAGGAAGCGGGTTGGATCGATTGGGGTTAGTCTAGCTTTTTGGCCCACTACATGGTGACCCTATATTTTATACGGGATGCAAGGGGTGCATACAGGCCTGGCAGAGCCAGGTACCACCATTTAAGGCCACCCCTCCCGCCTAGTGACCTGGCAGCCCTTCAGCATGGCAGCTCCACCTTAGGCACAGCGTAAAAGTGAGAGTGTGAAAGAGAAGAAAAAGGAATGTGAGGAAGGTATAGGTGGGGATGAAGCAGGTTGTTAAAAAACCATCATCCCAAACCGGAGCTCAGCGGTTATGGAACATTGTCCCCTCCCCCCTCAGCCCCGATCCGGGACAGTTGGCTGAGAAGAAAGTCAACATCTAGCTTGTGAAATTAGAGGCTGACCAGAGAAAGTTGTTGGAGAGGTTGTATGAAAAGCGAGGAAACACAAGTGTCTGAAGGAAGGAGAAGAGGATAAGCTGGGATTGGACGGGGTGCTGAGTCCTGTCAGTACAATGGCCAGGATGGCAAATCGCTGCGCCCCTTATGGGGGGTGGAGGTTGGGGTTAGAAGGTAGTTCAGTTCGTGTGTGGCGCCAGTGATGCACGGTTGTTTTACTACACATTTGTGTTACTAAGTTGCTTCTTTTTTTTTTTACTACTACTTAAGTACTTTCTTTGTTTGAATAAGTAATGGAGTACGGGGATTGAAAGTGAGCTTGAGTGTCAGAATGTATGCATTGGTTGTGGTGTAGTTGGTGAGGGGTATTCATGTGTTGTATGTGGTCTGCGTGAATGCATTGTAGAATTAGAAAGGATGAGAATGCAGGATTTAGACAGGATATGTAGGCTGGAGGGGTTAGTTTCTGAGCTCAGGAGGGAACTTAGTGTTAGGCCTAGGGCTGGGAATAGGTTAGGTAGTGAGGTAAGCCAGATAGATGTTTCAGGTGAAGGTAGAGGGCCGGTGGAGGAGGTAGGATATGATAGTTCTAGGGATAGTGAAGTTAAACCCCTTAGATTAGTTAGAAATAGGCCTAGTGAGGATGGGGGACAGTGGAGAGTGGTTAGGAAATGTGTAGCTAGGGAGGCTTCTCCTGTTCTTTGTGAGAATAGGGTTGCCTCTGTTGAGATGGTTAGCCAGGGGGAGAATAAGTGTGTGAGTCAGAGGGACACAGAACCTATTAGCTTGAATAATAGATTCAGTGCCCTAAGAGAGGAAGTAACTGGAAGTGATATGACTGATGGGGGTGGGGGTGGAGGTAGAGTGACTAGTAGTTTGAATGAGAATAGGAGTGGGGATGGAGTTAGGTCTGTGGGGGTTAGGAATAGGAGTTTGACTGAAGTGCTTGTGATGGGTGATTCGCGAGTTAGAAATTTAGATAGGAAGTTGAATACAAGTAGATTGAATGGTTTGAGGGTGTGTTTGCCGGGTGCTGGAATGAGAGATCTGTCTGATAGGTATGAGGAGCTGGTGTCTGGCTGTGCAAGGGATGAGGTTGTGATTACACATGTAGGAGTAAATGATGTGAAGAAAGTGGGTGCATGTGAGTTATGTGAGAGGTACAAGAGGTTGATTGAAAAGGTGAAAGAAAGTAGAATGAAAGGTGTTGTGACAGGTGTGCTTCCAAGAATGGATGTCTCGTGCGATTGGGCTGAATGATTATGTGAGGAGGATGTGTGAGATGGAAAGTGTCATGTTTGTGGATGTGTGGGATACGTTTGTTGGAATGAAAGTAATGTATGCGATGGATGGACTGCATTTGAGTAGGAGGGGGTTAGATGTGTTGTGGGAGGAGTATGATCGTGTTATTAGGTCTTTGCAGGCGGGAAACTAGATACTAATAGTGGTCAGGGGATTATGAGAGGACATTATAGTACTGAAAGTAGAATGGACTTGGCAGATAACAGAAATAGGTTCCAAGGAGATAGAGGTGGTCATTCAGGTTGGAAGAGGTGCTTCAGGGATAGGGGGGTTAAATTGTTTCTATACAAATGCTTGTAGTCTTAGAAACAAGAAGGATGAGCTATTTAGTTATATTAGCGATGAGGATATAGATATATTGTGTGTTACTGAATCATGGGTTAATGAAATAGAATTTAGTGACACTATAAGTGAATTTGATTTACAGGGTTATAATATGTATATTAGTCAAAGGACAGGTAGGATTGGTGGAGGAATAATTATCTATATAAAAAACAACATTGTTTCAAGTTTAAATACTTCAATAAAGCAGGATGGAGTTGAGTCACTTTGGATAGATATTAGGTTCAGTAAAAATAGAATGGTGCATTTGGGAGCTTTTTACAGACTACCTGGGCAGACTGATGATATAGATGAACTAATGATAAGGGAAATAAGTAAGGGATGTGAAACAGATGCAGTTATTATTGGGGACTTCAACTTAAACTCTGTGGACTGGGAAAATATGATAGGTAGGGATAGAACAAGTGGCAGGTTCATAGAATGCTTTGAGGATAATTTTTTGAATCAATTTGTTAATGAGCCAACGAGGGGGAACAATATATTAGATTTAGTACTTTCTAACAGTGATCATTTAGTTCAAGAATTGACTGTTGGGGAAGCAATGGGAAATAGTGACCATCAGATAGTTTGTTTTAACTTGGGAATTGAGAAGGGTATAATAACCGAGAATGCTGTAAAAGTTCCTAATTTTCATAAGGGAGATTATGTAAAACTTTGAAGCTTGCTAAATTTGGTAGACTGGGATGTAGAATTCAGAGGTAAAAATGCTTATGGGATGTGGGATAATTTCAAGCATATAATAAATGTAGTCCAAGAACAATGTATCCCAATGAAGGCCGTTAGGAACAAAAGTAGGAAACAATTATGGTGGAATCATGACCTTTAACATAACATAACATAATTTCCCGGATGAAAAAAAGCCACAAGGGCCTATCAAAGGTCATCCATATCCATCAAATCCCACCCATATAATGCATCCATAGGATTTTTTCAGATCATGCATCTACAATATACAATTTAACAATATATAGGAATGTCCAACCATGCATCTACAATATATAATTTAAAGCCTCCATAGGAGTCTGTCAAAAAAAAAAATCAAAGTCCCCCAAAATATACAATAAAAAGAAACTGCATCCACAGGAATGAGTCAAGAAACATATCCACATACCGAAAAGTAAGAAATTAACCCTCCATCCCCATATAATCATCCAATCTGCGCTTGAAAACATTCAAGTTTGGGCTGTCTACAGTCTCAGGTGGCAAACTATTCCAATAATCCACCACTCTGTTAGTGAAAAAATATTTTCTAACATCCAGTCTGCACCTCTGTTTTTTAATATTTAAGTGGTGGCCTCTAGTTCTATTACTACCTTCTAACTCAAATAACTTGCGGAAATCCAATTTATCCATCCCAGAAAAGATTTTAAAAAGCTCAATCATATCTCCCCTCACACTGTGGTGGGGCGAATGTGAGTGTGTGTAAAAGGGCCATTCTCCCACCCCTTTTCTCAGTACCCTCTCCCTCCCTCTGTAAGAATGTGTGTGAATGGGAATGGGTTTGTTTTATTTTTGTTTAATTCATGTATAAAATGATTACCATGTTTTTCTTTCTTTCCAGGCGTTATTCTGGAAAGATAATAGCTAATAATAAGATATTATTTTGTATTAAGAAAATTTAACGAAGCGTTATTCTGGAAAGAGGTAAGCTAGTCAATGTATTTTCGGGTAATGCCCACTTATTAGTTTCGCCATCCATGTAAAAATAAATGGGTCACTGAAGGAGGATATATCTCTTCTTCAGAGAGAGTGGAAGTGTGGACTGGAAGCAAGAGGGGTTCTGTAGAAGAGTGCTCCACCCAGCCCTGAGAGGAGGGCTTTCGTGTCTCTATCCACCTGAACCACCATACCTGCCTTCGTTGACAATACTGCCTCCTTCTAGTTAACCAACTACCACCCACCTCCAGCAAGACATAGCGCGTGTCCCCTTTTCGTTCGGTTGTGGTTGTGTTTTTTTGTTTTGTCTAGAATTTACGTAAATTGTTGTATCCGCCCGTTATAAGATTCTCGTTTGGTATCATTATTTTTATTTGGGAATTTAGCCTCATTTTGAAGTGTGCACACTTCCCTAGTAAAATATAAAATTTTTGTAAATATAAACTGTAGCTAACATTGTATTTTTTTTGTAAGTAAAGGGACTGTATATACAATCCGTTTTATTCTCCCTCGATTTCTCACGTCCGGACAGTGTAGGAAGCGGGTTGGATCGATTATCGATTGGGATTAGAGATCTATTTTCGGCCCGCTACATTTGGCGCCCGAATAGGGACGTGAGACTTCGAAACTGGGAGCGTGACTGGATTGGATTGCAGTCCATACCCAATTAGTGTGACAAGTAGTTTGATTGATTTTTCCCTCCTCCTATCTTTTTACTAACTTGGGAACAATGGCTGTAGCGGAAACATTGAATGAAGAAGTAGTGCGATTGAGACTGGAGTTGAGAAAGAAAGAAGAGGAGTGTGAAATGTTACGGGGAATGATGGAGGGAATGGAGAATAAAATAAAAGGGATGAATGAAAAGACTGATAGGATGAAGAAGGAAATGGGAGACCGACAGGATCAGACGGACCGACGGATGCAGGACCTGTATGACATGATGAAGGGGTCAGGACCGGCCCTAGGACCCTCGACCTTGACCCCTGCTCCGACTGAAGGGGATAAGACTAATGGGATCAATGGGAGTGTGTGCGAGTCTAGAGAGGATAGGGTGATTATGAGTGATAGGAAGGACGGAGAATGGAAGAGAGTTGAATGCAAGAGAAGAAGGAAGAGTGGTGCAAAGGGGAAGGATAGGAAGGTAAGAGGCAAGAGTGTGGACTCATTGTACTCGGATGAAGGAGAGAGTGATGGTATGATTGATATGAGTGAGAGTGAAGGCAGCTCAAGTGAGAGTGAAGTGAATGTGGGAAAGGGTATTTTGATAAGGGAAGTGCCAAAGATAGATAGATTTAGGTTACATGGTGGGAAAAGTGTGGAAGAATTCTTGGGGAATTTGAGCGATATTGTAAGCTCAAGTACCCGGAGAATAAGGGATACTGGATGAATATTTTGGAGGAATGTTTGGAGGGAAAAGTATTGGAGTTTTTCTGCGTGATTACAAGTGTGGGGGAACCAAGGTACGATGTGGTGAAGAAGCGGATGATTGGACAGGTGAAACGAATGAAAGAGAGTGTGAAGTATAAAAGGGTAAATGAATTTGAGAAGGCTCGAATGGGGAAGAGTGAAAGTGTGAATATGTATGCACATAGGCTTGAGAGTATGGCAAGAACGAGGTATGGTGATGATGATGTAAATGAATGTAAACCACTCATGAGGAAGTTTTTGGACACGATCCCACGAAAGGTGAGTGAATGGCTGGGTGGAAAGAGAAAGGAGAGAGTGAGACTGACAGGTGAACGGTTGATGTGGGAGGATGTGTTGGAACTGTTAGAAGATAGACGATTTGATGATGAAAGCGATCTAGAAGAGGATGGATGGTACAGTGTGAATGTTGGGGGTAAGAAGCCCAGGAGCTTTCATCCACCCCAGCAGTTTGTCAGCTACAGGGATGCCCTGAAGGTTGCACCAGCTGGAGTGATGTCAAACTTCCTGGGCCGGCAGAATGGATGGGCAAATGGAGGGTGGTCGAATGGAAGGGGGCAGATGAATTTCAAGCGTGGGAACGGATATATGAGAGAGAAACCGAGGTATGTCCCAGCAAATGAGAGACCGAATGGTGTGAGAAAGATTGTGGAATGTCGTCGGTGTGGAAGGAAAGGTCATATGTTGGCAGAATGTAGGTGGACATCTGGTGCATGTTTTGGGTGTGGTAAGAAAGGGCATATGATAAAGGATTGCCAGGAAAGTGTGAAAGAGTGCTTCGAGTGTAAAGAAATAGGCCATTTGAAGAAAGATTGTCCGAGGTTGAATGGTGGAGCAACTGCTGGGGAATGTATGAAATATGCATGTGGTAATTGTGGAAAGGCTGGTCATTATGCAAGGATGTGTCGTGACCAGAGGAATGTATGTAGCTATTGTGCGATGGAAGGACATTCAAGTGAAAAGTATTGGATTAGACTGAGAGCGCAAGGTGTGAATGGAAAGTCTAAAGCGGGAAACTGAATGGTAAGAGGGTACCTGCTGAAGTATCCTCTGGGTGCATGAGTGTGAGTAATGTGTTGGTAAGTCTGTCTAGTGTGAAAGTGCTGTCTGGTAGGAAGTATGAGTGTCTGAGTGTGAAGGTGGAGTTGAATGGAATTGAGTGTTTGGCTTTAATAGATTCTGGATGCAAGGCGAGCTTGGTGTATAAAGATGTGTATGACAAGTTTAGCGAAAAAGCCCTCCTGTCTGAGTGCAAGGGTAGTTTAGTAGGTATTGGTAATAGGAGAGTGCCTGTGATTGGAATGATAAGGTCACCTGTTCGAATGCATGGTATGATGATGAATGAATGTGAATTTTCTGTGATTGATAAGGTGAGTAGTGAGTATGGTGTGATTTTGGGCTATGATTTTATGAAAATGAATCGTATGGTTGTGCATCCTGCGAGTGATCAGATTGAGAGAAAGATTGGTAAAAATGGGGTGTATAAGTTGTATGTAGGGAAAGATGGTAGCGTTTTGAGGAGTGTGTTTACTGGTATTGAGGTGACTGCTATGGAGAGTGTAAGGCTTGTGAAGGGTGAAAGGGTGTCTGTTAGAGTGAGTTGGAGTAAGGATGTTAGTTTGAATGTGAGTGAGAACACTGTGATATTGGATGGAAAGGATGCGTGTTATAAGGTAAGGCGTGTTGCTTGTGTGTTTGATGGCTTGATGAGAATGAATGATCCTTTTGTATGTGTGCAGGCAGACCCCAGTGTGAAAGGGCAGGTGAGGGGAATCCAAGTCGGAGATGTACTGGGCCACCTCTCCACTGTCAATGAGGTAGGTATGGATGATAGTACGGATATCAGGGTGAATGTTGCGAATGAAAAGACATGTGAATGGATGTATAATGAGTTGAAGGACATGGTGAAATTGGATGGATGTTTGACTGAGTATGAAAGGGAGGATGTGTATCGAATGATATTTGAGCGAAAGGGAGCCCTCAGTAAGGGTGATCTGGATTTCGGGGTTGCAAAGCTCCCGGAATTCAAGATTGTCCTGCAGGAGGACTCCCCAATCTATCAGCGGCCGAGGCATTTCCCACGTCCGGTTGCTGAAGAGATTGAGGAGCAGTGTTTGGAATTGGAGCAATTGGGGGTGATTGAGGAGAGTGAGAGTGCATGGAATAGTCCAATTGTACCTGTACGTAAGCCGGATGGAAGATTGCGTCTGTGTGTGGATTATCGAAAGGTGAATGAAAGGACTGTGAAAGAAAGGTTTCCGATGTGTGTGGTATCTGAGTGTGTGTATAGTATGCATGGGATGGAGTGGTTTACGAAGCTGGATCTGGTACGGGGGTATTACCAGATGCCCATTGCTGAGGAGAGCCGGCCAGTAACTGCCTTCTCTTCCTCAAAGAGGCATTACCAGTTCCGGAACCTCAGCTTTGGGTTGGCTAATGCTCCCGGAGCCTTCCAGCGGGCAATGAATGTTGTGTTGAGTAAGTTTGCGAGTAAGAATGTGATTGCATTTATAGATGATATTTTGATTATGACTGAGATTGGTGAATGATGTGTTGAGAACGTTGGAGAGTGTTGGTGTGAAGGTGAAAGTGGCAAAGTGTGAATGGTTTGCGAAAGAAGTGGAATTCCTTGGGCATATGGTGAGTGAGAATGGATTGCGTAAATCATCGAAGTATGTTGAGAAGGTGCGAATGTTTCCTAAACCGGTGACTGTGAAGCAACTGAAGTCATTTTTGGGTTTGATTGAGTTCCAGCGAAAGTTTATACGTGATTGTTCTGGTGTGAGTAAGCCTCTGACTGAGTGGATGGGCAAGAAAGGTAGTACGGTTGTCAAGTGGAATGATAAGATGAATGAGGCGTATGAGAGACTGAAGGAGGCAGCGGCTGAAGATGTTGAATTAGCTTACCCAGATTATAGTGTAAATGCTAAAATGCTTGAATTGTATACAGATGCGAGTGGGTATTGTATGGGAGGTTTTCTGATGCAAGAGCAGCGTTTGAATGGAGAGAATGTCAGGCGAATAATTGGGTATGTATCCAAGGCTATGAATGTTGCAGAACGAAAGTATTCGACTGTGGAACGAGAGCTGGCTGCGATAAGATATTGTTTGAAAGTGTTGCGTCCATTTTTGTATGGTGTGAGGTTTGTGATAAAAACCGATCATCAACCTCTTGTGTATCTGCAGCGTATGAAGTGGGCTGATAGTAGGATTGCAAGGACTTTGGAAGATTTGAGTGACTTTGACTATGTGCCTGGTGAACGGAATGGAGTGGCTGATTTGATGTCAAGGTATCCTGGTACGAATGATGAAAATGTGTGTGGAGTGAGTGATCCTGAGTATTTGCCGAAAGGAATTATGAATGGAAAAGAGAGTAAGGGTGGTGGTGATTCCTTGTTTGAGAGTGTATGGAATGGTTTGCAAGATTTGAAGAGTGATGGAGTAGATGTCAGAGTGCCCGATAGTGTAGATGATTTAAGGAAGGAGGTAATGAATGAAGTGTGTAGTAAGCCTGAAAGCATTGGTATGGCAAAGGTGCGGAACTTCATGAAAGAATTGAGAGCGATGTGTATGCAAGGGGTCCCGCCATTTCAGGAAGTGTTGATTGTAGTGAGTCGTTTGTATGGAGTGATTGTTTATGTGCACTTTGGTGGTGAGAGGCCGATTGTGTACAAGGATGAGAAGATGAAGGGTTTGAATCCTAATGTGGTACATCTGCAATGTTTGAGCGGTGTGCACTACAATTGGGTAATTGAAAAGTGTTCATATATAAGAGAGAAGAATGATTGTCTGGATGAAGATGAGTGTGTGTTGAGTGATGATATGGGAGTTAATGACAGTGTGGATATCAGTGCTGATGTTGGTGTGCTTGTTCCTTCTGTGTATTGCGAACATGGTGGACCTGATATGATGGAAGCGAGAGTGAAAGTTAGTGAAAGGTTGTTCTGTGGTTTGATTGATACTGGAGCGCAAGTGTCTTTAGTGAATGAGAATATTCTGAGTAAGTATGAAGAGTTTAGATGTTGTGAGCATAAACCTGTGAAGTTACGGATAAGTGGATTAGGGAATGGCATGATAGTGGCATGGGAACAGGTTAGTCTGAAAGTGAGTTTGGGTAATGGTGTGAATGTGAAGCATGACTTTGTGATTCTGAAAGGTGAGCAAATGCCTTGTTGTTTCTTGCTTGGTGTAGACTTTATGAGATTAAATGATTTGTCTTTGGATGCTGATAAGGATTGTCTTATGAAAGGTGAATGTGAGGTGATGAAGTTGAATGAGTGTGCAAAGAATGTTGTCAAGTTTTGCGGTATGATTGAGTTGGTCATGGATGATGAGAATGAGATTTTAAGTGATGATGATATTCTAGAGATGCAAGAGATGTGTCCTTTTGTTAGTGAGTTGAAGAGGTGTGTAATGATGCGTGTTGATTTGAATGAATGGCCAGAGTGTTTAAGTGATTTTAAAAGGTATGCTAAGGATTTTGTTGTTTGTATGGATGTTGTATATTTTGTGAGGCATGTGAAGGGTGGTGATGATATGTATGTACCTGTGATGTCCTTAGTTGGTATGATTGGTCTGGTGAAGGTTGTGCATGATAATTATGGGCATATGGGTAAGTTTAAGCTGTGGGAGTGTATGAAGGAGCATGTGTTCCACCCGTTTCTGAGAACTGTTGTGAATGATGTTGCAACTACGTGTGAAAGGTGTCAGAAGCGAAAGGTGCAAGGTGTGCAAGTGAAACCACCGATGTTGAAAGTTGATGCGAAAGAACCGTTTGAATTGGTAGTGATTGATTGTGTGTCTTTGCCGCGTACGAGTGCTGGGAATGTTGGTATGGTTGTGATGGTTGACCATAAAAGTAAGTTTGTGTATGCAGCGCCTGTGAGAGATAAAAGGAGTGTGACTGTTGCGCGTGTGGTTGAGCAGTTGTTTTTTCCTATGTGTGTATGGAAGCCTAGAAGATGTCTGAGTGATAATGGGCCTGAATTTGTAGGGGAAGTGTTTGAGCAAATGTTGAGAGAGAATGGTGTGGAGCATGTGAGAACAACTCTGTATGTACCGTCTTCAAATGGATTGGCTGAACGGACTATAAGAACCTTGTGTGAGATGTTGAGAATGATGAGTACGACAGTGAATGACTGGGATGTGTGTCTGGGGAGAGTGTTGTGGGCGTATAATTCAACTGTGCATAGTGCAACTGGAATGTCCCCATGTCAGTTTGTGATGAATTTTGAAAGGCGAGTGAAAGATAGGTTTCGTTTGAGTGAAAGTGAGCAGAGTGTATGGCGTGAGGCGCATGAAAGGTTCCGTTCATTTGAATTAGGTACAAAAGTATTGAAGGTGAAAGAAGTGAAGGGTAGGTTGAATGTATCAAAGATGAGTGAGAAGTTTGATGGACCTTATAGAGTTGTGAGGGTTTGGGAAAATGGAGTGACATATGTTTTGGAGAGTTTGAATGACGGCATGACTGAGAGAGTGCGGGCTCATCAGAGTCAGTTAAGGAGATGGAGAGAACCTCCTGACTACCTGGTGAGCCATCCGGTGTATGGACTGTGTAGAGAGAGAGGTAAAGTGCATGCTGATGAGATTGAATGTGAGAGTATGGATCTGTCTGGGAAAGAGCTAGTCTTAGTCTCGAGGAGTAGAAAGCGTACAAAGAAGAGTGAAAGGAAGAATGCAAGTACGAATGAAAGTAAGTCTGAGCAGAGTGTTTCTGGTATGGGGGATCTTGAAAGGGAGATTGAGTTTTTGCATAGACAGGTGAGTGATTTGGCTGGTATAAGTAGACGAGTGAGTGAGCTGCCTGTGCCAAATTTTTCTGGTTTTGGGAACAGTATGAATGATAGTGTGTTTGGGCAGAATGAACCTAGTGTGGCTGATTTTTCGGGTTTTACGAATGGTAATAGTAGGGATGAGTTTGATGTAGTGAATGATGAAGTGGCTGATTTTTCAGGTTTCTGGTGGGAACCAGTCGAAGGGGTTTCTGGTAAGCCTGTTGAGAATACAGGGGATGTGAGTGACCTGTCTGTTTCACAAGAATGTACCTTGAGTTGGATGAGAGCTGTGAGTGAGGAGCTGATGAATGGGGGTATGAAGAGTGAGGGTTCTGAACGGAAGAGTATGAAAGAATTCTGTCGTGAGATGGGAGAACTGGTAATGAGGGCTAAGAGTATGGTTGATGAGATGATAAATAGTGACGATGAGACTGACAGGACGACTGACGAACAACCCCGACTAATTGCTACGCGTAGCCAGGGACCAGTAGACGAGTGTGAATGGGTGCAGAAGGGTGCGATTGAGCACAAGTGGTACCGTGAAGAGTGATTGAAAGGGTTTAGTGAGTGGCTGGTCGAATGGCTTAAGGAAGGAGGGGTGTGGTGGGGCGAATGTGAGTGTGTGTAAAAGGGCCATTCTCCCACCCCTTTTCTCAGTACCCTCTCCCTCCCTCTGTAAGAATGTGTGTGAATGGGAATGGGTTTGTTTTATTTTTGTTTAATTCATGTATAAAATGATTACCATGTTTTTCTTTCTTTCCAGGCGTTATTCTGGAAAGATAATAGCTAATAATAAGATATTATTTTGTATTAAGAAAATTTAACGAAGCATTATTCTGGAAAGAGGTAAGCTAGTCAATGTATTTTCGGGTAATGCCCACTTATTAGTTTCGCCATCCATGTAAAAATAAATGGGTCACTGAAGGAGGATATATCTCTTCTTCAGAGAGAGTGGAAGTGTGGACTGGAAGCAAGAGGGGTTCTGTAGAAGAGTGCTCCACCCAGCCCTGAGAGGAGGGCTTTCGTGTCTTTATCCACCTGAACCGCCATACCTGCCTTCGTTGACAATACTGCCTCCTTCTAGTTAACCAACTACCACCCACCTCCAGCAAGACATAGCGCGTGTCCCCTTTTCGTTCGGTTGTGGTTGTGTTTATTTGTTTTGTCTAGAATTTACGTAAATTGTTGTATCCGCCCGTTATAAGATTCTCGTTTGGTATCATTATTTTTATTTGGGAATTTAGCCTCATTTTGAAGTGTGCACACTTCCCTAGTAAAATATAAAATTTTTGTAAATATAAACTGTAGCTATCATTGTATTTTTTTTGTAAGTAAAGGGACTGTATATACAATCCGTTTTATTCTCCCTCGATTTCTCACGTCCGGACAGTGTAGGAAGCGGGTTGGATCGATTATCGATTGGGATTAGAGATCTATTTTCGGCCCGCTACAACACACCTTTCAAATGAAAACATATTTAATACCCTCAGTCTATCTTCATATTCAAGGTGCTTCAGGGATGGTATTATTTTTGTTGCCCTCCTTTGTACTGACTCTAATAAGTTTATATCATGTCTAAAATGTGGTGACCATGCCTGTATACAGTACTCTAAATGTGGCCTGACATAAGAGTTGTATAGTTTAAGGATGACCTCCTTACTCTTGTAGCTAACATTTCTTTTAATGTAACCTAGCACCCTATTTGCTCTATTTTTTGCCCCAATACACTGCTTTGAAAATTTCAGTGACCTATCTACTACCACTCCAAAGTCCTTCTCATCTTCAACTGAATTAAGCCAATATCCATCCATTTCATAGCTAAATTCCCTATTATCTATCTCCATGTTAATAACTTTGCATTTATTAGGGTTAAAAGTCATCTGCCACTTTTGAGCCCAAGCTAACAACTTATTTAAGTCACCCTGCACTTTAAACTACCCTCAACCTCTTTGACTACAGCTGCCAATTTAGTGTCATCAGCAAAAATTGACACTTTGCTATTTACACCTTGCCCAAGATCATTTACATAGATTATAAATAATAAAGGGCCTAAAACTGATCCCTGAGGTACGCCACTAATAACATTCCTCCACTCTGACCTCACTCCATTCAGTACAACTCTCTGTTTCCTATTTTTCAGCCATTCAGTTATCCAATTTAAAACGTTCCCACATATCCCATGCAGCTTTAATTTATGAACTAGGCCCTTGTGGCTTTTGTCATCCGTGAAATTATGTTATGTTATATTACCCTCAGATGGAAAACTATTTCAGTAATCTACCACTCTATTAGGAAAAAGTATTTTCTAACATCCAACCTGCACCTCTGTTTTTTTAATTTTTAAGTGGTGACCCCTAGTCCTATTACTACCTTCCAACTCAAATAACTTAGTAAAATCCAACTTATCCATCCCAGAACAGATTTTAAAAAGCTCAATCATATCTCGCCTCACACATCTTCTCTCAAATGAGAACATATTTAGTACCTTCAGTCTATCTTCATATTCAAGGTGCTTCAGGAAAGGTATTATTTTTGTTGCCCTCCTTTATACTGACTCTAGCAGGTTGATGTCATGTCTAAAATGTGGTGACCATGCTTGTATGTATACAGTACTCTAAATGTGGCCTAACATATGAGTTGTAGAGTTTAAGGATAACCTCTTTACTTAAAGTGAGGAATCAAAATGGTGAAATAACCGAAACAGACTTAGAAACTGCCAATGAAATTAATATAGCATTTCAAGGTGTGTTCATACAGGAGGATGTATTGAATATACCAGCATTTGATATTGGATATTATGGGCCAGTAATTGAAGATATTGATGAGGATATGTATGAGAGTAAGGAACTACTGAAAAAAGCTAATGGTAATAAAACAAAGGGTCCAGATGGAATTCATCCGAAGCTCTTGAGCGAATGTCACAATGAACTGGCCTTACCAGTTTTAATTATTATCAAGAAATCACTTGATTCAGGGATAGTACCGGCTCTTTGGATTCTTGGATCTTTGTGTCCAATCTATAAAACGGGTGATATTCTTGACCCTCTAAATTACAGACCAGTATCCCTGACCTGTGTACTTTGTAAAATGTGTGAAAAACTGATAAGAAAAGTTGTAGTTAAGCATCTAGAAGATAATGAATTGATTTATGATGGTCAACATGGGTTTAGAGCAAAGAGAAGCACACTTACAAACTTACTGACATATATGGAGACCTTGACAGTAGCACTGGATAATCAAATACCAGTTGATGTAAACTATCTTGACTGTAGGAAAGTGTTTGATACAGTACCACATGAGAGACTATTAAGTAAGTTGGAGGCATATGGGATAAGAGGTAAAATTTTACATTGGATTAAGGCATTTTTAACAGAAAGGGAACAGTATGTGGAGATAAGAGGGACCAAGTCCCACAAACTAAGGGTAACTTCAGGAGTACCACAGGGTTCCATTTTGGGTCCTGTACTATTTCTTATTTACATTAATGACCTAGTGAATGAATTGGAATGTCCAGTATTGCTTTTTGCTGATGATGCAAAAATTTTTAAGGAAATTAGATCACAAGAAGACATTGAATCAATGCAGAGGGACTTGAAAAAACTTGAAAACTGGAGTGTTAAATGGTTGCTGGACTTTAATGCTGATAAATGTGTCACCATGCACATTGGTCACAGAAATCCACATAAAAACTATAATTTCAATAGAAAGCAACTGAAGGAATCAAATGTAGAAAAGGACTTAAGAGTTTAAGTGTCAGCAGACCTAAAGCCTTCACATCATGTTAATGTGGTAGCAAAGAAAGCCAACTGGATGGTGGGGCTGATTAAGAGACATTTTCCTGAAATTGATTTAGATACTTGTCATAGTTTATATTGTGCGCTTGTTAGGCCACACCTTGAATATGCTGTCCAGAGCTGGTCACCGTACTACAAAAAGGACATACTTGAACTTGAAAAAATCCAAAGATGTATGACTAAGCTTGTTCCAGAATTGAGGGATCTTGAATACGAGGAAAGATGTGAGTGAATGGGTCTCACAACACTTGAGAAGAGGAGACGAAGAGGTGATTTAATAGAAACTTATAAAATCCTAAATGGATTTGAGGATATTGACTATAAGCTCTTCTTTGAGTACTCTGTGACTAACACACGTTCAAATACTTATAAACTAAAGAAAAGAGGTCATTGGAGAACTTTAGCTAGAGCTAACTCCTTTAGTGTCAGAGTAGTTAATAGTTGGAATGCACTGCCAGAAGAAGTAGTAAATGAAGCAACTATTGGCTTGTTCAAGTCAAGGTTGGACATATGTGATTATTGATTGTTATTATTGATGTTATATATGAATAGCAAAATAAACTTTGATATATTTTTACATATTGATATGGAACTATATTTTAGTATTAAAAGGAGATTATATTCTAATGAATTTATTTTTGAGTAAACAATTTAAATTTTGTATTAAGTGTTTTATGCATCTACTCATCGTTAGAGTAGAGATGGAAGTCTCTTAACCTCCCATGTTATTGAAATAGGTAAGCTCTTGTAGCTAACATTCCTATTAATGTATTCTAGCACCCTATTTGCTCTATTTTTTGCCTCAATACACTGCTTTGAAAACTTCAGTGACCTATCTACTACTATGCCTAAGTCCTTCTCATCCTCAACTGAATTAAGCCAATGCTCATCTATTTCATAGCTAGATTCCCTATTATCCATTCCCATGTTAAGAACTTTGAATTTTTTAAGGTTAAAAGTCATATGCCACTTTTGAGCACAAGCTAATAACTTATTTAAGTCACTCTGCAATTTAAAGCCACCCTCAACTTCTTTGACAACAGCTGCCAATTTAGTGTCATCAGCTAAAATTGACACTTTGCTATTTAGAGCCTCTCCAAGAGGCTTTTGTCATTCGTGAAATTATTATGTTATGTAAACTATGAATAAAGGGCCTAGAACGGATCTGTGAGGTATGCCACTGATAACGTCCCTCCACTGTGACCACACCCCATTCAGCATAACTTTAACATAATTAACATAACATAATTTCACAGATGACAAAAGCCACAAGGGCCTATCAAAGGTCATCCGCATCCGTCAAATCCCACCCACATAACACATCCATAGGATTTTGTCAGATCATGCATCTACAATATACAATTTAAGAATATATAGGAATGTCCAACCATGCATCTACAATATATAATTTAAAGCCTCCATAGGAGTCTGTCAAAAACAAATTCAAAGTCCCCCAAAATATACAATAAAAAGAAACTGCATCCACAGGAATGAGTCAAGAAACATATCCACATACCAAAAAGTAAGAAATTAACCCTCCATTCCTATATAATCATCCAATCTGCGCTTGAAAACATTCAAGTTTGGGCTGTCTACAGTCTCAGGTGGCAAACTATTCCAATAATCCACCACTCTGTTAGTGAAAAATATTTTCTAACATCCAGTCTGCACCTCTGTTTTTTAATCTTTAAGTGGTGGCCTCTAGTTCTATTACTACCTTCTAACTCAAATAACTTGCTGAAATCCAATTTATCCATCCCAGAAAAGATTTTAAAAAGCTCAATCATATCTCCCCTCTCACACCTTCTTTCAAATGAAAACATATTTAATACCCTCAGTCTATCTTCATATTCAACGTGCTTCAGGGATGGTATTATTTTTGTTGCCCTCCTTTGTACTGACTCTAATAAGTTTATATCATGTCTAAAATGTGGTGCCCATGCCAGTATACAGTACTCTAAATGTGGCCTGACATAAGAGTTGTATAGTTTAAGGATGACCTCCTTACTCTTGTAGCTAACATTTATTTTAATGTTTCCTGTCTTTCAGCTATTCAGTTATCCAATTCAAAACTCTACCATACATTTTTAATTTGTGAACTAATCTCCTATGTGGAACATTATCAAAAGCTTTGCTAAAATCTAAGTAAATTACATCAACATTTTCTCCCTTATTAAATTGTTTAGTAACCTAATCCATAAAATCCAGTAAATTTGTTAAACACGATCTACCTCTTCTAAACCCATGCTGAGCATCATTTATTAACCTACCACACTCTAGATGATCAGAAATCCCCTTCTTAACTATCTTAAGAATTTTACAAAAGATACACGTTAAGCTTACTGGCCTAAAGTTATTTGGGTCCTCTTTACTTCCCTTCTTAAAAATTGGCACTATATTAGCTAATTTCTAATCATTAGGTATTTCTCCAAACTCTAGTGAACTAGTATATATCTTCTCAAGAGCTACTGCAATACTATCTACCCCTTCTTTGAGTAACCTAGAATGAATGTTGTCTGGGCCAGATGACTTACTACTATTTAACTCCAATATAAGCCCTTAATTATTTCCCTGTTCACATTAACGGTATTCAACGCCATTTCCCTTGACCTAAAATTATCATCAATTAATCTATCTTGATTCTCTTGTGTAAATACTGAAGAAAAATTATCAAAAGAACCTCTACTATTTCATGGTTAGATTCTTTCAAAACCCCTACATATCTAATAGGCCCAATTTTATCACTGTTAGATTTGTTATTAATTCTATAATAGCTAACGAATTTTCGGTAAATATGTAGACGAGCGGCCCGGCCGATAAGACGTACTATTTTCGTCCGTGTTCCAAAATGTTTCACGTTTTTGGAGTACATTTAAGGCGACGGCTCGTGGGGGGTTAAACACGATGCGTGGACCGCACTACGATGATCCTGAGTTACATTAAATAGGGATGGGGGTCTGGGGGGCACAGCCCCCAGTATATAATCCTAATTGTTATAATGTTCTGACGTTTACAGAGCTGAATGCTTTAACTACATCATGTCAGCGCATTTAATCGTTTAGCGAAGTATAATATGGGTTGGGGGTGGGGTATGACGTCAGAAATGCTTGATTTCAATTTTTTTCCACTTAATAGCTTTTTATTATCCTCATTCGGAGTCATTTTTATTTGTCAATATATTTTTCCCCCATTTTACTATTTTTATTACCTTCTTTTATACATTTAAATGTAATTAGCTAGATCATTTCAAGGAACTACTTGTTTTTTAGCAGTTTGGGTGTCAAACATTCCCCTTTTACTCAGTTCACATCTAACTCTATCGTCTGACCTCATAAGGCCTAGATTGTAGACCAGAAACAGCGCCACCTATCGTGCGCCCCTAAACTGAAGTGTTACCATAGTTTTTTTCTAAGTAAGGTAAGGTTTCTTGATGTCTTTTATTGTTTTGTTTTCGTATTTTTTTTTCTCAACGAACGATAACAGCTTCTTACTGGCAACGTCGTAGCTATAAATAGAACCCGCTTAGCATTTTTTTTTGTTTCGTTATGGCTTTTTCGTACTCTATTGTGCTTCTTCGTTATTCGAATTCGGGTTTATTTTACTATTTTTATTACCTTCTTTTATACATTTAAATGTAATTAGCTAGATCATTTCAAGGAACTACTTGTTTTTTAGCAGTTTGGGTGTCAAACATTCCCCTTTTACTCAGTTCACATCTAACTCTATCGTCTGACCTCATAAGGCCTAGATTGTAGACCAGAAACAGCGCCACCTATCGTGCGCCCCTAAACTGAAGTGTTACCATAGTTTTTTTCTAAGTAAGGTAAGGTTTCTTGATGTCTTTTATTGTTTTGTTTTCGTATTTTTTTTTCTCAACGAACGATAACAGCTTCTTACTGGCAACGTCGTAGCTATAAATAGAACCCGCTTAGCATTTTTTTTTGTTTCGTTATGGCTTTTTCGTACTCTATTGTGCTTCTTCGTTATTCGAATTCGGGTTTATTTTGTATGACCGCGAAAAACTTCTAAGATTATTTAGAGGCGCATAAACTAATCAAGAAACCTATAAAAGTAAGTATTGTTTGTCATTAGGTTAGTTTTTTCTGCCAGTAAAAAGCTGTTGGGGAAAAAACAGTAAATTCAAGGGACTGCTCGTGGGGGAGATATTACTGCGGGAGTACTCCCCTGCGATGATCCTGAGTTTTAATTAATTGGAGGATCTGGGGGGCGCAGCCCCCCAGTATATACTCATATACAAAAGATATAACGCCGTAATTGTTCACATCTGACGCTACCATCTGACGTCATAAGACATATATTGTAGCCTATAAACAGCGCCACCTACCGTACGCCCCGAAACTGAAGTGTTACCCTATAATGATTTAAATTGTCAAAATTACTTTCTCTCTGTAATCTCTGGTATGCCCTTTTCTTCTCAGAAATTTTCCTAACTATCACCTGATTCCATCACAACGGCTTCCTACATTTCTTCCTAATAGCTTTCATTGGAATACACTGCTCCTGGAATATGTTTAGTATAGTCTTAAATGTGTCCCACATCTGAAGTATTTTTCCCCCTGAATTCTATATCCCACCTAATCTGATTTAGCAAGTTTCGTAATTTATCGTAATCTCCCCTATAAAAATTTGGAGATTTTTGTGAAGTTTGTTGATATGCTACCTTTCACTATTCCCAAGTTAAAACGAACCTTCTGATGGTCACAATTTCCCAATGCTTCCCCGACAGTCAATTCCTGAACCACGTGATCATCATTTGAAAGAACCAGATCTAAGATATTGGTACCCCTTGTTGGCTTATTACAAATCGAGTCAAAAAATGATCTTCAAAGCATTCTATAAACTTACAACTTGCTCTATCCTTCCTATCATATTTTCCCAGTCCACTAAATTTAAATTAAAGTCACCAAGGATAACTGTATCTACTTCACATCCTTTCCTTATTTCCCTGATCATTAACTCATCAATACAGTCTGTCTGTCTAGGTGGTCTGTAAAAGGCTCCCAAGAGTATTATCCTATTTTTACTGACCCTAATATCTATCCGCAGTGACTTAACTTCTTCTTGCTTTATAGAATTATTTAGATTTGAAGAAATGCTATTTCTGATATAAATAATGGTAATATTTAGGGCGCGCTGTTTCTGGGCTACAATTTTGGGCTATAATTTAGGCGCAAGACGTCATAGGGGCGAAACCCTTCATTTCGAAAGTAACTAAAAATGATAATTTTTGGCGGAAATAGCCTAAAGTAGGCGGCGCTATCGTCTTTATTATTTTGATAAACGTGCAGAGCCGATCGCACGTTTATCAAAATAACAAAGACAATAGCGACACCTAATTTAGGCTATTGCCGCCAAAAATTAACATTTTTTTAGTATATGAGTATATACTGGGGGACTGTGCTCCCCAGACCCCTCAATTGATTGAAACTCAGGATAATCGTAGGGGGGTACCCCTGCGGTGATTTCTCCCCCACAAGCAGTCCCCTTGAATTTACTCAAAAAAAGGTGAAACATATTGGAACATGGACGAAATATTATGGGGCCAGGACCGGGGAACAACGGAGGCGAGCGTGTGACGCAGATCTTCAGGTTTACCCTATCTCCACCTTTCACTATTATAATTGAGCCGGGCTTCTTTTAAATGAGACCCCGATCTATAGAAAAGTCTATTAAATTGACTGAGGAATTAACACAAGTCGTATTGAAGTCGAACAAAATGTATTCACAGGTATCGCGCTCATTTAACTGCTTGGTTTCAGGATTGCCAATGTTTGAAATATGGTTGAATTAAGGGTTGCCAGTGTGTGAAATTAATGTTTTAGTTTCACGAAAATAGTTAAACGAAACATACAAAGTTTAATACATTAGTAATTATAAAAAAAAATCAATGCATTACTAAATAATATAATTAACTAGAAGTGCAGGCATTTACTAAATAATAAAGAAGAAAGGAAAAACAAAATAACAAAACAAATACAACGCCGTGATTGGCCCCCTTTGAAGCTAACGTCTGACCTCATAAGGCCTAGATTGTGGCCCAGAAACAGCGCCCTTTATCGTGTGCCCCTAAACTGAAGTATTACCTAAATAATCAACCAACCACCCGTCCTATCTCACCTTTGACTAATGTACATATCACAACCCCGTAGTTCAAATTCCCTCACGTTGTCATTAAATTGATTTTCATTAACCCATGGTTCTATTACATATATTATATCTATATCTTCATAAATAATATAACTAAATAACTCATCTCTTATTTTCAGCCCTCCTATCCATAAATCACCTCTTTTAGAATTTATACCGTCCACTCTATCTCCTTTGCATCTCTTTGCTTTCCCTGCCCCACCCTGTACTCTTATATTTCCCTGACCACTATCAGTAACTAGTTTCCCGCCTGCAAAGACCCAACGACACTAACTCCTGCCACAACACGTCAACCCCAGCCCAGCTTAGATGGAGTCCATCCAATGCACATAATGCCTTATTCCCATAAAACCATTCTAAACATCTACAAACACTAATGCCTACTCCTCACACAGGGCTTTCACATACTCATTCAGTCCAATTGCACGAGAAAACCATTCCACCCCCACATCCAATCTCGGAAGCACACCTGAAACAACGCCTTTCACTCATCCTTTCAACCTACCTTTTGTACCTCTCTCGTAACTCACATGAACCCGCCTTCTTTACATCATTTACTCCTACATGCGTAATCACAAATGCATCCCTCTCACACCCATACACCAGACTATCATACCTCTCAGACACATCATTTACACCAGCACCCGGCAAACAAACTCTCACTCCCTTCCATTTGCTTGCACTCAACTTCCTACCTAAATATCCAATCCTAGGGTCACCCATCACAAGCACCTCAGTCATCCTCCTAGATACCCTAGGCCTAGCATTACCCTCCCTCTTGTTCTCATTCAAACTACCACTTATTTCACTTCCTGCCACAACCACATCAGACAAATCACTTTCAACCTCTTCCTCTCTCAGGGCATCGAATCTGTTAGTCAACCTAACAGGTTCCATGTCCCTTTTACTCACAGACCTAACCTATCTGTTCTATCCATATTCACTCACATCAGTCACTTCTTTCTCTCCAGTCCCTAGTCTAGGCCTATCTTCCACCTTCCTGGTCCCAGTCACATTTTTCATGCGTACACTCGCATCCCTTCTCACTTCACTCACTAACTCACTTAATCTCTTGCAGTCATCACGCAACCAACTCACTTCCTCTACCAAAGCCACATTTGCACTAATCACATAACAAACCGGGATTCAGATACATTTATTTCACTTTCTGCCACAATCACATCAGACAAATCACTTTCAACCTCTTCCTCTCTCAGGGCATCGAATCTGTTAGTCAACCTAACAGGTTCCATGTCCCTCTTACTCACAGACCTAACCTATCTATTCTATCCATATTCACTCACATCAGTCACTTCTTTCTCTCTAGTCCCTAGTCTAGGCCTATCTTCCACCCTGCTGGTCCCAGTCACATTTTTCATGCGTACACTCGCATCCCTCACCACTTCATTCACCAACTCACTTAATCTCTTGCATTCATCACGCAACCAACTCACCTCCTCTACCAAAGCCACATTTGCACTAGTGACATAACAAATCGGGATTCAGATACATTTTCTGTTCTTTCAACGCCACAAAAATCACAAACTACATACACACTGCTTACATCAAAAGGCACACTCACATCATCCAAAGCAACAGCCATACTGAGAAACTTCAAAATATAATTAAAAATTCCTTTAGTATTATGTCTAATACTCAAAGTTAACTAATTATCTTCCCGAACTTAAATATATTACACCGAAAAATCAAAAATGAAAAAAAAGTCACTGAATAGAGAGCTCTCCTTTCCAAATAGTCAAAGATCATGGAACCAGTGCTACGTTCCTAGTCCATTATTGTACAATTTACATTTTATTTTGCTTCATTTAAGAAATAATGTATGCTAGTGACTTGAAAAATGGAGCAGCAGAGTGCAACTTCTAGTTGGGATCGTGCGACAAAGCGATATTGCTGAAATCCCTTCAATCTTCCACATACAATGAAAATTGTAAAGGGTCTACACAAGATTACCACTGATACAACAGCTAAGCAGAAGAAAGTAACTGGGCAAGACCTGGAAGGAGTGCTGTGTCCAACATACCAAAGTGAGCTGAGTTCAAGATTTCAAAGTCAAACATCTGGTGAGGCAATTGGCAATTCGGTAAATGTGTAGATTGGCGGCTCGAACGATGGGACGTAAACTATTTTGTCCGTGTTCCAATATGTTTCACGTTTTTGGAGTAAACACCATGGGGGGGGGACCACCCTACGATGATCCTGAGTTTCAATCAATTGGGGGGGAGGGTCTGGGGGTCACAGCCCCCAGTATATAATCCTAATTGTTTATAGAGTAATGTTCTAACGTTTACAGAAGTGAATGATTTAACAAAATAATTTCTGCGCCTCTAATCGTTTTGCGAATTATAATGTGTGTGTGTGGGGGGGGGGGGATGGGTCCAACGTCAGAAATGACTGAATTGAATTTTTTTGTTTTGTTTTTCACTTAATATCTTTGTCAATATATTTGTCCCCATTTTACTATTTTTATTACCTTTTTAAGACATTTACATATACTTAGCTAGATCGTTTAAAGGAACTACTTTTTGTTGAGCGCATGAATATTCAGGCAGGAGTTAACGAAATATAAACAAAAAAGATCCACTTTTTCGGCTGAGCCGCCAATCTACATTTTACTGACAATTCTTCTGGTGAAGGACCTTAAGCGGTTAAAAGAGCTCTTGCAACAGAAGCTGTTGATACTACTGCTGGATCATTTGGTGTGTTCCATTTGAAGTTCAGAAAGGTCAGCAAGAGGGATTTACCTGGATATGGAGGCATGAAGATTCAGCAATTACAGCAGAAGTTAACAGAATCCATTGCAGTAGCTGGTGGGTTAGACATTGGTGATATGCAGCCTGAAGCTGAAGCCAGCCAAGCTGCATGCCAAAACTGTGAGGATTACACCAATCTTTTGTCTGCACTGCAGACCAAGTGTATAACCTCAACTAGCTGAGCTTTATGAAGATGATGAGTTCTCCAGGTTATGTCCAAGAATCAAAGACAAAGTGGGTGTGTGAATCAATGGTATAAAACTCAAATACAGAAGAGACTTCTTTTGTGCAACTTGGATGAGCTGTTTACATACTTCCGGAAGAAGTATCCTGCAGAAAAGATGTGCTTTTCAAAATTTTGTGAGCTGCGGCCTGTTTGAAAATTAGAAAATTAACATGTAGGCTGCAATTCAAGAAATATTTTAGTAATAGAGTCATAGATTCTTGGAATGCATTTTCTGGGGATGTTGTTGATAACAATTTTGCCATTATTCAAAGGAAAGCTAGACAAGTATATGGGCTAATAGCATAAATAAAGAACCTAATTTTGCAGCCTTATATCTATATATTTTTATTACTATTTGCATGTTTAGGGTCTTGCATTATAAACTCAATATAAGAAAACCTAATGTTTGATGGCTTAATAGAGATACAGATGTTAATGGATTTTTGGCTAGTTTAATGGGATGACTTTGATAGGCCTAGTGTTTTTTTCAGCTTGTTTTTATATTTTCGTCAAACTTCAGAAACCCTATGCCGTTTTTTTAATGTTTTAAAAGTATTAATGGTCTTTTCGGCATTCCACTCATCATAAAATATGGTTTCGGTTTGGCGCAAAAAATACCTACATGTTTTTTTAAGATACTACACCTTGATCGGGTAAAAAATGACATTTGAAATACGTCAGCCTTGCCTTCTCTTCATGTGAAAGGGACTGCACGCTCCGGGACCGCCCGTACGCAAGGATATTGAGCTCACTCACTTGAAAGGTTTAACCTACGCTACTTTCGCACTTTTCATCGCTGGAATCTGAGAGAAAGAAGAATCCAAAGATCAGTGAATTATAAGGGCATTTTCGACCAATCGAGCCGCATCGAAAAACTCTCCCTCTCTCAATCACCCTTACTTCCCCTACGGGGGACTTAAGAAAGAGAATCTTTTTTTTGACAGTCATAAAATATTTATGGCTGACTAAACTCATCACTCCCCCGCTCCCGCCTTCTGAGGCGTGGCCGCGTGTACTGCCACTCATAGCCTAGTTCGAACTATGCCTATCATTTGACAAGGCATAATTCGAGGCGATTGGGAAAGCAGGTTTGTGGACTAGCGCACTGTGGAACCTTTCGCCATAGGCACTCCGGATAAGAGGCGATGCTGCTACCGCTGGGGAAGAGTTCTCTCTATCCCTAGCGGCCCACCCAGGACCATAGAGGGACACACAACAGTCTCTATGTATGCCGGACGCAGCATTGATAACCAAACCCCAGGAGGGGCGGCCCCCCGAGTGGTGGTAGTTGATTCTATCACAACCCATCATCAAGTCCACAATGAGTCATCCTCCTGGAGGGCCTCCCTGGGTCCATCACCCAATCCATTCATAATTTCACCCAGGCAGTTACACCGGCCACAACAAAGATTGTGGGAGCGGAGGGGTCATTCTCATTTTTCTTATTCATACAACAATAAAGTAAAACTTTTTTTTTACCCAGGAAAGCACAGGTAAGAAGACAAATAACAGACCGTCAGAAAGAAGGCTCCCCACGAGCCACAATGGAAGACCACGAGGGTGCGAAGAGGGTACTGTAGCGGTCTACACCCCTACAAGTGGAAATATTTAATCATAACTATATATATATATATATATATATATATATATATATATATATATATATATATATATATATATATATATATATATATATATATATATATATATATATTATTCCAAGAAGGGTTGGTAACCATGACTTAATTCGTGAGATTGTTACTCCCGCTCTCACGAGCGTCTTCAAATAAAATCACATGAGCCTCATTCATTCACTATGTTCGGTTCATCGGAATCAGGTTTGTAATATTGGAATTGTAATATTTAGCTAAATATGTCCCAAAAGAATCTCGAATTAATGCGTGGTTCTTCTCTCATTTCCAGACCCTCCCAATTCCGTTGTAATCAATTTATATAATCTATTTATTTAATCTATTTATATATCCAAATTACAATCTATTTATGTATCCAATTTAATCCATACAATCTATTTATACCAATATTTATACATATCAATCTATTTAATATTTACCCCATCTATTTAATATTGACCCAATCCAATTAACTATATAATCTATTTGCTCATATAATCTATTTATCAATCCATATGAATATTTATCATACATTTATAATATTTACTCGTTTAACATTCAACTATAATCTAATTAGTATTTATCAATCTAATTATCAATCATCATATGTGTACTTTAATTCTCATTAACATATGGCAAAGTTAATCCACCCGCGTAAAATTCAATCCAATCATAAACTATAACTTCACTTTTTAATCATAACTCTTCATTCCATAATACATATTCTTCGTATTTCTTTGTTTTAATACACGCATTCCCACGACGTTGCCGATTTAGGCCTAAGGAAATTTCGTCTGCAAATTCAAACTTCCCGTTAGCAATTAACTTTATTTTCCTTGTATAACAAAAATATAGGTTTTGGGGTTTATTGTGACCTGAGCTATCTAGTGTATTGGCCCAATAATCACCTAACAACCTATAGTACCTCTTCGTATCCTCCCCAGGAAGGAAAAACCCACGCGTGAAAGGACCCTGCAAACGATCTACGCTGAAATAGAACTAATTCTACTCAGACTGAAAGATCAATATAATGGCTATGTGGCACTTTGTGACACAGAGAAAGACCTGGATCTCCTCCTAAGTGAAGATGCAGCGAAGAAACTAGAAAAAAATCGGTCTCGCCCCCGCACCCCCACAAACGTAACAACAAAAAGATCCGTCATAGGCCGAAAGCTCGATCCGTGGGTCGGCGCCCACTCAACTACGGAAATAAAGGAGGAAATAGAAAAAAGTGCAAAATTGGGCCAGAATTGAAGATGTCGTAGAATGACCCTTGGCTTTGATCACTCTACGCTTTGACACCCTTTTAGTAGCAGTATGCTTTAAGGGGCGTGAGTTACTTCTATGATGAAGTAGGCTTTGTTCTAAGAGTGCTATTTTAGTGGTTTAGTCCTTAAGGAAGAGCTATTTTTAAACACATAAGGATAAGAGGAAACACCAGAATCTACCAAAAATAAACATGTATTTTAAATTAAATATTACAAACCAACAGTAAAAGCATTTCTATATTTGGCCTCAAAGATTTTTCAATGACAAAACATAAACAAGTAGGCTTCCAATAAACATACCAATTGCCAATTAGTATTTTTATCACGACCCTATTTGTTTAGCATAAAACATTAAATTAATGTACTGTCATCTACAAACACATATGACCTAGGTTCAAGAATAATGGTTTCTACTCTCCTTTAAAACGTGGGACGTACTAAACTTCTACTATCGCAATAGAGATATAAATGTTATTGTTAACTTACAGGTAGGTATTAGGGATTGCTGGATGTCGCCGGAGGACTTATCTCTCGCTTTGAAGTGGTGTGGCCGCTGGTTGAAATTTTCGAAGAGGGATTGCTTGAGATGTGAGAATCACTCGAGTGTGAGCGGCTTTGCTTTTCTTCAGTCGGACTTCTTTGCAGACGGAAAAGGCTTCTTCGGTATGGCACCGATATAAAACTTGACTATTTAGGTTAATACGGCCCTGAAAGGGGGGGATCGATTTTCTCAATCTGATCCTATCGTTTCTCACGGAAATAGTCTGGTATGTCTGAAGGATCGATCTTTACGAACTAATCTTTCTTCTGGCGAATCGACTTCTAATAATCTTCTTGTCTAGCCGATGGATCGATCTTCACGAACTAATCCACCTCTAGCGTATCGACTTCTGATAATCTTCTTCTCTTTCTTTGCGGGGCTTATATATAGGCGGATTGCCGCCCCATCTAAAGGGGGAAGTGACCAGGCCACAGATGCAAAAGGGGGGGGGAGCGAATGGAGAGTTAGCATCTGGGGAGAGCGAGAATTCCTGAGGTGGCACTGGGGTGCCCAAGTCAGTTCGCAAATTATAGGCTCGCAACCGCACCGCTACTTGGCGTGCCTTCTGACTCGCACCGTTTTATTTTCCTAACCACGGGTTTATGGGTCTCGTAGGTAATACGATCGTTAGAGCGTCGTTTAAGGACCTTAGGTGGTCGCCTTCAAACATATGTTAGCTCCAACTGCCCACAGCGGCGAGGAGATCACACATGGTAAGTAAGCATTTTCGCCGGCTACCTTTCCCACGCTTCTCCTCATGAAGGGAGGGGGGCTTGAATGTACCTATACTCCTCCAGGAGGCTTAATGTAGCTATTTCTCCACATTTACCTCCATTCTTAAGAAAATAACGGGAGGGGGGGGGGTTCCAATCCGACGCTTACAATAATATACATGGGTAACTTACCGAACATTATGTTATACAATAAATTCTAGTTCACTCGGGAATGCCTCGATAACATTTCACCTGACCTTACATTAATTCCTATATTACTGTGCCAACTTAGGATTTTCTTACCTACCACTCGGGTTACTCGCCCCTACTTACTTACAATTCTACTGATTTACACTTAACTTTGCTATAATACAATAGTTGGGCTGCTCCTTAATCGTCGACAGGGTTCCGACTTAACGAGTCGGCCATACAATTGTTGGACCCTTTTATATAGTGAATGGAGTACTGGTACTCCATCAAGAGTAAACTCCATCTCAGGAGTCTTCCATTCTTACACTTATTTTTACCTAAGTATGACAACGGTTTATGGTCGCATTCCAACTTAAACTCGCGCCCTATTAGATAATATTTGAATTTACCTATGGACCATATTATGGCCAAAGCTTCGATTTCGATAGTAGCGTAGGCTTTTTCTCTACTCAACAGTTTCCTACTGACATAAGCTATGGGATAGGCTGTTTCGTCATCTTCGTATTGAAGCAATACTCCGCCTAACCCGTCCCGACTAGCGTCCGTGCGAAGGCCGAAGATCTTGTTGGGAGTTGGTAAGCGAAGAATGGGTGCAGTTACGAGTTTTCCTTTTAGAACCTCCAACTGAGTTATTGCATGGGGGTTCCACGTGACAGGGTCTGACGCTGTCTTTTTTAACAAATCATTCAGTGGGGCCGCAATGGAAGCGAAGTGTGGTACAAAACGCCTATAGAACGAGGCCGCTCCCATAAACGATCGGAGTTGTTTCTTTGTTTTCGGCCGGGGCATCTTGACTATGGCGTCCACTTTTTCTTGCTGGGTAGTCAAGTGTTTTTGTCCTATTTTGAATCCCAGGTAGTCAATGGATTCGTAGGCAAAATAACACTTGGTCAGCCCGGCGGTTAGACCTTGCTCCTTCAATTTCTCCAGCAATGAGCGTAGGGCGTGTAAGTGTGACTCCCATGTACGGGTAGCTACGTACACGTTGTCGAAGTAAAACGACACGTCGCTTAGTCCAGCGATAATTCGCCTCATCATCCTATTATAATTGCTACCGGCTGTAAGTAGTCCGAAGGGTAGCCTGGTAAACTGTAACAGACCTCTCTCGGTCGCAAAAGCCGTCAGTTTTTTTGGACTCCTTAGCGAGAGGTATTTGATAGTACGCTTTACACAAATCCAATTCGGTGATGAATTTAGCGTCTTCAAATAAATGGAGATTTTGATCTATTAGTGGGATGGGCTCGGCGTCGAAAACGGTCACTGAATTCAATTTTCGGAAGTCCACGCACATCCGAAATGATTAATCAGGTTTCTTAACCATTACTATGGGGGAACAATAATCGGACTCCGATGGCTCTAAAATTCCCAATTTTAGTAAATTCCGGACTTCCTTATTGAAGGCTTCTCGTAGGTGGATTGGTAAAGGATATGGTTTGCTCCGAACCACTGAATTAGTTTTTAGTTTTATTTCATGGATAAAATCCTTGGCACATCCGGGGTTTTCAGAAATGACTTCTGGGAATTCCATGAGCAAGTTCAACATTTCCGCTTTTTGTTGAATTTCTAAGTGGGGATTTATCTTTAAATCCACCCGAGGGTCTTCCGGGGTAGGTGAGAGCAAGGGAAGTTCGTATTCCTCGTCTTGTTCCACACACACGGTGTGTATGACTTGCAGGGGCGTACCCGGGTAAACGGCATCCATCGGTTCTTCTTCGTCTAGAAGGGTAATATTCTTTATGCACGCGCGGCGGTGATATTTTTTTAGCATGTTTATGTGTGTCGTAGAATGACCCTTGGCTTTGATCACTCTACGCTTTGACACCCTTTTAGTAGCGGTATGCTTTAAGGGGCGTGAGTTACTTCTATGATGAAGTAGGCTTTGTTCTAAGAGTGCTAATTTTGTGGTTTAGTCCTTAAGGAAGAGCTATTTTTAAACACATAAGGATAAGAGGAAACACCAGAATCTACCAAAAATAAACATGTATTTTAAATTAAATATTACAAACCAACAGTAAAAACATTTCTATATTTGGCCTCCCAGATTTTCAATGACAAAACATAAACAAGTAGGCTTCCAATAAACAAACCATTGCCAATTAGTATTTTTATCACGACCCTATTTGTTTAGCATAAAACATTAAATTAATGTACTGTCATCTACAAACACATATGACCTCGGTTCAAGAATAATGGTTTCTACTCTCCTTTAAAACGTGGGACGTACTAAACTTCTACTATCGCAATTTATATATAAATGTTATTGTTAACTTACGGGTAGGTAACAGGTATTGCCGGATGTCGCTGGAGGACTTATCTCTCGCTTTGAAGTGGTGTGGTCGCTGCTTGAATTTTCGAGGAGGGATTGCTTGTCACCTGTGCCGGGGGATGATTCTCCAACGTAATTAAAGAACGGGAGCTCGTTGGGGCAGGGTTCTTCTCCTCTCACTCTTACGGTGCTTGAGATGTGAGAATCACTCGAGTGTGAGCGGCTTTGCTTTTCTTCAGTCGGGCTTCTTTGCAGACGGAAAAGGCTTCTTCGGTATGGCACCGATATAAAACTTGACTAATTAGGTTAATACGGCCCTGAAAGGGGGGGATCGATTTTCTCAATCTGATCCTATCGTTTCTCACGGAAATAGTCTTGTATGGCTGAAGGATCGATCTTTACGAACTAATCTTTCTTCTGGCGAATCGACTTCTAATAATCTTCTTGTCTAGCCGATGGATCGATCTTCACGACCTAATCCTACTCTGGCGTATCGACTTCAGATAATCCTCTTCTCTTTCTTTGCGGGGCTTATTTATAGGCGGATTGCCGCCCCATCTAAAAGGGGGAAGTGACCAGGCCACAGATGCAAAAGGGGAGGGGGGAGCGAATGGTGAGTTAGCATCTGGGGAGAGCGAGAATTCCTGAGGTGGCACTGGGGTGCCCAAGTCAGCTCGCAAATTATAGGCTCGCAACCGCACCGCTACTTGGCGTGCCTTTTGACTCGCACCGTTTTTTTTCCTAACCACGGGTTTATGGGTCTCGTAGGTCATGCGATCGTTAGAGCGTCGTTTAAGGACCTTAGGTGGTCGCCTTCAAACATATGTTAGCTCCAACTGCCCACAGCGGCGAGGAGATCACACATGGTAAGCATTTTCGCCGGCTACCTTTCCCACGCTTCTCCTCATGAAGGGAGGGGGGCTTGAATGTACCTATACTCCTCCAGGAGGCTTAATGTAGCCATTTCTCCACATCTACCTCCATTCTTAAGAAAATAACGGGAGGAGGGGGGTTCCAATCCGACGCTTACAATAATATACATGGGTAACTTACCGAACATTATATTATACAATAAATTCTAGTTCACTCGGGAATGCCTCGATAACATTTCACCTGACCTTACATTAATTCCTATATTACTGTGCCAACTTAGGATTTTCTTACCTACCACTCGGGGGTTACTCGCCCCTACTTACTTACAATTCTACTGATTTACACTTAACTTTGCTATAATACAATAGTTGGGCTGCTCCTTAATCGTCGACAGGGTTCCGACTTAACGAGTCGGCCATACAATTGTTGGACCCTTTTATGTAGTGAATGGAGTACTGGTACTCCATCAAGAGTAAACTCCATCTCAGGAGTCTTCCATTCTTACACTTATTTTTACCTAAGTATGACAACGGTTTATGGTCGCATTCCAACTTAAACTCGCGCCCTATTAGATAATATTTGAATTTACCTATGGACCATATTATGGCCAAAGCTTCGATTTCGATAGTAGCGTAGGCTTTTTCTCTACTCAACAGTTTCCTACTGACATAAGCTATGGGATAGGCTGTTTCGTCATCTTCGTATTGAAGCAATACTCCGCCTAGCCCGTCCCGACTAGCGTCCGTGCGAAGACCGAAGATCTTGTTGGGATTTGGTAAGCGAAGAATGGGCGCAGTTACGAGTTTTCCTTTTAGAATCTCCAACTGAGTTATTGCATGGGGGTTCCACGTGACAGGGTCTGACGCGGTCTTTTTTAACAAATCATTCAGTGGGGCCGCAATGGAAGCGAAGTGTGGTACAAAACGCCTATAGAACGAGGCCGCTCCCATAAACGATCGGAGTTGTTTCTTTGTTTTCGGCCGGGGCATCTTGACTATGGCGTCCACTTTTTCTTGCTGGGTAGTCAAGTGTTTTTGTCCTATTTTGAATCCCAGGTAGTCAATGGATTCGTAGGCAAAATAACACTTGGTCGGCCCGGCGGTTAGACCTTGCTCCTTCAATTTCTCCAGCAATGAGCGTAGGGCGTGTAAGTGTGACTCCCATGTACGGGTAGCTACGTACACGTTGTCGAAGTAAAACGACACGTCGCTTAGTCCAGCGATAATTCGCCTCATCATCCTATTATAATTGCTACCGGCTGTAAGTAGTCCGAAGGGTAGCCTGGTAAACTGTAACAGACCTCTCTCGGTCGCAAAAGCCGTCAGTTTTTTGGACTCCTTTGCGAGAGGTATTTGATAGTACGCTTTACACAAATCCAATTCGGTGATGAATTTAGCGTCTTCAAATAAATGGAGATTTTGATCTATTAGTGGGATGGGCTCGGCGTCGAAAACGGTCACTGAATTCAATTTTCGGAAGTCCACGCACATCCGAAATGATTGATCAGGTTTCTTAACCATTACTATGGGGGAGCAATAATCGGACTCCGATGGCTCTAAAATTCCCAATTTTAGTAAATTCCGGACTTCCTTATTGAAGGCTTCTCGTAGGTGGATTGGTAAAGGATATGGTTTGCTCCGAACCACTGAATTAGTTTTTAGTTTTATTTCATGGATAAAATCCTTGGCACATCCGGGGTTTTCAGAAATGACTTCTGGGAATACCATGAGCAAGTTCAACATTTCCGCTTTTTGTTGAATTTCTAAGTGGGGATTTATCTTTAAATCCACCGAGGGTCTTCCGGGGTAGGTGAGAGCGAGGGAAGTTCGTATTCCTCGTCTTGTTCCACACACACGGTGTGTATGACTTGCAGGGGTGTACCCGGGTAAACTGCATCCATTGGTTCTTCTTCGTCTAGAAGGGTAATATTCTTTATGCACGCGCGGCGGTGATATTTTTTTAGCATGTTTATATGATAGGTTCTTCGCCCTGTTGGGGTATCTATCAAGTAATCGACTGGACCCCGTGCCTCGATTACTTCAAACGGTCCCTTCCACTGGGCCCATAACTTATTATTTTCGGTCGGGAGTAATAATAAGACTTCATCTCCTGCCTTTAATTTTCGAGCCTTTGCTTTCATATCGAAATAGTCCCGGTATTTGGCTAAATTTTTCTCGGCGTTCTCTCGAGCTAAGCCAGAGCAGTATTCTAGGCGCTCGCGCATATCCATCACGTAGGCGTAAGACGATTTGATTTCTTGCTCGAGCTTCGCGTTGGAAAATAATTCCTTAAGAATACTCATAGGACCTCGCACATTTCTCCCGTATAATAGCTCAAAGGGCGAGAATCCTAACGTCCGATGAGGTATTTCTTGGCAGGCGAAAAGGGCAGCAGGCAGGTATCTGTGCCACTGTGTAGGGTTGTTTTGACACAACTTCTTCAATATATTTTTGAGAGTCCCGTTTAATTTCTCGCAGATTCCGTTAGCGGCTGGATGAAATGGACTCGTAAAAATTGGCTTGACTAACAGAAGTTTGTTAAAATACTCCATCAATTCTGAGGTGAATTGGCGCCCTCTATCAGATAGAATTTCTTTAGGCAGGCCTACTCGTGCAAAAATTGAAATTAATGCTTCCGCGCAGGAAATAGTGTCAATCTTCCGTAGGGCCACGGCATCTGGGAACCGAGTGGCACAATCCACTAGGGTGAGGATGTAGGAGTGTCCTCCATTTGAAGGGGAGTGAATTGGTCCCACCAAATCAATTGCCACTCGAAAGAATGGTTCGGTTATAACGGGCACCTTTTGTAAGGGAGCGGGAGGTACCCGTCCTCTGTAGGGATCCTTCTGACACACGTCGCATGATCGGCAATAGGCCACAATTTCCCTGGCGGCCTGGGGCCAATAAAAGTGTCGGAATATCTGCTGCGCCGTTTTGTTGTGCCCAAAGTGTCCCGCTAATATTCCATCATGCGCGGTATTCAAAATTCTTTGCGTGTATTCTTGAGGTACACACAGTGCTTTCTTGTTCTCCTTATCCTCCTCGCTGATAGTACGGTAGAGAAGTGAGTCTTCTACGATATACTGGATAGGCTTCTTTCCTTTCACTTGGAGAATTTCACCTTTAATAGCTTTCTCCCATAGAGGTTTAAGAGTGGGGCATTCCTTCTGAGCACCGGCGAAGGAAGTCAATTTGAACCCATTGTCTTCGAGGGTAATCCTCGGGGTCAACTTAGAAGGTTGTTCTTTCCTCTTGGCTTCTTGTGCCCGGGTGACTACTTGTTGGGCCACTTCTTGCTGGGGAATTAGGGGGTTTTGTCCGATTAGTACTGCGCAGAACTTAATCGGGGCTACTACCACGTCCGTCCAACCGGTGAAATATCTGCATTGTATATGACATCTCACGACGGGGAATCGATTGTCGCGTCCTAAAAAGTCGTGGACGATTGCGAATTTCTTATGGGCAGGGTTTACTGGGGGCAGCAACTTGTCGGATACCACTATGCACGTGCATCCGGTGTCTCTGACTAACGTGGATACTCGGCAACCATTAACAGTGCCCTCTTCAAATTGTAGGCCACCTGGCGAACTTTTGTTGAATAGAAAGTTTACCTGTTGCTGGGGCCCTTCGGATGTTGGCGCGGGGACGTAGGACGAATCAGCTTGTCCTGCTGGGATCGCGGCAGTCAGGTTTTGCACCTGTTGTCTCGAGGTCTCCCTCAGTCGGGAGTTCTGTGGGCACTGGAAACTCAGGTGACCTATTATCCCGCAGGTATAACAAGTGACGGGCTTCCTGGGATACGTGCCGGTATTAGGGTATGATCCTTGTGGAATCCTAACTTCTTTTTGATTTTTTTCTCCTCCAAAATTTGGTTTATAAGTTCCTTTTGCGGCTGAGAACTTAAAGGGCTTCTTCTGTAAAGGCCTGGGTGGCGGCCCATTTTTCTTTGGGGAGGGAGCCTTCTCTTTCTTGTACTCCCTAGGATATAACCGATGATTTACCGCGTGGAGGTCAGCCTCGTCCAGGCACTCGTTGAAGGTAGAAGCTTTTCGGTCCTTAACGAATGCACGGATTTCCTGGGGTAGTGTACTTAGTAACTGATCTCTAAGCATGAAGTCAACGACCGCAGCGACTTCGTTCTCTACCCCTTCTGACTCCATCCAAAACTGTAGGCTTCGACGAAGCTCAAAGCCAAAATGTTTGTATGTTTGTCCAGGTCTTATACGAGACTGCCTGAACTTCATCCTATATTCTTCCGGGTTAAGGTTTGTTGCTGAGAGAAGTTCGGCTTTGAGAGTGGAATAGTCCACAGTCGCTTCTGAGGGTAAAGATACGAATATCTCTCTCATCCTACGATTGAGTAGCGGTAACAGTCTGGCGACCCCATCTTCTTCTAGGTCCCAATTATTGACTTCAAAGATTTTCTCAAAATGGGAGAGATATGAGCATAAATCTTCTTCGTCCTTGTACTCCGGGAGTTTCATGCTGGCCGCTGGTGACACTCCTGTTTTAGATGACACTGACTGCACCTCTAACTGGTCTTTACTAAGAGTTATTTCGTGGGCCCTTATCTTCTCTCTTTCATCAGCTTCCATTTTCGTCTTTTCTGCTTCCATTTTCATCTTTTCTCTTCTTTCATCAGCTTCCATTTTCATTTTACGTTCCTCTCTTCTTTCTTCTCTTTCATTTCTCTCTTTCTCCTGAATAAACGAGTTCAGCTCGGTTCCTTCCAGTCCGAGGCTTTGACCTTGCTTCCGATAAAGGTCAAACAATTCCATCGCGCTTATGTCAGTCATCTACCTTGTTTTTAATCAAGCCTGACCTATTCCACCACCGAAACTTACCACTTGGCCTAACAATTACCTTTAGATGGTATCCACCTCTAACTTTACCAATTTCCCATCGTCAAATATTCTATTATTCCTGGTGTTCCTTTTATGTGTTAGCTCTTCCTTAAATAGACACTGCTGGGTTCTTTCTAATATAAAACCTCTAGACCTGACACCACTTTTATAATATGTCGTAGAATGACCCTTGGCTTTGATCACTCTACGCTTTGACACCCTTTTAGTAGCGGTATGCTTTAAGGGGCGTGAGTTACTTCTATGATGAAGTAGGCTTTGTTCTAAGAGTGCTATTTTAGTGGTTTAGTCCTTAAGGAAGAGCTATTTTTAAACACATAAGGATAAGAGGAAACACCAGAATCTACCAAAAATAAACATGTATTTTAAATTAAATATTACAAACCAACAGTAAAAGCATTTCTATATTTGGCCTCAAAGATTTTTCAATGACAAAACATAAACAAGTAGGCTTCCAATAAACATGCCAATTGCCAATTAGTATTTTTATCACGACCCTATTTGTTTAGCATAAAACATTAAATTAATGTACTGTCATCTACAAACACATATGACCTCGGTTCAAGAATAATGGTTTCTACTCTCCTTTAAAACGTGGGACGTACTAAACTTCTACTATCGCAATAGAGATATAAATGTTATTGTTAACTTACAGGTAGGTATTAGGGATTGCTGGATGTCGCTGGAGGACTTATCTCTCGCTTTGAAGTGGTGTGGCCGCTGGTTGAAATTTTCGAAGAGGGATTGCTTGAGATGTGAGAATCACTCGAGTGTGAGCGGCTTTGCTTTTCTTCAGTCGGGCTTCTTTGCAGACGGAAAAGGCTTCTTCGGTATGGCACCGATATAAAACTTGACTAATTAGGTTAATACGGCCCTGAAAGGGGGGGATCGATTTTCTCAATCTGATCCTATCGTTTCTCACGGAAATAGTCTGGTATGTCTGAAGGATCGATCTTTACGAACTAATCTTTCTTCTGGCGAATCGACTTCTAATAACCTTCTTGTCTAGCCGATGGATCGATCTTCACGAACTAATCCACCTCTAGCGTATCGACTTCTGATAATCTTCTTCTCTTTCTTTGCGGGGCTTATATATAGGCGGATTGCCGCCCCATCTAAAGGGGGAAGTGACCAGGCCACAGATGCAAAAGGGGGGGGGGGCGAATGGAGAGTTAGCATCTGGGGAGAGCGAGAATTCCTGAGGTGGCACTGGGGTGCCCAAGTCAGCTCGCAAATTATAGGCTCGCAACCGCACGGCTACTTGGCGTGCCTTCTGACTCGCACCGTTTTTTTTCCTAACCACGGGTTTATGGGTCTCGTAGGTAAAACGATCGTTAGAGCGTCGTTTAAGGACCTTAGGTGGTCGCCTTCAAACATATGTTAGCTCCAACTGCCCACAGCGGCGAGGAGATCACACATGGTAAGCATTTTCGCCGGCTACCTTTCCCACTCTTCTCCTCATGAAGGGAGGGGGGCTTGAATGTACCTATACTCCTCCAGGAGGCTTAATGTAGCCATTTCTCCACAGAAGATATCGTGAAATTCAAAAACCAGAACGACAAAGAACATAAACACGTCTTCAAAATCGTCTTTCAGACCACGGAAATGGCAAAGAGAGCGGCAGAAAACGGCCTGCTTGCCTTTTACACCAAAATCTCTCTGGATCAGATCGAAAGAGAGACGTTTGTCTCGATTCAGGTTTGCTTCAAATGCTACGTTTTGGACCAGCACGCAACCAAAGATTGCCAATTCAACGGGGAAACTTGCTCGGAATGCTCAAGCAAAGACTACCGGTGGGACGAATGTAGAGCAGCCCCCAAAAAGTGCCTGGACTGTGGAAACGCTCACAGAACACTTGCAATGTCTTGCCCACTAAAAAAGCAATTACTAAAGAAAAAGAAAGTCGAACTATTAGAAGAAAAAGGAACACAACATACGCCACCGTAACGGCGGGAGGACCAGAAAAGGCTATATATTCCACAAACCACCGCTGTGAACATTCAGGGAAACATGCGGCCAGACCTCATCCTTTGCATTATGCACGGTCACTTCGTGAATATTGCAAAACCTAGTTCATATGCTACCGAACTAAACATGATGTTTGAAAAGAACGGCCTAAGGAAAATGTGGTTCCCCGAGAACCCTCCCTCAAGCGAAATCTATAACATAAATATGAGACCAAACGAACAAGAACAAAACACGGACAACCAAGAAGAAAATCAAATGGAGACCAACCAGGAAACCGATGTAGAAACTTCTGACGAAAGGATTACAAAAGCAACCAAAGAGATTGTACTAAAACTGGAGAAAGAGAAACAAAAGCAAAAACATCAAATAAATACCCAGGAACTCAATATTAAAATATACGGCACCCATGCGAACCCCTTCCCCAAAACCTGCAAACAAAAAGAGATCGTAGAAGGATTGGTCAAAGGAAGGTATAAATGGGACTACGAAGCAGGCGCGGACGAGACAGAAGTCCACAATGCCCTAAAGCAAGGAATGATCTTAATTGTCCCTGGTTCATGCTATAATATCTCCAGCGACCAATTTAAGAAAAAACGATCTGGCCGCACCCGTTCCCCAGCAAGAACCAAGAAAATTAAAGCAGTTAAAGAGAGCAGGAATTAAATCAATCAGGTTCACGTATCAACGCAAACTAAAAATATTTACGCTAAACGTGAATAGCTAAATGACAAAAAGAATTATTTACTCAAATATAATTAGACAAGAAGACTCAGATCTAGTCATATTAACTGAACATGGTATCAACACCGAAGTCGAAACAATAAAAATACCAAATTATAGGATCATATCTGCCAACCACACCCAAACCAAATTCGACGGTGTATCGATAGGGATAAAAATGGGGCTTACCTACATAGAAATAAAGGATCTAGAGGATTCCTACTTGGCGGTAAAAATTAAAATGATTATAGGCGATCTGGTAATAGTCGGAGCTTATCAACCGCCAAGACGCTCGTATTTACCCATTCCCAACTTTATTAAACTCTTTCACCGAACAAGCTCTACAATTCTAACAGGAGATCTCAACGCCAGATGCAGAGCAGCAGGATACACAACCAACATGAACGGCACAAGCAGAACTCTAGAACTACTGGTGCAAAGAAATATAGTCCAAATAGAAAGACCAGACTTCCCAACGTTCCTATCCTACAGATCCTCCACTACTCCAGATATAGTTCTCACCAACCTCAATTTTAACCTCAATCACCATACCGAGCCCGGGCCCGTAACCCCATCCGACCACCTTAGTATGGTCACAACTATATCCACCTCACCCATCCAAATTAAGATACCGCAAAGGAAATCACTCGGCAGAACAGACTGGGCCAAGTATAAAGATTACTTAAGTACAATAGATACCAGAACCTTTAATAATCAAGAAACAAACGTAATAGAGGCCGAAATACAGAAGATAAGTGAAAAAATAATAGAAGCCGACGCAATGTATACACCTTTAATAGAATACAGAACCCTCCCTGCACCGAGATGGGACGACGAAATTAAAGGGAAAATAGAAGAACTTAAAACATTGACAAGAGAAATAACGGAACTGGGTAATACGATGGAAAAATATAACAGACTAAAAACCATCAGGAGACAATTGGGGACAAGGATAATATTATCAGAACAATGTATATCGAGAGGGATCCCTCAAAATTTTGGACCCAAATTCGAAGACTGCGAGGAACCCAACCAAAAGAACTAATAAAGATCAAAGTGCAAGATAGGGAACTGCAGCAAGATGCAGAGCTTCAAGATCACTTCTGAAGGCACTGGGAACAAATCTTCTCGATTTCATCAAAAGAGAACCTCGACTTCGATAGAGATTACAAAGAAGAAATAGCCCGAACAATTGAGAACCAACAGGAAAACATCGAGCCATACGCACAGATTGACGAGGAGAGACCCATCTGCTCGGTAGAGGGACTGCCGCTCACAATGGCTGAGTACTTAACAGCAGTCAAGTCCTTTAAACAAAGGACTTCCGGATTAAGCGGCATAACAAAGGCGCACCTGACTATTGCACCGAACAACGTGCACAAAGCAATCTGAATTCTGGATATTACCCCCAGGCCTTCAAGACGGCAAATATGATCTTCTTGCCGAAAGTGGGTAAACCAAAACACCAAATGGAAAGCTACCGCCCAATCTCACTACTCGAGTTTCTAGGGAAACTCCTCGAAAAGCTCCTCAACGAAAGGTAAAAAAACACCTTGAAACAAATAACCTATATAACCCGCAACAGCACGGGTTCAGGAGCAAGAGAGTGAATGAAACCGCGCTGGCAGTAATAACGAAAAAAAATGCCATCGAAACAGCGCGGGGGAATAGAGTAGACGTCGTACTCCACGACGTTATCAAGGCTTTCGATTAGGTATGGATCCCCGGTTTACAAGCTAAAATCAGCCCCCTCAACATGGATACCAACCTAACCAAAATATTATGCCACTACCTAACTGAAAGAAATGCCATTCTGCAGCTAAATGGCCAAATGGGTGATACATTCGCTCTACGGGAAGAGGTGCCACAAGGATGGTGTCACTCCCCAACCTTATATACTATATATATATACCAATGATCTACCCCAACCAACGGATAAATGGGCGATGTACATCCAATTAGCAGATGACATCACACAAATCATCACAAGCAACAGACAAAACCCGAGAGATATCGCCCAAAGAACAGCGAGGGAAATCAAAAACATAAACGATTTCGAAAAAGGGAACAAAAATAAAACCAACATAAACAAATTTCGAACTATTCCAATTAATCGAAGAAAAACAGTCACAATTCGAGTCGAAGGGGAAGGGAGAGTCCTTGGACTCAACTTAACGACGAATGGGTATATCTCCCACCTGGCAAAAAAGGTAAATGAAGCAAAAGCAACAATGTCATCCCTGCTACGATTTCATAACCTTTCAAGAAACAACAAAATAAAATTATATACAGCTCTCGTCCGTTCTAAATTACTATATCCGATCATACCAACTCACATTCTGATTAAAAATCAGCTCCGAAAGGCCCAAAGGGTACAAAACTGGGCAACAAGGTTCATCGAAAATAAAAAAAACACAGGACCGAATACCATCCGAGGAACTGCACAGAAGAACCAATCTCGAACCCATTAATACAGCACTCCACGAACGAGCCAAAGAAATTTGGGAAAATTAAATGTAACTTTACCCCAGGAAGAATTCAATAAGATAATCATTCCAAACAACCAAATTCGCGGGATAAAATACAGGATAAGATTCGACGGAAGTAAAAAAACACAACGTTTAATGTGAACCCAATTTATAAATAACAACACAAAGTGACCTACCGAGCAAAGAATCACCGATATCGACAACCAACGAAGAATTCCACACTAAAGAGAACACGAATATCAAAGAACAATGAGAAATACAAAGAAGAAAATATAAAGAATATATAAATATAGGACTACAAAACAACTAAAAAGTGCAAAAAACAAATAAAAATAAATATACTAATAATATATATATATATATATATATATATATATATATATATATATATATATATATATATATATATATATATATATATATATATATATATATATATATCTCAAAGTAGCACGAGAGAATTATGAAAATGAATCCCTTAAACCACATTGAAAGAGAAAACGGAATAATTTTTCCTTGCGGTAATATTTTTATTACATTTTTTCGAAAAAATTCCGTGCAGGGAGGCGATTCGAACCAGGCACAGTGAGGCAGCGAGCACCACTTTGATCACAGTTTAAAGTATGCCGTTAGTACACTACGCTACGCAGAGAAACAAAAAATTATCTGAATAGAATAGCTTTTAAGGAACACTTTCGCCAGCTCGAACGGAGACTATGAAAGAAATAGAAAATTAATTGGGAATTCAAAGAATAAATGAGGAATAGTTAAACGCGTGGCAGATATACAAATGTATATATCTCTCAAAGTAGCGCGAGAGAATGATGAAAATGAATCCATTAAACCACATTGAAAGAGAAAACGCAATAATTTTTCCTTGCGGTAATATTTTTATTACCTTTTTCGAAAAAATCCGTGCAGGGAAGTGATTCGAACCAGGCACACTGAGGCAGTGAGCACCACTTTGATCACAGTTAAAAGTATACGTAGCAGAGTGTACTAACGGCATACTTTTAACTGTGATCAAAGTGGTGCTCGCTGCCTCAGTGTGCCTGGTTCGAATCGCTTCCCTGCACGGATTTTTTCGAAAAAAGGTAATAAAAATATTACCGCAAGGAAAAATTATTCCGTTTTTTCTTTCAATGTGGTTTAATGGATTCATATATATATATATATATATATATATATATATATATATATATATATATATATATATATATATATATATATATATATATATATAGAGAGAGAGAGAGAGAGAGAGAGAGAGAGAGAGAGAGAGAGAGATGGAGAAAGAGTTCATATGAGCAACTGATAACAAATGCTCGAATGCTTAAACTACAAACTTTATATATTTAAAAAATAATATTAAATAAAATACAATGCAAAACGAAAGCATTTGCTATGCAACCTGGCACAATTTACCATATCATTATCATGTTCACCAAATCTTCTCCATATATCATCTGACACTCATAATCATCTCATAAACACACACACATACACACCACACAATATCTCTACCTTTCTATCTCTCTCCTACACCTTCACCTCTTATATGATCCCAATCCCAATCCCAATGTGAAAATATACCATTATTTTCACACACTGGCAATATTTAACTCTCACTCAATTCACAAATTGGCAACTGAACACAAGTTTTTATAAGAGCGCCGCTTTGTCTTTTCGCACCCAAACCTGTGTGTTTAATCTCCTTAATGGAGTCATTCATTTTTTGCGTATTTAAATTTTTAATCATTAATAAGACTTTTCATAATTCCTCATTAAATTTAATAGACTTTTATTGAAATTATAGCCTCATTTTGAAAGCGAATCATTATGACTGGTGAGCTTGATTATAATATCCCCAGAACTAAATAGTGATTTGTTTGTCTTTGGATTCGAACCTAATGCTAAGCTTTCGAATTATTAATACTACTAGGTGTTTTAGATAAGGTTTTGTAGTATGTAAAAACCGTATTAATAGTGGTTTTGGCATCATTTATGGCTTCATTTTCGTGCGGAGAGCAGTAATTTTTAAGATATTATCACTGCAAATAGAGTCGTGCTCAGAGTGATAGTTAGTATCTTAAAAATAAATTCTTTCCACACCAAAACGAAGCAGTAAATGATGACTAGAATGACTAAAAACACCATTAATGCTGTTTTTACTACAAAAAAAAACAGCGTAGGTTTTGTGAAGTTTCACCATATTATATATTCTTCTCTTAATCTTCCTGAATCCATTTTGCTCATCTTATATAAGCCTTCTCTGTTATAGCGTACGAGAAGTGCAGGCGAGCGGCTTAAAAGCTTTGTTTGAATGAGTCTTTTTTGAGACTCAGGATGGCGGAGTGGATTCGCCGCTGGCTAACAACAGTGGCCCAGCGACGCGGGAAGCTGTTCGCAACTCGCCTAGGCTATTATTTTTTCTTTGCCCCTTTTCCTATTCCCCTCTATCTACAATGTCATCCCACTCGTGTAATTTATTTCTGATTATCCTTCCGAATATTATTCATACTGCATTCACTATTGCGAGTAGTTGATAGTTTCAAACCTACATTGTCTTTTCCTGGACCCTTATATATATTAACTCGGTATTCCTTATCTATTACCTACTCATTTAGTCTTGATTCAGTGCTTTATCACCATGTATTTTCCCCCACAGAGTTCACGATGTTCCTATCTGTAACTTGCATTACTATATTTTCCTACCACGGTCAAGTGGTCCGCCATTTGAGGAAACACGGTCATGTCCGCCGGCCGAGCATTTTATCATATGGGTCCGTGTATTCATTACATTACGGTAAAGGGAAAAAGGGTGCCTCGAACGCTGCAAAGGGAATGTATAAGCGAAATTAAAGGGATGTGTCGTGCTGGATTCTCATGCAGGATGACCAAAAAATAATAAGAGAAAATATTATTTGATAGCTTTGAAGAAAAGTAAAGGGGAAGTTCTCCCAAATAAACTTTAATGCTTATAGAATGTTTATATTTCATGTGTCATAATATTGAATCTTTATAAGTTCCCAAAGCTATCTCACTTGATATTTCATGTCATAATTTTTAAAACTTCAGACCTGAATCAATTCCGTCATTGGATTCTGGTTCAGGGTGGCCCCAACTATAATCACTAAGAAGATCATCAAATTTTACTGTATAGTTCTGGACAAATTTAAAGGCAAAGTTCACCAAAAAAGCCTATGATATTTAAATTTTTAATGACCTATAATTTTTTACACATGACGCCTACATCAATTCGGTTAATGGATTCTGGTTCAGGATGACCCCAACTATACTCACTGAAAGAATTTGTTCCTCGTCCATGTTTTTAAGACTGAGGATTTCATTTGAGTGGTATCTTTTCTCTTTCCTTTCTGACCAAGAAATATTCTGGAGTACTTCTTTGATTGGTGCTTCGTCTCTGCAACCAGAGTCGAGTACCTCTGTAGGGTACACATGTATTCACCTGAAGGGTGTACATTGTGGATACCCTACATAACGGGACCAAACGGCTGGAATGTCGAGGCAAAGGCTTAATTTTCTCAGTGTAATAAAATGATAGTTTCTCTATCTGGGTTTAAGCCAGACACGCGCCAGAGAATATATAGTGGGAAACCGAGAATGTCTGGAGGTAATAAAAGGGCATGTGATAAAAGCATTTCGACACTCTGTAACTAAGATAGCCGGAGATTAAACAATTATATGTCTCAAAATAAAGCTCCGTCTTCTAGAAATATTGGCCAATAACGAGGTACGGCAGTTTACCGCCATCCAATCAAAATTAAATAAAATATTAATTGAAGCCAATCAGGAGGGAAGCAAGGGAATGGGCAGCCAATCACATGCGCCAACGTCATTTGTAGGCGGGACGTGAGGCTGACTCGAAATGAACTTCGCTCCCCTTTATAAATGGGTGCTGAGAGAGAATCAGCATTACTATTATTATAATTATTAGTTTTAGTATTTTATGCGTTCATTAATTCACTAAGTCGATTTTTATAATCGCCCGGTCGCTCGACCATATTCCCGCATTACTTTCTTGTAGAATCGAATCTTAGAATTATCCGGAGTATTTCTTATTTGGTGCAAAGTAAATAAATAGAAGGAGACTCGTTTACAACTATAAACAGATTCTTTTATTCATCCAAGCTGGTACCCTCCTCTCGGAGCAAGTGTAAGGCTACCTAAAGGGATATTTCTGTTGCGCATTAAAATAACTTGCTACCATTGCCGGTGGTAAGCGTTATCCCTACTCTACGAAGGATACCCTTTTGAATGGCCACGTTACCACTAACTGGGCATCACAAGCCCCTTACTGGTACGAAGGATTACCACTCAAGAAAGGAGAATCCCCATATAAAATACAGGGGGTGGTAATTAGACGCCCCGTCCCCCTTCTACTTCCTCCGGAAGACTTTTCATGGACTTCAAATACAAGCCTCTTGGTACCTTTGTATGCAAAATTTGGCCCATTGTTTATCGTGACAAAGCACTCACTGGTATTCTTTTCAGTTTGTTACGGTTATGACACAGATCACCTCCAGAGAAAACCACAGATGCATTCAGTGATTTTTCATCATTGACGATTATACTGACCTTAACCGGGCAGTCGGCAAATCAGCAGTAGCCATTACATTTGACAAGTGGTGTCTTTGTCTAGGAAGACTGGCTTTTAGCAGTATGCCATTTAAATCCAAAGCTAAAAACAATATGAATAGATTTTATTCCTTTTGAAATGACATTTGTCCACTACAGTCCAATAAAAAGTCTACCTTTCTGCATTTGCCTAAGCTCTTGCCAGTCTTTTGGGTTTATAAAAAAAATAACAAGGCTGTTGTGGCAAAGGACATGTAAAGTATTTTTCCTCATCATTACTACTGGCAGATGAGTCTCTGGGGGATTCCTTGGTACTGTCCTGCCATAAGTATTTAGTGATTGGCACACATTCCTTATTTCCATTTTTTTCATAAAACATTAATAATATTGTTCTTTGTTTTTAGAAAGGAACAAAAATTCTTTCTTAAGTGTTTTTTAAAATTTGAAAAGGTGTATGGAGTATAACCTGAAGAAAAAATACAGAACGACTAGTGTAAAAGTTCAGACCTTAAGAAATTGGTTAAATGAATTTTATCCTGAATGATTATGTATACACAATCCTCTATATCTGAGTCAGTTTAATTACAACAGACTAACAGTTAAGTTAATACCTTTTCACTAGAGGATTGATACTTTACATGAGGTTCATCACTGTCTTGCTGTGCAGATGGTGTAGGTTGACTATAAACAGTGTCACTGTCATCCGTAGTCTCCAACAGTTCCTGGAATATAGAGACAGAACATTCATCCAATATTAATAGTTGTTAAAATGATGTAAAATATTTGTCTTGACTGATTTTGAAATATGTTTTATATACTGCTGTGATGTGTGTTGATTAAATGATGAAATCACCTTTTCACAGTGAGATGGTGGTTCAACCTCTTGTAAGGATGGATGCGAAGAAGTAAGTCCTTAATCATCAACAACCTATAGATATTCCAAACAATCAATTATGACCTACTACACAATTAAAATCATTTTTAGAGAACTGGTTAAGTGGAAAAAAGACATGTCATATCATAAAGAGACACTATACCTGTTGCATATGTTTGGCTGCAGTAGCAATTTTCTTTCGGTTTTTAAATGCGTTTGGAACACCCAAATCTCTACTGACATTATCACTGTAGGAGATTCGTCACCCACCCGTTCTCTCTCAGTGGAGACCCGAGATATTACCGCAAGAGCATCTGGCCAGGCAACTCGGGTCAAGCGCAAAACCACAGCGCCTCGCTACTCGTAGCCATGAAAGGCCTAAAGGTTAAAATGCAAGATCTCTCTTACGAGAGTGAGATTCAATGTCACCTCAAGTAAGAAATTGGAGACGCGTTTCTCTCAAGTTCGAAGGCTAATGAGGAGCCGATGTAAGACTTGGTGAGAAAAACCGTTTAGCATAAGAACCCTCCTGGGCCCGTCCTCACCCCCCCATCTTACCCCTTCCCCAGTGGGGTGACGAGGTATAAATAAGAAACACTGAAGAAAATATAGGTAGAATACGTCAGTCTCCAGGTGACGAAGTCCCCGGATTAAGATCGGGCTACCGAGACTGGACAGGTAGATTACTTGGCTCGCCAGACCAAGAAGTACCCTGAAAGAGAGGCAGGGCTACCTACCTTAAGGGGCTAAGAAGCAGCTCATCCTCAAACTAGTCCCTGGTTATCAAACCGAACGTTAAGTTAACTTGTTCAAGTTCAACTTACTCTCGTCAGAGAGACTCCTCATATCTAGGTGCATCTTAAACACCAGGGATATTCCTCATCCTTGAGGAATTAAGAAAAGAAGAAGGAAAAGGCTTCCCCTCGAGCCCGTTACTCGGTGGCCACACCAAACTCATAAGTTAACTTGGTTGAGGAACCAAGTTCAACTTATTCTCGTCAGAGAAACTATGGGGGGGGAGGAGCTCTTATTTATAACTTTATTTATTTATTTATCAATATCATACTTCATCTTGAGATTATTCGAATATATTTATTTCTTCTTGACTGAAGATGCCCCTTCAAACATTGCCTTCCGTTATCTGACTCTTAGTATTTTTGTAGGCTGGGTTAATTCTTGATGTATCTTCATATTAACTTGACGTATCATCTTGATGTGATGATTCCTTCCAAATTGTTGCTGACGTGATGATTCTTGATGTGGGACGAGTTCTTCTTGCTACTTGATTTGTTGAGATGAGTTGGCCCTTGAAGTCGTTTTCTTTCCGTTTTCCTTGACAGCGGTTTTCTCTTGAGTTGTCCTTAAAGCGTTTTTCATGGTCTCCATTTTCTTTAAGAATTTTCTTCGTAAAAATTGTGGACTGTCTGGGATCGATCTCGGGTCTTTTTATCCAGAGGCTAGCACTCTACCGTCACGCTACGGCGTAGTCCGTTATGTTTTGTTAATTTAATGGGCTATTTATATTCTCGCTTTGAAAGGAATTTTTTCTCTTATACATCTTCGCACCCCTACAAAAACACCCTCCGTTATACTCGCCCGTTATGAAGGCTGGAACTAAGAAGAAGCTCATCCTCGAGCTAGTTCCTGGTTACCAAACTGACCTTTAAGTTAACTTATTCAAGTTTAACTTATTCTCGTCAGAGAAACCCCCTTTCCTCGATCCTCACCCTTGAAGAAGACCCTCCCCGAGTTCAGTCCTCGCCCATGAGGAATTAAGTAACGAAGGAGAAAAGCTCCCTCCCCCTCGAGCTCGTTACTCGGTGGTCACACCGAACTCCAAGTTAACTTAGTTTAAGAACCAAGTTCGCCTTACTCTTGCCAGAGAGACCACGCCTAACTTGGTGCCGCCTAAAGCACCGTGATTGTTCTCGTCCTTGAAGACCCCTTCCCCTTGAATATCGTGTGGACCCCCATCTGCTACCCTCACCAAAAGTACTTCGTGATCTCGACCACCTCCATCTGGCCGGTCGGCACGCGTCGTGGAGCCAATAACATTCCTGCGGTATTTAAACTCAAGTAGAGTCAATAAGCCTAAATCTTGTATATTGAAGTGCGTAGCAAATTTAACCAATTTTAGAGGGTCAAGCTAATTAAAGTAATTATTGTGTATTATAATATACGGAGTATTTCTGTGGTTAAGGGTTAATTTTTGTGTATTAAGTTGTTAAAGTTAAAATATAAGTTTATTTGGGGAATTATTGTGCGTTTCTCTATATCCTTACGTGTTTCCAACGGCTCTTCTTTAAAATAACAATATTAGCACTCTTAGCACTCTTAGAACAAAGCCTACTTCATCAAAGAAGTATATCACTACCACCAAGAATACCATGACAAAAGCGGTTTGTGTGTAGAAAGATGAAAAGGGGCATTCTCCTACATAAAAGTGGTATCGGGTGTGGAGTGATCGAAAAGGGGGGCATTCTACGACAATCACCAAATCCAGAATTTTTCCAGATACTGTAGTCCTTAATGTTTGCTCCAGGTTCCGCCAATTTCTATATGTTTTTTCTTATTTTTTTCACACATTTTTGGACGCTCTGTTCTTTAACCCTTAAAGCGCCGGGCTAATTTGCTCGAAATCCCCTTGGGCGAAATTACAAATTGTATACGTTATCAAAAATAATTAAAATATAATATTCAAATCCTTTTTATAAATTAAATAATGTATAATTTAATTGAAGAGAATTATTCTATTGATATAATTCACATATTATTAATAACCTTCTACCTATTTATAATTATGATTGATAATTCTCAGTTCTTCCACAAATTTTCATCGAAACTCATGGTTAGTTTAAGTTTTTAAATCAGTTACGCTTTAACATCTGTTTCTAATTATAGAAAACAGTAGTGCTATTCATGGGAGACTATTTTATATCTTAACTTTTCTGAAAATTTTACTGAGCTCATTTTGACCTATAAAACTGTATTTTCCAGACAAAATAGGCTAGCCTGTTTGTGTGCCTTCAATAACATACTAACTTAAGGCATTTCCTCATTTTAATGAAAAACATAAATGTATTTAACCTAAAAGAAGGGAAGAGTCATCAAAAACGGTGTGCTTATAGAGATGTGAGTCATAAATCAGCCTCTTTTCACGGCCGTGTTGTTGTGTGGCCTAGAACCAAGTCAAGTTACGCTCACTCATAAATCTCGGTTTACAAACAAAGAAGGACTGATCTAAGCGATTTATGTATTTTAATTACATGATTACCCAGTAAAATAAGAGTTTAATAAAAAAACTGATGAATTATCATAATAATCAGGGCGAATTAGTCTAAAGTGAAAGGCAACAAAAGGCCCTCGGTCGATTACGTAGCACTAAATTATGTCGTATAAAGGCCATCGGGCATCTAATGGGTTAAAGATTACATAAAAAAGAAAATACATATATTATGTATCAAGGGCACACTCTGGACAAGGGGCCAGTTCATCAAAGGGCTGGCATAGAGACAAACAACCACACACGCTCTCACCTAGAGGTGAGTTAGACAGTTCAATGAACCTGATGTATATTTTTGGAATATGGGAGGAAACCAGAGTACCCAGACCAAAACCACGCATACATAGAGACAACATTCAAACTCCACACATATAGTATCTGGGGCTGAGTAACCCAGGAATCGAACCTAGAGACTTCTTGATGTGAGGCAGGAGCGCTAACCACTACAACACTGTGCAGCCCTTATTTATATATAATCACTATGTAAAATTATTTTTACAATGAGGTTTAAAATGCCACATTAAAAATCAAGTATTTCTATTTTTGATAATTACATTTGCAAAGGTGGTGAAAGTACAAAATCTAAAATACAAGGGCATATATAACAATTTAAGAGTGAAATGGAAAAAGTTGGACTTGCCAACCTTGCCATATAGAAGATTGAGGGGAGACATGATTGAAACTTTCAGGATAGTTCAACATAACATAACATAATTTCACGCATGACGAAAGCCACAGGGGCCTATCAAAGGTCATCCGCATCTGTGTCCGATCATGCATCTACAATATACAATTCGAACCATACTCAGGAATGTGTCAAAAATGAAAAGCATCATCATCAAGACTCGTCAAAATCCAAATCAATCGTAATATACAATAATAAAAACTGCAGCCACAGGACTGAGTCTAGAATACCCCCCAAAGTTAAGCCTCCCTCCTAATATAATCATCTAATCTGCGTTTGAAAACATTCGAGTTTGGACTGTCTACTTTCTCAGATGGCAAACTATTCCAGTAATCTACCACTCTATTGGTGCCAAAATATTTTTTAACATCCAACCTGCACCTCTGTTTTTTTCATTTTTAAGTGGTGAGCCCTAGTCCAACCTACCTTCCAACTAAAATAACTTGCTAAAATCCAACTTATCCATCTCAGAACAGATTTTAAAAAGCTCAATTATATCTTCCCTCACACATCTTCTCTCAAATGAGAACATATTTAGTACCCTCAGTTTATCCTCATATTCAAAGGTGCTTCAGGGAAGGTATTATTTTTGTTGCCCTCCTTTGTACTGACCATAGCAGGTTGATATCATGTCTAAAATGTGGTGACCATACTTGTATACAGTACTCTAAATGTAGAGTTGTAGAGTTTAAGGATAACCTCTTTACTCTTGTGGCTAACATTCATCTTAATGTATCCTAGCACCCTATTTGCCCTATCTTTTGCCTCAATACACTGCTTTGAAAATTACAGTGGCCTATCTACTACTACGCCTAAGTCCTTCTCATCCTCAACTAAATTCAGCCAATGTGGTATGTATGATGAAGACTGCATGGAGGGCATATTTCAGCTGAGGGACAATGAAACAAGAGAAAACACAAAAACGATCTTTAAGAGAAACACAAGATTAGATTTCCGGAAGTACAGCTTTACCTATAGAGTAGTAAAAACTGAAACAGTCTCCCTAATTGGGTAGTTAATTCTAAGAACGTATTGACTTTCGAAAAGAAACTGGATTAGTTTTGGAAAAACCAAGAACAAAAGTTTAATTATAGAGCTCAAATAGTGTTCCCTACCACACCTGGACACAGCTCAGAGTGCCTTAGAACTAGAGCCACAGTCATTGCCTATCCCAGAAGCTCGTCTGTGAGTAATGAATGATTCATATTTCATATGCATTTTTGGTGAACTTTGCCTTTAATTTTCTCCCAAACTATTCAGTAAAATGTGATTAATTCTTTTAGTGATTATAGTTGGGGTCACCCTGAACCAGAATACACTGACAGAATTAATGCAGGTCTGAAGTTTTAAAAATTATGACCTAAGAAATATCCAGTGAGATAGGTTTGGGAACTTATAAAAGATTCAATATTATGACACATGAAATATGAGCATATTCCATAAGCATTAAAGTTTATTTTGAAGAACTTCCCCTTTAATTTTCTTCAAAGCTATCCTGTATGAGAATCCAGGCAACCGTATCCCATAACCGTAATGTAACGAATAATAAAATGTTCTGCCGGCTGACGTGAACGTGTTTCCTCAAACGGCGGACCATATGACCGCGGTATTTTCCTGCAATTAATTTTGATAAATTTACGTGAAGTATCTCTCAATCCACTCTCTACTGTATAAGCATACAACTTGTAACTCCTTTAATTGGCTCCTCATAAACTTCCACTATTTCTTCGGCGAAGGAGCGAGAAGGGGGTTATGATATGAATTCGGTTTGTTTATTTACCCCGGTACCAGGTAACCAATCTGGTACCACTAATCTTTCAAGGGCATTCTCCTTTTTAAAAGTACAAAACAAGTTCATATGTCAGCAGAGGCAGTTTTAGGTTATGCGAGGCCCTAGTCCCAGTGTTCTTGCGATGCCCTCCAATCAATGGGGAGCGAATCATTATAATAAAATTTCTTTTTAAACAATATCCAATTTATTGATAATTATTAATTAGCCAAATGACTATATCACAAATCACAATTGAATATTACACATTTGTTTTTTTTTAAGCTTAACACTACAAAATAACTAAATAATAATAATGAAAAATATAAATAGGGCTTTTAAACAATATCCAATTTATTGATAACACATGCTTGCGTTTGAAAAGTATTTTCATGTTCCTCAGGATTTCTTTGTGGTTTCTTAATGAATCAAACCTCCTGAGCTCAAAAAGGAATGTATTTTTGTTCAATCAAGTCAGATTTTCTCAGTACAGCATACACCCTTTTCATTGAGATGACCTCATTTTTCTTGAATTTCTTTTCAAAAACCTTTATTTATCTAATAATGCATTATTATTGTTATATCATAGAAACAGGAATAACCGTATGTAAACTATAATCCTTTTAATAAACAAAAAATTAAAGAATGCAACATAATAAAGAAAATAATTCTAATTTCCAAGAAAAGACGCTCAGCGATTTTCGTTTGTACCTCTCATCTGGTGCATCACGCTTCAAACACCAACAGTAGTCAGCAAGCATGTTTACGTCCCATTTACCCTGGTACCTGGATTGCATTGTTTTTATGTCCAGGTGGAATCTTTCCCCCTGTTCTTCACTGTAATCCCCGCAATTGTTGGGAAAATAATCCAGATGGGACTGTAAAAGTGTATCTTTATAGACATTCGAACTCCCAAATGTTTGAGACTTGTTAGGAGTTGATTGACCAAGGCAACATATTCTGGGCTTCGTTTATTGCCTAGAAAATTGTTAACTAGAGCTTTGAAAGCTTTCCTGGAATCTTTTTCTATGTCCGTCATTGATGCCTCAAACTGCTGATCTCTCATCAAGTTCCTGATCTAAGGTCCATCAAAAATCCCCGCATGGGAAATTTTGAGGGAATTTTTGAAGAAGAAATTTAAAAGCTTTGCCTTATTTATTAAGTGTTTTGACATAATTTTCATTATGCCAAGCTTTTAGGCAGTGGAAAAAGCAGCATTTTGTGAGGAGGCACTAAAGGTTCAGCTATCAAATTGTTTTGATCCAATTCTAAATGCTTCTCGTGGAGGAGAAACCTTCTTCTTATAGTGCATACTATCTGCACGACTGTCCCATAAACAGGAAACAGGGCTGCTTCGTGTAGCCTGTTTGCATCCCAAGTATAAGTGACACTACCTGAAAATAAATTTAGCAGGGTATGTAAATTCAAAGTGTAATATTTCTAAAAACAAATTCAAAGTAATATTTCTTAAAACAATAAGAATATGAATATGTACTGAGAAATCCTGTATGCCGATGCATTAAATCATTGTATTGGAACTAATTAGAGTGTATTTTGAGTTTATTGAGTTATGTTGTATACCTTCTCAATTAGGATAAGGTCCCTATTAACCCAAAGTGATGTATTAATCTATAGGGACACATTTCAATAAAAATATATAACTAAAAAATGACTCATGATTTCCAGATTTGCATTCTTGTAAAATGTAAGTTGACCAAAAGGTGTATACAAGTATTAACAATTAAAAATGAAAATGTCAATATCAAATAGCTTAGAAATGCCAAGTGTAAAATGATCTTACCTTTAAGTCACCACATTTCCTACAATTGTGGGTAGAGTAATTTATTGCATCCATCAATTTTTTCATATTTTCATAACTTTCAGTAAGTTGGATTGAATGGCCTATAGGAACGGAAGCTATATTTTTACCAATATTCAGTAACACAGATTTTAAACTTCTACTGGAGGAATCTATGGAAAGTCTCCATTCTAATGGCTTGTAGGAAATTCCAAGGGCCTCAACAAGTCCTTTAATATTGGCGCAGTATACTAAAACGCTGGAAGAATGGTGTAAAAAATAGCTTCGAAACTCTTGTTCTCTATCTCTGTACCCCCAAAATGTTGTTTCTTTAGCGAGAAGATTACTTTCCCGAAGTCGAGAGCCAAGAAGTTGTGCATTCTCCTTTGAAAGACCCAGATGCTTGGTCAGCTCATTTAACTGAACTTGAGCGAGTGGTCTTGCGACCATATCATGTGTGGAAACCTGATAAGACTCGGATGTGTCATAATCTTGACCAACTTCCATATTAATCTCTTCATGGGCCTCTATATGTTCAGGGGGAGAAGGTATAGGATTCCTGGACCATGGAGTAGGGGTTTGATGGCAGAAGGAACATCCGGTTATGCCACACTATGTTTATTCTTCTTATTTATACCTGTGGAAAATATAATTGCATATTACATAAAGGAATTGATTTGGAGTTGCAGATAGTACATAAATGTTTAGTAAAGGATATGTTCATGCTGAAGTGAACTATGTTAGTTTTTAATTTTATGCTAAGTCTATGCATAATGATGACATTTTCAGGAGCCAGTATAATACAGAAAGCTTAAATACTTGATACAATGCTCACCTTTAAGATTTGTCATGCAAAAATAGCAGTCCGTAGTGTGGTCCTTGCCCTCTCTCCGTACCATAGGAACACCAAAAGAGAGAGACTTCTGTTCGCCCTGACTCCAGCGTCTTAAAATTATGTAGCATCCTTTGCAACAGATATGTGGTGCAAAACTTTTGTCTTGATCTCCTCGCCTTACTCCAAAATATGCATGATACAAAGATTTAGTTACAGGATAGATTGTACATTGCTGCTCGGAAAAAGTCACTTTACCGCAATCATAGCAAAATCTGTCGGATCTATTCTTACATTTTCTGTTAATTTTTAACTCAATAACTATTATTATTCTTATTATTATAATGCTAGGCAATTTCTAACCTGCAGAAATATAAACTTATTAACATAATTACTTAAAATGTACACAAAATTTACTGCGAATACAGTAGTGCAAAAACTATTGAAACTTTGATGTAGTATAGGACATGTATAAACTATAAAATTATTATCACCCCCTGTATCGCAAACACTGGACCTGATAGAGAAAAAACGGATGCCAGATTCGGATTTAGGAGATCAATCTTATTAAGAAACACTACAGAAAACATAAGCTACATTTTTGACGCAGACTAGTGTAATTAATTAGCCAAATGACTATTAACAATTGAATATTACACATTTGCTGTTTTTTTTAGCTTAACACTACAAAATATCTAAATAATAATAATGGAAAATAAAAGTGATGCATTGAGTGGGAATTCATTCAGTTCACTTGATTATATCTTAGTCATTTTTTTCCCTAGCTTTCTTATTCTCAAACCCTTTGATTTCTCATGCTCAATGCTCAAAAGGGTGAGTGAAGACAAACGGCCCTGTCCCATTGTGTTTCTTAGATAATTCTTAATTAACTTCATCTTGGAGAATGATCGCTCACCAGTGCAATTTGTGACAAACATACAGAGATAGGTTCGTAATACGGTTACAACATTAGAAAATGTTTCTATCATGTCATGTGAGTGTATTATCTCATATATTGCTAGTTCAGGACTTTTTGCAGGCTTTGTGCCTCCTGATGAAGTAGCACTTTCAGGTGAATCTATTGGAAATAACATGTGCAAATTGCAAAAGCTCCAACTCCAACCCAACCTCCAAATCCTCAGGATATGAAGACGCAAGGTTTTTAGTTGTTTTGTTTGAGATTTCTGATAAAACCCCAAGTTTGTCTCGAAGGACGCTGTAAGTATCAATACGTTGTTGGAGGGTATAGCAATGCCCTCTGGGCATTCCTATAATAAAATCCTCCTGGTAAACTTAAATATATATATATATATATATATATATATATATATATATATATATATATATATATATATATATATATATATATATTATGTATAAAATTCAAATCATTCATTATTTTATTTAACTTTTGTCAATTCAATCATTCAATTATTTTATACATAACTTTTTGCAATTCAATCCATTTATTTTATGTAACCTTTAATAATTCAATCATTCCGTGACGAGAGACTGATTTCATTTAAGGCACTGATACAAACATCTCGTAGAATTTCAGGCACTGATACAAACACACACATTTCACCACTTGTGAAATAACGCGAGATGACTCTCTCATTTGTATTCGCGTCGCCGTCATATTAAGCTATGTTAAAAACTCCCCTCTTCACTTATTGTCTAAAATCACCCCATACTAGAGAGGAATCCTAATTCCCTTTCACACTTTCATTACAGGCCAAATTCACTAATTATAGTCGCTACAGCAAAAACGATTACATTCGCTACATCAAAATAATTTTACACATTCAATATCCATTTATAAAATTTATACGTCACACTTCATCTCGTCACGCGAAGTTATTTTCAACTCAAGTTCAACCTTGCTTAATTTAACGTAATACAACTTATTATAATCGGTTTTGTTAATCTCTGATATATATATTATTTTCTTTAAAAAATCGTTGCATTTATTTTCCATCCCAGGTGAGAAGCGTTTCCTTTGGCCTACATTATTCATAATTCAAATTCCCTTCAATCAATCAAAATTTATGCGTGAAGAATATTGTATTATACGTTATCTAGGTCAACGATATAGTATTCAACATTTGCATGAAGGGCAGCACCGAGCTTGTTAATGATAGGCAAGATTACCGTCACTCTAAACTTCTCTCTCCCTGTCAACGTAACATCCTCCGCGGAGTCTAGTTCATCATGGTGACGCTCACATTTCCTAATACGCTGGGTGTCGGCGCAGTATGCCTCATTACTCGATATTGTTACTCTGAAATCTTTCCAATACTATACCCAAAACTTCAAGGAGAAGCACGGTTTTAATTTTTTTTCAAATCTTTCAAAGACCATTTGCTTCAGCTCTTGTTTCAGCTAACTTATTCTAACCTAAGAAAAGCTATTCTAGAACAATCACTTTTTCTTTGTATGCTCTATTGAGAGCAGCTACAGGATCTGCTCGTTCTGACCAACGGGTGTCTGAAAGCACGTGCGGCTCTGGTATAGAGGCTGCAAGTCTGCAGACACCCCAATCTAAAATGTCGATTAATACGTCTTGCATGTCTCTATTTTATTTAAAGTGTTGTATTATATAAAAAAATGAGATTCTAAACCAAACTGATTTTTATATATTAATAATGTGACAACATAAAGATAACGTCCACCAAATATTAATAAATAAAAGGTTATTTTGTGGAGAGCATGGCCCTGCCACTAAAATTGCACCAGCAAAGTGCCTCACAGGAATAGGAAGAATTGTAACAAATGTCCTCCCGGATATGCATATATTTTTATTTGTAAACCTGTCAAGAATGTAAGCGGGAAGCCGAGAATTCAGATAGCAGTAAAATTTGGCGACAGTGTAATAAAACCGAACATTTCTCGTCTGGAAATGGAATTAAGCCGAGACAGCTGTCTGCGTCTCAGGATTCCAGGAATGATAAAATTATATCGAGAAAATATAAATTTGTAGGCGACATTAATCCATGACCCTCGGCGACTATGAGATAAGGAATATTCCACCCAATGGGCGGAGCTAAAAACATTGTGATCCCAGAGGCCACGACTCCTATACTATTTATAGAAGAAAAATGGAGAATTCGAGTCTAGAGATTCATTCACACTTGGGTAAACAGTTAAGTCAGATAGACGATCGATAGTACAAAACTAATTACGGTTCGTTTAGCTTAGCGAAGCCCCCGTTGTACTCGCCTAAGTCTTGTCCTCGTAACACTTGCTTTCCTGACCGGTAGTGAAATATTCCCTGACCGTAATCGTGTAAACGCGAGCCTCCCTTTTGCTTTGCTTATTTTATTTGTTGGAATTAAACATATATTTTTTACGTGATTCCTCTCAGTCCTCTCTCGATCACAAGCCTTTGGTAAGCCCAGCCAAGCCGGAATATTATTTGTGTATCTTTTGGAGTCAGATACGAGATTAACACCACTTCACTCGTGGGACTTGAGGGGCCTCTCCAAAATATCCGCGTCATTTTAACCTTCAAACTAATGACGTCCTTTCCCTCCCATAAACTTGGTTTCCTCATTTCCCCATAAACCTCGGACGGTTAGTTTTACCTTTCTTACCATAAAGTAGTGACTTGAGTCCCCCCTATAACTTAAATCAATTAAATCTAATATAAATATTGCGCCTACTGCGGAAAGATCTAACTTTTAAGGCTGCAATCGTGCAGACTTTTAGTTCTACACAAAGTACTGTGGAATGAATGCGTTTACGTACTCCTGCAGGCGCACGATGTAGCTATTGATTATATTAATTCGCTATATCTGCTGAAATTTGACCTATTTAAATTATACTTCCGTCACAGTGTGTTAATATCATACTATTAAAAACTAAATTTTCAAATACTTTATTGGTAAAGTAGAAGATAATGATATGGCATGCAGAAAAATCTGGATCTTTTAATTCTGCAGCAAATGCAGACTGATCCCGTAAATTTGCAGACAGCTCACGGTGCTGCACCATAAACGTGACTCACTGCAGTGTTTGGTTGCTGGTTATCAAATGTGGTCATACCTCAGTGATTGTTTTCTTTGTTAAAGCAATCGTGCTTTTTTCAATTAAATTTATTATTGTGAGCCATATTTCTACTATTTAAATTGGCCTAGCTAAACTATAATTTCTTCCTTACATACAAGCCATGGAAAATACAGTGACGTATTAAATTTTCAGGCCTAACTGATCTTGAAAAGTTGAAATTAAAAACAAAGGCTGTCCAAAAGCTGATTTGAATATACAAGAGGAAGGTAAAAGTAGAAATAAGGAATACAATGTGTGGGGAAGCGTTAGATGAGGATGATTAAAAGTTAAAATCAAATTCGATTCTTGCACTTTGAAAAAGGAAGCTCGATTAGAACTCAAGATCATGGGTGGATTTAGTCAGTAAGTTGATTGTACATAAATTGTTGGAATGTTTATTTATAAATGTTTAGCTTTATATGTTGAAAAGTGGGTTTCATTTCCGAAGTGGAGGGGGGGTTGAAGGGGGTTTCGCACAGGACATCATATAGGCCCGGACCACCGCCGCTCAAGCTAAGCAAACGGAAGCCTACTAAAAATTTGAAAACCAATAGACAATAAGAATATTAGAACATGTACCGAGGTACTCCATACATTCATGCAGTCGGGTACAATTAATACACTCATGTAGTGGTGATCTTTAACAAATATAAAAGATGTAGACAGAACGGAATATTTTTTGTTTTGTGCAAAGAGGTGATCAAAGAAATAACGAAATCTTTCTTTCTCTCTATCTGAGGCAGATTCCCGTCAAGGGGACGCTAACATCTAGAGGGTAGGTGTCCTCGGGTTCCAAAGCCCCGCAGGTGGATCTACGGAGGTATATTTAACTCACATTTCCATTTCTCCGACTTCAGCGAGTGGAAATGCCGCTTTCGACTACAACAAAGTTAAGCAACGTTGAGTGTGGCTAGTCGACGGAGGAAATACAGATTCGAGTTTATCTTACGACGCTAACCAGGTTGGAATAAAACTCTTACCAACTTTCTTCAACCATCTCTCTTATTTATTTAAATCTCTTTTATAGGTGTATCAACCCCATATGGATTATAGCCTATAGGTACTATAAAGCTTTAGATGACAGTTACCACACAATCCCCAGTCTTGGGATTACACTCCGAGACATTTGAAACCGAAGGCAAAGCTTACATTGGAATTCTTATACACTATTGCACACATATGTATATCAAATGTGGTTAGTGATTGTTTTCTTTTTACAATCGTGCTTTTTACAATTAAATTTCCTATTGTGAACCATATTTCTACTATTTAAATTAGCCTAGCTAAAACTTTTATTTCTTCCTTACATACAAGCTATGGAAAATACAGTGACGTATTTAAAATTAATGAAATTCTATCTTGAAAAGGTTGAAATTAAAAACAAAGGCCGCCCAAAAGCGGCTTTGAATATAGAAGAGACATGTAAAAATATAAATAATGAATACATTCGCAAATTTAATTCAGCTATTTATGATAAACATGATTCTCTGTTCTGTTTCCCATGTTTATTATTTGGAGGAGAAAGTGAATAGACAACGAATGGCATTTCTACTTTGAAAAACTTGCCTCCAAAGATAATAAAGCACCAGCATTGTCAAAAGCACTTGAATAACGTAAATAAAATTATTGATTGCATATTATTTGCGGCAAATTTGAGTTGCCATTACGTGGCAATGATGAGAGTTACTCCTCCCAAAATCCAGGAGTGTTTCTCGGTTTGATTGATTTATTGTGTAGTTTAGAATCTCATTTCCGAACTGCTACAGCTTTTTAGGGAACTTCAAAAAAGATTCAAAACGAATTATTAGATTCTATATTAGTTCTTTGCTAAATGAGTATCAAGGATGAGATTAAAAAAAAATGATTACTTAGCTGTAATGTGTGATGAAACTACAGATATGAACTAAAGGGAAAACTTGTTAAACGGTTTTGGGGTATGTGAGGGAATGCTCTCGAAGCACCACCGTGAGAGGAACCTCCCTCGGAAATACTCCTTTATTCTTTCAAGACCACGTGCGCCTAGCGTGAGAATTTTAGAAAGTTCGAGAAAGAATCAGTCCCTCGCTTAATCACCTGTCACAGCTGTGTTTGCTCTCGGACGCCACTCGTCTCCCCCCTCCCCTGCGATAACACCGTGCGCAGCCACATTAACCCTACCCCTATATCACGAGGCAAATTTCACCGTATCGTTATCATGAAGTGTATTAGCTTAGACTGGCGCCAAGAATCCTCTAGAGACCACCAGACCCTGAGACGCCTATCGGATCAGCCACCCGGCTATTTAACCCGAAACTCACCATTTCTCGAGGAGATTGAAAGACACCTTCCACTCTGTTCAGACTGCCGTCTGTTTCCCTTGAACCCCTGTAACCTGTCGTCGTACTTCGCCGAAGATCTCGCCAGCAGATCTACATTCGTTAAGCTTTCGCCTCTGTTCAGAGGAAAGCTATCGAGCTCCCTTCTTCCCGGAGAGTTCTGCGGCCTTCTCATCTTCACCATCCTTTAAAGATTCTCGTTCTTTCGAGACCGAGAATCCCTGCCGATCTGCATAATCGTCTCGAGTTGAAATTACGTTCTCTCTGGAGCAGACACAATCTTATTCTTCATCACGAAGTAATCCAACCCCATCTTCAAGTCCTCCTCGTCAGGACTTCCCGAAGTATCTTCTTGAAGACCTGCGCCGTGTTCTCTCCTTCCCCCTCCTCCAATTTGTTCGTGCTTGAAGGTAAAGTGATTTTGTATGATCACCTTCAGATTACCTCGTTAATCTTCACTTAATTCATTTAACTACCATAGGTAATTTGTTCACCCCTTTTATTATATATATTAAAATTATATTTTGGGGGTATTATCTTTATATATCATTTGAACTGCAACTTAGCAAGCGATTAGTCAAAACCCGGTCAACCGTAAATCGCACTCTTTATTAATCGCCCTGAACTATCTCAAGTGGCCTGTGGTCAACTGTCTGCCCGTGCTTGTGTACGACTCTATGTGCCGAGCTAGTTTACACAGGCATACCTCGACAGGGTATCTCTAACCCTTCAAATTTTACTGGAGAAGCGTTATCCGAAATGCTGTTAAATGAACTGAATAGTTTACTATCCAATAAGGAGAAACTTATTGCTCAAACTTATGACGGAGCTGCTGCTCTTAGTGGAAAGGGAAAAGGCGTCCATGCAAAAATAAAAGAATTCTATAAAAATGCTCATTACGTACTGTAACATTGTTATGCACATCAACTGAACTTAATAATTGAGAAAGCAACATCCAAAATTAGCAAAGCGAGAGTTTATTTCAATAGCTATAGCTTGTCTGGAATTCCTGCATTATTTTCAAACTCCCCACAAAGAATATTTGAATTAGAAAAAATACTCAGCGAATTCCACAAATATCAGCAACTAGATGGAATTTTAAAAGTCGAACAACAAATGCTGTTTTCGAAAGAAAAGATGAACTAATCGAGTGCTGCCACATTTTCAAATCTCTTAATCAAAGGAAACTGGACTTGCAGCGGCTGGTATTAAAGGAATTTCAAATAATCCGAATTTACCTTTTGGCTGGAATTCTTTAGTAAAATAATGCCCCAAGTTAAAATTTTAATTGGACAATTTCTCTCCACGTGTATTGAAGCAACAACTGCACATTCTTATGTAAACAGATTTACTGCTGCTATTGACAACGTTAAGCACGAATATAAACACTCTTTCGAACAAAGCAACTTAAATGAAGAAAATATGAAGAAGTTTTTAAGTACTAATTAAAAATCGATTGCAACAGATATTTATGATATAATTATTCAAGAATGCACTAAAAGATTTAGCTTTACTGGCCATCTTGAATCCAATAAACTGCTACTAAGGAATTGCTTTGAATCTTATCGTAGAGACTTTCCAACTGTAGAACTCGACAAAGCTGCTGAGGCATATCCAATGCTTGACAAATTAAGCCTCGAAACGGAACCATCTGTATGGTCGAGACGATATCTGCTCAAACGACTAGCTCATTGATTTATTTAGCGTTCTCATGGACAATAATTTAGAAACAGTTAAACTTATAAAATGGTAAACATGAAGATCAGCGGCGCACCCGAAAAAGTTTATTTTTTTGCGTGTATGTTTCGTTCACCCGCGCATGCATATTCATGCGCTTTTGAGTCCTAGTTCAAATATACCTGGCGCCATTTTTGTAAAAATATACCCGAAAATAACCAAACGAAAAACGCTTTTACTTACTTTATTGCGGTGGGAATACTTCTGAAATAGCGGTCAGGAAAGCGTGGAATCTTTCTTTAACTCCCGTTTTGGCTAATTTGAGAAAAAAAGTCTCATTTAAAGCTGATTTTTTTTTAAGATAAAGGCAATCGCTTGAGTCACGTTTAGTTTTTGTACATCTAAATTCATAATTATCTTTAATCTCTAATGCCTGACCACAAACTTCACAATCGATTTTAACTGTAAGCAAATTATGATCTTCCTAAAATGATAACAACTTTTCTCGATCCGAAAATAAATCAGAAAGTTCGATAACAGACGAAGGGTAAATTGCACAGAACAAAGCCAGGTTGAAACTGAATTTGCCGCCTAAAAGTCGTCTTTCCTCCACCCAAAAGGTTCCACAAAAACTAGTTCCTCTAAACGATCTAGCTAAGTATATTTAAATGTATAAAAAAGGTAATCAAAATAGTATAATGGGAAAAAATATATTGACAAAGAAAAATGAATACAAATGAGGATAATAAAAAGACATTAAGTGAAAAACGAATTAAAAATTCATTTCTGACGTCAGACACTTCCCCCCACCACTATAATTGGCAAAACGATTATAGTCGGTGAACTAATTTGGTTAAATAAAAACGTTATAAAAAACGTTAGAACATTATTCTATATACAATTATGATTATATACTGGGGGCTGTGCCCCCCGACCCTCCAATTGATTGAAACAAGATCATCGTAGGGGGGTACTCCCGCAATTATAAACCCCTCACGAGCAGTCCCCTTGGATTTACTCCAAAAAGGTGAAACATATTGGAACACGGACGAAATATTTTAGGTCCCATCGTTCGCCGATCGTAATGTTTACCAAAACATTTCTTCGAAATTCGAATGCTGTCAATTGAAAATAAAATGATAAGTGATATCAACAACTTAAATGAAAAAATGATTGATCATTTTTCAAAATACAGAACCAGAAAAATGGATTTTATATTTAAATAAAATAACTTCCTCTATTGTTAAGTAGCTAACCATACTTAGTATTTATAGTTGAGCTATTATTTTATCAAGCTAGCTTTAATTTTTGTACCTCATAAGTATTTTTGAAAACTGCAGCTTTCCCACTTTAGCGAGTCTAGAGCCACCACTGTAGGAAAGTATTTTGATAACTTGCAACTTCTTTTCTTTATTAGTACGTAGTATTTCACGATGTCTCCTCCAACGATAGGTAGATTGGCGCTTTTTTGTTTAGGAGACACAAAGGCAAAAATGGCTGGTGACGTCACCAGCCAGAAAGGTCGACTGGCCACTGTGACTACAGAATATTTTTCTGCGAGGCTGCTTCGCTTGGACTTGGTTCAGCAAATATAAAATAAGAAATTTCTATCCTTTAAAATAATAAATTTTGGCTGTTACTTTGCTTTTCATTTTCACTAAATCAGGTTCAATCGGTCCATTACATTTATTTTTAGGTTAAGGTTAGGTTAGGTTATATAACCAAAAAAGTACCAAAATCGGGAGTTTGTCTTTATAAGAAAAACGCGTTTTTAAGCTATTCGTTCAAACTCGTGGATCGTATGGCTGTCTCACAGGCAGCCACCCTGGTGACGTCACCAGTCAGTTTTGGTTTCTGTCCCCTAAACAAAAAAGGGCCAGGTAGATACAGCAAGAAAGTAGTACATATTTTGTATCAAAGCATACTATGAAACTGCAGCAGGGCAGCTTTGTGCAGCACACTTTGCTACCAAGTTTAAGGAATGAACCATAAATGGTATGTACTCAGCTTCATTGCACTCATTTTTGATTATCTGTTAGATCCCCTCATACCTACCGTACATGTTGCTGGCGTTGCCATAGGACTGTCCTCGGCAGTCGACACCTAGAATGTTCTTCTCTCTAAGGAATTCAAGAACAGTTGTAGCAATATCTCTGCCAGTGTAGCTTAGAATGGGAATGAACTGCAAAAACCTTTCAACTCGACCTGTAGTAGGAAGTACATAACGTATTGTAAAAGTAAGTTAATCCATGTGTGAAATATCAGGTGTAGAGTCAACATAAATTGAGAATTACTTTGCTGTTTTTACTTCATGTGTTACTCGTATTGAGGACATAATTTTTTCTGCCATTATTCCAATGATTTCCTCAGAAATATTATGAGAAGAGTAGGACTTATGACCACTACGTTTGTTTGCGTGTTTCTTGATGTGTACTGACAAGAAACTGTCGTATGTGCCCAGCAGCTCTGGAATCACAAGATAGTTTCTATTGTGTACTGATCCAATTATCTCATCTTTGCCTCGAATGGCTAAGCCACGTTCACAAAGTAGCTTTAAAACATCTACACACCTATTCAATACTGCTTGCCAGTACTCGCATTCACTTTCATATTTTTGTATTAGATTAGAGTTAATACGGGCAATTACAGTCTTTTGATATATCATTTCGACCATACATTTCCTGTACTGATCTGACCTACCGTGAGATTCCATGGCATACCTAGCGTTCTTCCAGTCATTGAATCCAATTGTGAAGGAGCTTTCTCCCTCTGACATAAGCTTGCAATGGAAACAATACACTTTACCAGTTGTTTTTAGAGTAAGAGAGCCCTCTTTGGACTCCGTGGTGGAAGGAGGTGCGTGTCGGTGCTCGTCCTGATAGCGGTGGTGCAATAAAACTCTGCGGCCTGCCTCAATAGATAAACATAGTAAACATAGCTCAAAATCAAGTTTTTAAATGCACCCTGTGTTTAAAGCAATTTCACTTGAGCTGTATCGGAATTTTAGTCAAAAATTTTGAATTACTCCAAAAAATCAACGGAGCCCGATGGTTCTGCAGCACATGTAATGAAGTTAATCTGGAAAATACACTGGCAGAGTTCCACAACTTCAGATTAAAACTTCCGGAACTTGTAAGTAAAATAGAAAGCCTGGAGAAGAAAGTGGAGTCAAATACACGCGGTATCGAAAACCTATCGAATAATCGACCTTCAAATGTTGACCAACCGACAAATTCTGATGTTGTAACGGAAGCAGTAATAGAAACGCAGATTATCGAGCGAAAAAAATTGAACCTATGCATATTTGGACTTACTCCGGCGGCAGCCGGCTCCGAAGATATCGATACTCTCAAGAACATTTGTACTGATAATCTCCCAATTCCCCGCGAAGAGCTTGAATCTGGTATTTTGTATGCTGAGCGAACAGTTTCGAAAGGAGAACGCATCGAAACCTAGGCTCCTCGTGGTAAAACTTTCGTCTGAAGATCTGAAGCGCAAAATTTTATCTGCTGCACGCAACTTGAAAAATTATAACGAGTCCATTAAACCGCGCCCACCAGTGATAAGCGCGCCAGACCTAACACGAAGACAGCAATAAACCAGTTTCAAAGTAAGAGAAGAACTGAAACGCAGGAAAGAAAATAACGAAAACGTCCAAATTAGAAACGGTCAAATCGTTCAAATCAGGCATAATCCCCTGCGTTCCAGTGCTCGCATTGGCGCCCAAAGCCAACCAGAAAGGAACCCCCACTAGGCCTACCCGCCTCCTGCAAATTTAAAGGTATTATTTTTGAATGAGCGAAGTATCGTAAACAAACTTCATGAACTAAATGCTTTAGCAGACGATATAAAACCTGAAATAATTTCAATTTTCGAAACCTAGCTGCATAGTGGTGTTGAACGTTCCATCCTTGGCATAAAAGATTTTAAAAAAGATAGATGCAATGGCTTAGACCCCCATGTAGGGGCTCTCATGGCAGTGAAATCAAACTTGAAACCTATAATTGTTACTAGTCCAAGATTTAAAGGCAAAATTTTAGCAGTGGACATATGTTATAATCCAAATAAATTCAGATTAATCTCGGCGTATAGGTCAGGTTGGTACGATAACCATGCCAATGAAGATTTTATCAACAATCTGACGACTTAAGATATCGAAAACACGTGTGTTTTGGGAGATTTTAATTACCCAAATAATGATTGGGGGTCCTATACGGCGTCTTCAGAAACAGAAAATAGATTTGTCCAATATGTACTTGAAAACAATTTTATTTAACATGTGCGTGAACCCACTCGAGAAGAAAATATATTGGATTTGTGTTTTAGCGCGGGAGAACATGTGGTTAGCCACACGACAGTTCACGACTGTTTCTCAACTAGTGATCACTGCTATATTACCTGTAAAGTCTCTCCACCAAATTTTTCATATGTTCCCGACCAGCCGAAATTTATTCACGATTTTAGAAATATATACTTGGAATTGATGAGAGCTCACATAGCAACCATTCAATGGCGACAAGTACTGTTGCCGCATGTGCACGACTGTAATACGCTTTGGGATAAAATTAGAAACATCATATATAATCTGTATAATGAATGTATCCCTGTAATTCGTGTATCAAGATAAAAGAATGCTTCCTGGTTCAATCGTAGGATCAAAGCAATGACACGAACTAAAAAAAACGCAAATGGAACTCATACAGAAGAAACAAGACAGAAAGAAGACTACGTGGATATAGAAACTATTGTAAACAGGTTCATAAAGCTGTTTTTACTGTCCGCAGTAATTATGAGAAACAAAAATTCGGTGATCGCCAAGCAAAGCTACAAGAATTTTATAAATTTGTAGAAAATCACACGAAGCATAAAAGTGGTGTTCAAAATCTTGTTGTAAATGATGAGTTTATTACAAAGGATTTGGGCAAGGCCGAGGCCCTCTCTCAACAATATAGTTCTGTCTTTAGTAGAGATAACAACACCATACCAGAGCTGCCTGACCTAAATCTTCATTCTATGATGGATAAATTCACTATCACGGAAAACGATGAAGTGGCGGCGATAAGATCAATGAACTTGAATAGCTCACCTGGTCCTGATATGATTCACCCGAGAGTCATTAAAGAACTGTCCTGTCACCTGATTCTTCCCCGAACCATCCTGTTTCAGGCCTGTGTGACTAATGCAGCCATTCCAGATGAATGGAAAGCTGGTGAAATTATCCCTATATACAAGCCTAAAAGCGATGCCGGCATGCCAAGCTCGTACTGACCCATATATTTAACAAGCATAGTGAGAAAATTGTTTGAGCGAATTTTTCACGGTCAACTTCTATCCCATATTTTTGCGAACAATGTCATGTCTGAAAAAGCAACACGGATTTTTAAAAAGACGGTCAACAACAACTAACTTGATGCATTGTTGGGATGATTGGACTAAAATGAGGGATAATAAGGAACCAGTTGATGTCATGTACGTAGATCTGGAAAAGGCATTTGGTACCGTGTTACATTCAAAACTAGTGGCCAAATTAAATCATATAGGAGTCGTAGGGCAAGCTCTTAATCTACTGAATAACTACCTATCGAATCGAACCCAGACTGTAAAAGAAAATAATGAAAGATCGCAGCTGTCGCATGTGTTGAGCGGAATACTACAAGGAACGTTATTAGGTCCATTAATGTTTATCATCTAGATAAACGACCTAACTGACGTTATCAACGAGCAGACTCGAATCACATTATATGCAGACAATTCAAAACTATACAGAAAATGTTTAAGTATACAGGATTGCCTTGAACTCTATGACGACATGATCAATATGTGCGAGTGGTCCGAAACATGACAGCTATGGATTAACTTGAGAAAAACCGAAGTCCTCCACATAGGCCCCGGAAATAGGAACTTCAACTATTTCATCCAACACAATCACATTGGTAACGTGGAATTTTGTCGAGATCTGGGAATCTGCATGACGAATGATCATTCAGTCAGCCGCCACTGCTCAAACGTAGCGATAATTGCAGACTTTCGGTTATATCACTTTAAAAGAGCTTTCGTAACTTCGGATGTGCGGTTCCAACTCTTTATTTTCAAAACCTACATAAGGCCATTATTGGAAAGCAACACCGAAATATGGAGCCCCTCAAAGATCCAGGATATCGAATGTATCGAGACAGTACAGCAAAATTTTACAAAAAGCCTATCGAATATGAGAAATACGTCGTATCTTCGGCGCCTCGATTTGCTTCAGATTGAATCACTTGAAATACGAAGAATAAAATCCGATCTAGTCTATTTATATAAAATCATTCATAGGCTGGTCGAAATAGACTTCGACTCCATGTTTAGTTTCAACCGCAGACCAACAAGAGGACACTTCTTTAAACTAAACGTTGAATTTGCTAGAACAAATTGTAGAAAATATTCCTTCGCATGTAGAGTTGTGCCGATTTGGAATCAACTACCAGAATCTGTAGTAATTGCTAATAATGTTCAAACTTTGAAAAGATTATTGGAAAATGTAAACCTGACTTTTTTTGTAGGGGACGCGCTTACACAGCTCCTTGAAGCTTTGTGTATCCTGGATATTATGCATAACTATTAAATGTGTATATCAATGTCTCTACCTTTATGCCACATAAGAGTTTTTATGTACTTTTCCAAAATAAATGTTTTGTTTGTTTGTTTATTTAAGATTAATTTCTTGGCTAAATAATGAATGTGCTCGAGTGAATAATGTCTTTGTACAGTGACGAGTTCTGTTTAGCTCTATAGGGGTGTTTAGATGGTGGTTAATATTAGGTAGGCGAGGTTGGCAGAGTCAGGTCGTGCTGGCTTGATATGGGTACGTCACGAGTTAATGGGGTTGCTCTCTAAGGGGAATGTGGTTGCAAGGTTCTCCACGGTTTGGGCGGTGAACTATCCAAGTACTAATTCCACCCGTTGTTGCTCAACAGTGAAGACCTAGTTACAGGGCCACACGGCAACCTGGCGATGATGTGAGTCTGACTCCAATTGTTCGAGGAAAGATAACACTCTCCCTCGGTTTGATGTTAGGTAGGCTGTTTAAGAGGATCGATATGGATTACCCATAGAAAAGGAAATCGCAAACGGCAGAATTTCGGGTTGCTTCGTCGTAAGATAAATTCGAAACGGACCTGCCTTGTATTCAGGCCAGCCTATTCCTGTTTGGAGTTGGTATCTTTACTGTCTACGACTCTGACTGGACTGTGACTGTGACTGCGACTGTAAATGTGAGTGTGGCCGTGACTCTGCTTGGCTGAATTACTGTAAGAATTTGTCCTCTCTCGGTCTACCCAAGTTCGTATATACGGTGGCGCACAGCGTGGGCGTGGCTAACCATTAGCCTATGATTTTGTTGTGATGGACCCTCTTCCACTCCGTGTTAATTTGTGTGTCCATGGAGATAGAGGTTCATTTTATCTCGAATTCCAAAAGATGCGACTTTGCGTTTCGCGGTTTCCCGCCAGCAAATAATGGCCGCTACTATCGTATTTTAGGCTCTGCACCTGCTACCAAGCTTGTTTGAACAGCTAACGTTTTAGCGTGACTGTGGGAACCGCTTTACTTCGTTTTACTGTGTATCTGTCTGTACATGTGCACAGGTTTGCTAACGTGTGAACATCTCCAAGTCATTCTTCTCGCCTTGGCATTTCCATTCAACATATATATTATTTACATGGACTATTATTATAGGTTCTTTTTTACAAAAACTATACATTATTATTTTACAGAGATGTTACAAATTATTTACACAAAGGGTTATTATTATTTATGAAAACTACTATACATATCTTAGATTATTTGCATATACCTTGTTGTGAGCGTGCCTGTTACAAGCCTTCATAGGATTCATATGATACTCATGTGTGAGGCTTCATTTTCAAACCTATACCACCTTGCACAGTGACATTACACATCTTTACATTTAGTTTGGGTTCCTTCGACTTTTGAAGTCTTACAATAATTAATTTTATATTCCCCAGCCGAATCCTTGAAGTCACCATCGCAATGTCTACATTTTGCATTTTCCCTTTTCAACCAACAGTCACACACATTTCTGGGAATTATTTTATGCCGGAATCCAAGATCAGTTTCAAATCCTTGTTTAGTAACTATTAAAACTTTCATTTTTTTTTGTTTCTCCTTGTTACCAATGTGTTCAGGTTTAATTGCGCTAATTACACTAGTTCAATACTACTTGTTGCTTGACTGGCTTCTCCAGTTGTTTCAGGCGTAATTGGTGTCTCAACTGATTTAGATTTATTTTTTGTTAGTGATTTTGCAGAATCAGATACTGTACGGTATGTCATTTATTGAGTTATTTGGGGTATTTTTTTTATTCTTTCGATTGTTTCTTCCTTTTTTTGTCGTTTAACGGACCCAGCTTTTTACTTTCTCCCTTCATCACGATCGCGACTTGTTGATTTCGCCATTGTACCAAAATGCAGCTTCACTGACTTATCCTGAAACAGAAAAATATTAATATCTTATAATTAATATATATATGTGGAAGAATAAGGAGAGATTAAAGGAATCCCCCCCCCCTTGCGCCCCTTTCGCAGCGTTACATTTATCTGTCCTATACTACCAAAATTAGAACAATGGAAAGACCATTAAGGGGGCCATATCCACTTCCCGCTATGGACCCTTATCGCGACCCAAGGGAATTAAGGAAGTTTGTTGGCGATGAATCCCTCTCCCCGCCTAGATAATTTCGTAGTATATATTCGATACTTCGGAAGTTCACAGGCAGATTGTGTCTGAAACCGCCGTCCAGTACGTTAGTCCAGTACGTAGTCTCCAAACCCCCTGGTTGTTCAATCCAATTCACTCATGAGATTGTTTTAAAAACGCAAGAACCAGTAAGAACTAAGTTTTAACTTATTCCTGTTCATTTATGGCCCGCGTTTAACGCCGGAGTAGAAAATTTGCTCAGGTGGGGATCATCGTGCCTTCCTCATTGGACTTTTGTGCCGCAATTGTGGTGGTCAGAAAGGCCGATCAATTATTTAGGATGTGCGTCGATTTTCGAAAATTAAATTCAGTCACCCAGTTCGACGCCGAGCTTATACTTTTGATTGATCAAAACCTATATCTTTTCGAAGATGCAAAATTCATCTCCAAAATTGATCTTTTTAAGGCCTACCATCAGATTCCGCTCTCCGAATCTTCTAAGCGCTTTACAGCTTTTGCTACAGAGAAAAGCTTAATGCAATTTACCCGTCTTTCCTTTGGTTTGGTAACTGCGGTTGGAAACTACAATCGAATGATGCGTTGAATTGTAGACAACGTGTACGTTGCCACCCGTACATGGGACCAGCACGTACAGTCCCTTCACGCTTTGTTAATCCGTTTGCGCGCACACAGACTCACGATAGGCCCATCAACGTGTCATTTCGCATATGATACGATTAAATATCTTGGTTTAAGATCGGAAAGAACCAGATTGTCCCCCAAGAAGACAAAGTTAAAGCCATAGCTGAAATGCCGCTTTCACGGACGAAGAAGCAGTTGCGGTCATTTCTGGGTTCTTCTTCATTTTACAGGCGCTTCGTTCCTAATTTCGCAACTATAGCGTAACCCCTTAATGATATGTTAAAGAAAATGGGACCCGATCCTGTCAGTTGGACCCTCCCCCCCCCCGCTTTCGGTGTCTAGTTTAACCAGCTGAAGGAGAAGCTGATCTCTGCTCCTATTTTGAAACTCCCGAATCCGAACAAAAATCTTGGGATTCGTACTGATGCCTCTCGTGATGGTATAGGTTGTGCTCTCATGAAGCATAAAATGATGGAAGTGGATATCCCATTGCATATGCGAGCAGGAAGCTGTCTGCCCACGAGAAGGCTTACGCCACTATTGAACTCGAGGTTTTAGCTATATTATGGTCAATTGAACATTTTAGAATGTATCTTATAGGAACAGAATTCGTAATTGAGAGTGACCATAAGCCATTGTCGTACCTTCGTAATTTCAAGAGTCAAAATGGACGATTAATGAGTTGGAGTCTGTTGCTCATGGAATATCAATTCCGTATTGTGTATATCAATGGTAGTCAAAATTGTTTAGCGGATATTTTAAGCAGAAATCCTCTAGAAGACTCTATTGCCATAAATTAAGATACAATTCGCGTATCTCCTTGTAAATATGTTTGCCAATTTGTTTTATATATAGGTTAATTGTTTGAAGTGTTGTATAATTATTCTCTGTTTGTAGTGTGTCTTTAGTAATTGTTCATTTTTTTTCTTTTATTAAGATACCCAATGTGTTGTATGGCTTAATTTTAATTCTGTTTTTATTATTGTACCTGTGTGTATAGTCTGAAATAATTTATTATTTGCTACCCCGCTCATGTCCTAATTTTGTTTGTATCTCGTTTCACTAATTCAATTTTTATATCATCTTCCCTTTGAAGAAAAATTAGTTTGAGACATTTTTTTTCCACCCGACTTGTGGAAAAAAATGTCTTCCTGAAAAGGGAGGAGTGTGGAAGAATAAGGAAAGAGAAAAGGAATCCCCTCCCCCTCACGCCCCTTTCGCAGCGCTGGATTTATCTGCCCTATGCTACGAAAATTAGAACAATGGAAAGACCATTAAGGGGGCATTGCCGCTATGGACCCCTATCGCGACCCAAGGCAATTAAAGAAGTCTGTTAGCGATGAATCTCTCCCCCCATCTAGATAATTTTGGAGTATATATTCGATACTTCGGAAGTTCATAGGCAGATTGTGTCTGAAGCTGCCGTCCAGTACGTTAGCCGTTAACGTCTTCGTTAGTCGAGAGGGAATCGACTACATTCTCGCCCAGAGAAGAATTGAGTGATTGTCGAAAAGCCAAGGAAGAGTTAGTCGTCACTCAGTGTTGTTCGTGAATATAGTTTTAGGCGCACTTCAACCCTTCTCACCCCGTCTTCGGAATTTAAGGATCGGAAAAGCCATCCCCGAAGCATTTCCCCTCTGCCTCTTAATTGAGAAGACGCCCACGAATTCAAGGTCGAACTTACCTCCCTGGTCATACTCGCCGCACATCAAGGAAAAGGGATTTAACCTTCGCTTCGTCACGCTCCTCTCACACTTACCGCGTCTAACCTCAAGGATCCCCTTTGCTCTAGAACTTGCAAAGTTGTAAGATCATTTCTTGATTAATTATCCCTCGGTTCAAACTTAATTGATAGTGTCAATCATCTTAGCCGTGAACCGTCAATATTTAATTGCATTACCATTTAACTTGCCCTATATGTGTATGTAATCTTTAGTCCTATTAAAGTATATATTTGTACCCGTGTTTGAATATTATTTGGCTTAGCAACTGTATATTTAAAGCACTCTTAGAGCCATACCCAGGTGGGGCCTTAATTTCGGTCGGCCAGTAGGCCAATGTGCGTTTATCAGCGTGCACCTGGTCATACCACGACAATATACAAGGTGTCCCAGAAAAAAGTTAACCGTACTTTGAATTAGTATAATCTAAAACCTATCAGATATTTTTGAGTCCTGTAAAACAAAACAAATTTACCAACTATTTATCTGTCGATTCTGGAAATTTCATTAAATTCCCTTTTACGGTATTGATACACTAATGGGTTTAATGGAGGCTATCAAAATTATGTTTGCGCAAGGAAGTAAAATAATGAAACTTCGAACTTTAAAATTAACAAATATATTTAAATCCATTTTTAACAAAAACACCTCTTCATATGGGTAATACAAATTCATTTTTTAATTTTCTAAGTATCATTTCCTTCCACATGTCTTCCATTTCTTTCCAAGCACAGTTGCGCCTTTGATCACATTTATTGAACAACTTTTTTGATTAACTTGTGATTTTCCTTAAGTCTATTGACTTCACGTGTGATACTATCTCTTAACTGGTTGATGCTTTGTGGTAGAGTAGAATGCACTTTATTCTTTAGATATCCCCATGATAAATAATCACACGGTGTTAAGTCAGGGGATCTTAAGGGCCATTCAATTGCGTGATTTAGCGTGACAATGCGGTTGTCAAACGCTTCTCTTAGTTTTGTTCTTACAGCAAGCTGTCTATGAGCTGGTGCGCCGTCCTGAATCCACCAAAGTCTATTGAATTGATTGCCGTAAATCTGGCGGAGCTCCGGGAAGATCCTTTCGTTGATCATGCTCAGGTGGCAGCACTATTCAAGTTATTCTCGTAAAACAATGGGCGGACAAGATAGCCATTCCCGCATATTCCGATCCACAGAAACACTTTCTACTGACAAATACGTGTGTCAAAGTTGAATGGCTCGGAGGGGAGGGGGGGGGGGGGCAGCGGCGCATATTCCCAATGTTATGGCTATTTACCTTTCCATTCATGAAAAAGGCTGCCTCGTCACCAATCACAATGTTTTCCAAGAAACGAGCAAGTTTAGGGGGAGGCCATTCGACAAATTGTCTACACAAGGAAAATCAGTTTCAAGAAGCTGGTGTCTTGCATGCATCTTATAGGGATGCCATTTTAAGTCATGTTTAATAATGCGGTTAAATGATGATTTTGGCCATTGTAATCCATTCTTTCTGACTGATACATGTGGATTTTGAAGAAGTGTCATCTGAACATTTTCGATATTTTCTGTTGGTCTTATGGTTCTCATACGACCCGAACGACCGTTATTTAGATTTAAGGATGTTCCTTCATGTTGGTATTTGCGAAACCTTTTCCAAAGTGTGGGCTTGCTCGGTGGGTTCCGACCTAGAAAACGTTCAAATGAATCTTGTACTTGTTTAATACTGCCAGTCTTAATAAAGTTTGTGACTACAAATACACGTTGATCTTTTGTTAACTGCATGATTAAAAAAGGTTCTATGGAAGTAAACTTTTACACAGAAACGCTTTGATTTGCTTAGTAAGCAATAATGACGAGACCATACCACAGCGTGGCTGAAAAACCACTGTAAAATGGCCTAGGCTTGGCTTGAAGAATCGCACAGTGACCTAGGCTACCTAGGCTGCCTATGCTTCTCTTGAAAGTGCACGGTGGCCTAGCCTTCCTAGGCTTCGTTTCATCATTTTACTTCCTAGTGCAAACATATTTTTGATAGTCTCTACTAAACCAATTAGTGTATCAATATCATAAAAAGGGAATTTAATGAAATTTCCAGAATCGACAGATAAATAGTTAGTAAATAAAACACTTTTGGCAAGACAAAAAATTCTCCAATAGTTTTTGAGTTATGCTAATTCAAATTACGGTTAACTTTTTTTTGGGACACCCGGTATATCAATAAATAAATAATTAAGTATATATATTGTTGAAGACCATGGTGTATTTCGCCTTAATTAATTTCTTTTGGCAACTTTCTATTCTTCTAACTGTCATTTTTATTCCATCTTGTAGATGGTAGATCACTTGTCCTGTATTCATCTCTCTTTTAAATGAATGGGTTTGGTAAAGACCAATTAAATTGCTGAGCTTTCGATCTTATTGTATCATCTTCGGAGCGTCTTAAGGGATATATATTCCGTCTGGTTGAGCGTAACCTTAAAGAAAACGAGCCAATCCTCTGAGTGGAATTTTAGAACAACTTTAATGTTTGATTCCAGCTTAACGCTTGACTATTGATGGCCGGCTTTTCTTCGTTTATTAAAATGGCTTCTAAGATGTTCAGCCTAGCTTTATTTCCCTCTTTTCTTTTAATTACGGTGTTGTCAAATAGAATATATCCCGTTAGGTTGATGTGTGCGCTCTCCATATGATTTTTAGACCCTCCGCTTTGCAGATGCATGGTTAAACGTCTCGAAAGGCTGATAGTTGTCATGACAATATATTTTGAGTTATTATAAAGCTTGCAGTCTTTATTCGGGGAGATGAACTCGTAAACTATGTTGGTCGACTTAAGATTCGAGGAGTTTTGACAGCTGTTGTTTTTCATAAGGAGATTGTTGGCTTTTGTCGTTTTATAGTATATAATAAGTTGAATTTTGTCCATTTGATTCTTAACCTTAATGTTACGGTTAATAATCTTGATGTTTTTTCTCATCTATTTTATAGGCCGTGGACATCTGATTTCTGTAATATAGTTTAATGTTGTTTACTGCTCCCTGATTACTTTTTGTTTTATCCGTATCTTTGAAATGATTATTTAAAAATGATTGGAGTTGTTTTTCAATCATGCTGTTTGAGAAACCGTTATTCACGAGTGTTTGTTTTACACGTGATATCACTTGGTAGAAAGGTTCCCACGTAGAGCAGCATTTATATGCTCGGCGGATGTATGAGCCGATTACACTTATTTTATACCTCTCAGGGCATTCACTATCCGCATTGAGGCATCTTTCCATGTCGGTTTTCTTTCATTCAGTCCGATTTTGACTCCACACATTTCATTGGCAAAGGAGGAAAGAATACATCAAGACGCTCCGAAGATGATTGTGCAGATAAATGAGAGTAGGAAAAGGGGTAAAGAAAAAATAATAGCGTAGGCGAGTTGCGAACAGCTTCCTGCGTCGGTGGTCCACGGCCGATAAGATAGATGAAAAAAAACATCAAGGAGATTATTAACTGTAACATCAAGGTTAAAAATCAAACGGATAAAATCTAGCTCATCATTTATTATAAAACAACAAAAGCCAGCAATCTCCTGATGAAAAACAACACCTGCCTAAACTGCTCGAATCTCAAGTCAACCAACATAGTTTACGAGTTCATCTGCCCCGGTAAACACTGTAAGCTTTATAATAACTCAAAATATATTGGCATGACAACCACTACACTTTCGAGACGTTTAACTATGGATCTACAAAGCGGAGGGCCTAAGAATCATATGGAGAGTGCCCATAATATTAACCTAACGAGAGATATACTCGTTGATAACACCATTATTAAAAAAAGAGGTTAATAAAGCTAGGCTGAACATCTTAGAAGCCATATTAATAAATAATAAATGAAGATAAGCCGGCCATCAACAATCAAGCGACAAGTTGGAATTGCACATTAAAACTATTTTAAAATTCTACTCACAAGAGTGGCCAATTTCCTCTAACGTTACGTTTAACCAAGGCGGAATAGATACCCCTTAAAAATCGTTTCTTTCACTCTGTCAGATCCTTACTCCACTCATTACATCGGTAAAGGAGGCAAGAACATTTCAAAACACTCCGAAGATGATCGAATAAGATCGAAAGCTTGGCAATTTAGTTTAGTTTTTACCAAACACCTTCATTTAAAAAAGAGATGAATATTGGACAAATAATCCACCATCTACAAGATGGAGTAAAAAAGATAGTTAGAAGAAGAGAAAGTTGCCAAAGGAAATTAATTAAGGCAAAATACACAATGGTCTTCAACAAAACCATCATTAAATAAGGGAATAGTCCCTCAAGTGCTTCACAAAAACTAAAATTATAATACAACTAATTATTTAAATAAATAAAACTAACACTAAATGGCTAAACAAGCAACAAGAACAGGAAATAAGCTAAAGATCAAATAGTCCCAGCTTTATACTTTCTCCCTTCATCACGATCACGACGGGTTGATTTCTTCATTGCACCTAAGTGCAGTCTCACTGCCTTATCCTGAAACAGAAAAAAAACATTAGGATTAATACATTTTGCAGTCTAATTATATATATATATATATATATATATATATATATATATATATATATATATATATATATATATATATATATATATATATATATATATATATATATATTGGTGAACCAATTTTCTGCCCTCGAGCGTCATGACTTTCTTATGAATTTTGTTTGGGGAACTAATCCACAAGCTAACCCAAGACTAAAAGCAGAATATAAGATAAATCGAGAGACTCGAAAAGAAAACAATTAAAAATAAGTTAGCAGTCGCCTTCAATAATATATATATATATATATATATATATATATATATATATATATATATATATATATATATATATATATATATATATATATATATATATATGATGAAAATTAATGCAATATCGCAAGAAAAGATGAGGAATTAAACCACATTCTCCGAAGACAATTTAATTCAGAACAGTTTTGGGTGTATCTCACACCCTTTTTCAACTGACACTGGGTAGAAAATATAAGAGAAGTGCATATAAGCATAACACAAGATCCCCTCTTTTTTCCCCCAATCCCCTACTTGTGGCTAATCTGGGGGGGGGGGGGGGGGTTAGGCCTAAACATATTGAAGGGCTGACATTTTACTATTTTGTTTATTTGCTTTCTTATTACAGGATTAAAAGAAAATTGACCCTCAGATAGATTTAAATTAGGAACTGACGATATCAAGCTCAATTCTACGATTCTTCTCTTAACATAGTTAGCCTATTTAAATAACATTTTACTTCCATTGAAATCGATCGTATGATTCTTGTCTCTAACATGGCAAAATATTCCACTGCTTTCGCTGCCCACTCTAATATCTCTTTTGTGTTCGTACAATCTCTTGTCTAGATTTCTCCCCGTTTCCCCTATATAAACTTTATGGCAATCGTTGCATGGTATTGCATATACTCCTATGTTATGATGTTCTTTGGTTTCCTGGCCATCATCAATTGGTTTAAGGAATTATTATATTTAAAGGCTAGATTAATATCCGCTTTTCCAAATATGTCCTTTAAACTATTTAATTTATTATTAAATGACAATGTTATACATTTGTTGAAGTCGTTAGTGCGGGAAGGCTTATTACCATAGAATGTTTTCCTAGCTGCAAACTGGGCAGACGATATGAACCAATCGGGGTAATACAAATTAGAAAAAATGGTCCTGATAATGACAATTTCTTCATCTAAATAGGAAGGATGACATATTTTGTATGCTCTAAGGAAAAGGTAAGAAATTCTTGATTTTTTAACAGTATTATCGTGAAACGAAAAATAATGTATATAGGCATTCGAGTGGGTGGGTTTCCTATACACGTCAAGTTTTAATTCATGGTGGTCTTTATTAATGAGGACATCTAAAAAAGGTAATCAATTATCATATTCCCATTCATATTTAAATTTGATGGAGACCTGCAAATTATTCAAATTATTAAAAAAAGTGTCAAAATCATGGCCATTAGGCCATACAGAAAATACATCGTCAATGTACCTTAACCATATAAAGTTAGGGGGAGAAATTGTGGGAAGGAGTTCAGTCTCAAAATATTCCATGAAGAGACATGCCAATATCAGAGATAAACTATTTCCCATGCTAAGGCCAAATATTTGTCTATAAAACTCATTATTTACTCGAAACACATTGTCAGAGAGACATAATTCAACTAAATCGATAAATTTACTCGTAGAAATGGGAAGATCCAAATTAAGTCTATGAAGATGAAGACCAAGGTGATTACATTAATCATTTATTGGCCGGACGTACGGACCTTTACTAGGACCATCTTCAGCGACTGTGTCGACTAATGAGAAGGGGAAGAAACATTAATCGATAACAGTTAAAATAATGCATTAAATAATGTCTAAAAAAGCGGATGAAGACAAGTTAAAATTATAAAATTGACAATTATTAAAATTAAAGTAAAAACACTAATAACAATATATAAAATTAATTTATATTACTCAGTGTGATTTTAAAAAATAATAGAAAGAAGTGAAATTATAACATAAACTGACTTGAATATCACATATTAAAAGTTACTGGAGTAAACAATAAAATAACCTATAATATTAAATTATAAAAAACAACAACAAAAAAACGAAAACAAATCAGAATGAATGACTCTAAGATTTTCAAATTGAGAGAAGTTAAGGCTGAAGATAATATGGTAAATGTATTAGAATTAAGAGGATGATGGTGATAATCAGAATGTTGCCTGATGGAAGAGGCTTCAGGTTTAGAAATAGGAATACCAGTCCTAGGAGACAAACGCAAGTGCTTCGCAATCTTGCGTTTGAGTTGTAAGCCAGTTTAGCCTACATAACGACTGTGGCAGGTCGTACACAAGCACGGGCAGACAGCTGACCAAAGGGCGCTTGAGATATGTTCTGGGGCGATTAATAGAGAGTGCGATTTGCGGTTGACTAGGTTTCGAATAATGGCTTGACAAGTTGAGTTCAAAGAATATATAAAGAGCAAAACCCCAGAATATAATTTCAATATATATATATATATATATAATAAAAGTGGGCAATTTATATATATACAAAAGGGGTGAACAAATTACTTAATAAAGGTAGTTAAATTAATTATGTGCAAATTAACGAGGTAATTTGGGGATGACAATACAAGATCGCTTTACCTTCAAGCGCGGGCGAATTGGAGGGGAGGGGGGGAGACAACGGCGCAGGTCTTCAAGAAGATACTTCGGCGAGTCCTAACGAGGAGGACTCGAGGATGGGGTCCGATTACTTCGTGATGAATAATGAGATTTTCTCTGCTCCAGAGAAACGTAATCTCAACTCAAGACGATTCTGCAGTTCGGCAGGGAGTCTCGGTCTTGAAAGAACGGGAATCTTGAAGGGGTGGTGAAGATGAGAGGCCCGCACAACTATTCGGGAAGAAGGGGGATCGATATATTTCCTCTGAACAGGGGCTAAAGCTTAACAAAGGTAGATCTGCTGGCGAGATCTTCGACGAGGTACGACTCGACACGGGTTACAGGGCTTCACCGGAAACAGACAGGCAGTATGAACGGAGTGAATGGCGGGCTTTCAATCTCCTCGAAAAATGATAAGCTTTGGGTTAAATAGCCTGGTGGCTGGTCCAATAGATAGCTTCAGGGCCTGGCGGTCCCTAGATGATTCTCAGCACCAATATATGCAAACACACTATAATAATGAGTCGGTCCAGACTGTGAAACTTGCCTCGTGATATGTGGTAGGGTTAATGTGGCTCCCCGCAGAATAGACATGCCTGGGAAGCATGGGGTAGAGACACGATGGCTGCGCACGGTGTTACCGCAGGAGAGGGGGGCGGGGCGAGTGGCATCCGAAAGCAAACACAGCTGTGACGGGTGATTCGGCGAGGGACCGATTCTTTCTCGAACTTTCTAAAATCCCCACGCTAGACGCACGTGGTCTTGAAAGAAGAGAAAGGTATTTCCAAGGAGCTTCCTCTCACGGTGGTCCTTCGAGGGCATCCCTGCACAGACGTAATGCACACCGCAGACTTATATGTGCAATGATACCACAGGGGAACAATTTTAATCACATTTTCTGGTGACTTAGATCTATCTGCCAATTTTAATTCGTTTTTTTCATGCTGATTTCAAATATATAATACATTTTTACCTACATGCTGTAGTTATTCTATAATTTCTATTTTCTCGTTTCCCTGAAAACTGCCCTCCGGACGGCCTGAGAGGGTGTTTGTAGAAAGTAAATAGTAAGATAGTAATAAGTGTAATTGTACAAAATATTGACATTATTGTTTCTTTTTTCAGGTCTCATGTTAGAGTGATGGCTTCGTCAAGGGGAAATTGCGTTAATGATCCAGACACCTTCTGCTACATACTCATATGTGGCTGTTACATGCTAGTTCGTCAAAGGCGCAATATATAAAACTTTGTGATCCGCCTTATAAGGCATATTTTGATATTCTTCTTGGCGATCAAGATAAGAAGTGGGCCCCACATGCTGTTTGCCATAGTTGTGTGGAACATCTTCGTGAGTGAACGAAAGGAAAGAGAAGTCTTACTTTTGGAATCCCCATGGTGTGGCGAGAGCCAAAGGATCATGTATCAGACTGTTATTTCTGTCTGGTGAATACTAAAGGGATTGGCAAGAAAATTCGGCACAAGATCGACTACCTCAACATTCCCTCGGCGATCTGGCTAGTACCTCATTCTGAGTCTTTACCAGTTCCGATTTTCAGTAGATATACGAGTACTTCCTCCGAGGATGAAAATGATGTACCTGATATGGACGTCCACGGAATGGATTCAGAGTCTGCAGATTCATCATCAGATGTTAAACAGTCATTAGCTCCTCACTGTTTCAATCGAGAGGATTTGAATGACTTGATACGTGATTTGGCGCTCCAAGAAAGCTGCAGAACTTTTAGCCTCCAGGTTGAGTGAAAGACATATGCTTGACAGGTAGGTGCGGGTATCATATTACCGAGTTGGAACTTGGCACCTATAGCCCTGCTGAGTGAAGACTGTTCTTGGATAGCTCCAAGCGTAGCCTCAAGTGTGTCCTTTGGCATAATGGCAAATCCTTTGGTGCATTTACTGTCGGTCACTCTGTCCATCTGAGAGAAACTCACGATGACATAAGAATGCTCATGGATTTACTTAAGTACCATGAACACAATTGGATCATATGTGTAGACATTAAGATGGTCAACTTCCTCCTTGGCCAGCAGAAGGGTTATACAAAGTTTCCATGCTATAGCTGTATGTGGGACAGTCGAGCCCATCACAAACACTGGTCCCCAAAAGATTGGCCAGTTCGGGAAACTTTGAAAGCAGGAATGCCAAACATTGTTAATGAACCAATCGTAAGTCGAGAGAAGATCGTTTACCCTCCACTTCATCTCAAACGTGGGTTGATGAAGCAGTATGTAAAGGCGTTGAGGACTGACAATGATTGTTTTCAGTACATAGTATCGGCGTTTCCTGCTTTGTCATACGAAAAAATAAAAGCAGGAGTATTCGATGGTCCCCAAATCCGAAGACTTCTGAGGGATTCTAGATTCGTGAACACCATGAATGAAAAAGAGAAGGCAGCCTGGCTCTCATTTTCTGCCGTTGTTCGTTACTTCTTGGGAAACGAAAAAGCTCATAACTACAAGGATCTGCTTACTAATATGCTATTAGCATATCGTATTCTGGGATGCAACATGAGTGTGAAGCTGCATTTCCTAAATAGTCATTTAGACCGATTCCCAGAGAATCTGGGAGCCGTGAGCGACGAACAAGGGGAAAACTTCCATCAAGATTTAATGACGAAGGAAGAGCACTACCAAGGTCACTGAGACGTTTGGAAGAGATGAGCCAGGGAAGACTTACAAGAGAAAGAGTTACAAACGCAAATCTTTTCCCGATTGAAATCAAGAAGAGGTCCTCCAGCCTTAAGTACGGTCATTAATAAATTAGCATCTATTTTATTACAGTATTTGTGATCCTAATGTGTAATTCACGTTTCTTCTCATATGCAATAAAATGTTTGTGCAAAAAAACCTGCTTTACTATAAATAACGCAAAAGGATGATTCAAAATTATTTAAGGGCATGATGATAGGCGAGATAAAATGAAAATTATTGAATAATAATAGTTATTGATATTACGAAAAATCTGTATCATTTAGAGAGTATCTGATTTCAGATTTGAATTCAATATGTTCGAATTAGGTAGGAAAATGTACTTCTGTCAATTCGCCAAATACATTGTTCCCGTGTAATTTAACAAAAAGACATACATATAGTTTTAATATAAAAATTACTCACTTCATTTATACATGAACTCCAGTCTTCTTGGTTTGATGGCCAACTCGTATAATATCTTGTCGTGCAGCTCCTTCTTTTTGTCCAAGTCAATCAAAATGCTTTTCACAATGTAAATACGAGCACTATGTCTTTCTCCATTTCCATGTTAATGGTAAAGATAAAGCAACCCTGCAAAACACAACTGATCTTTACACACAGACGCACGGAATAACAGCAATCAAATAACGACAGCGGCGTACATAAAAAAAACATTAGCCAGAGATCGATCTGACTGTCGCCTGCATTGCACTTATAAGGGAGAACTCTAGTCACCAATTTATAGGCTAGTTTCTTGAGGTTACCAATTTATAGGGAACCTGAGGTTACCAAATTAATGGAAGCCTATTTATATGAAGGCGAATTATCTAACTCTAAAGATGATTCTTCAAGGGTGTTCTGATTTAGGTTGGGCTTATCGAAGGTTTTTGGGTAATCGAGGTAAAGAAGGACTTTGAGAAAGGACGTAGTAAAAATATACTTTATTTCAATACTGGTGGTCTATTAAATGGGGCAAGCGGCACGTCACGAAGTACTTTGCGCGCGACAAGCAGGTTTTCTATCCGAAGAGAAGTATTTAATTCTAGAGCGACAGGACTTAGGCGAATTAAACGGGTTCCGTAACGCTAATAAGGGAACGAATTAATCTTGTCTTAATATTTCTTAATGACTTAAGTACTCTTAATGACAATCTTGATGACATGGCTTCCTAAAATGCTTGAATATATATATATATATATATATATATATATATATATATATATATATATATATATATATATATATATATATATATAGAGAGAGAGAGAGAGAGAGAGAGAGAGAGAGAGACAGAAAGAAAGAGAGTTTTATTTCATAGGGGGCGTGGCCTAGGCTCGTCCGTGGGACGCCCCTCCGTCGTCGAACATCTATGTTTCCACCCCTAGGGCAAAGCTACCGAACAGCTGTGTATGTCTGATTTACCTACATATTACAGGATTTGATAGTTGCAGATCTCTGTTACAATTTCTTTTGGTCAGAGTGTGTATTTGTTCAGCTGCTTTGTAGACTCCCGTCTTCTGATAAATATATCCCAAGACACGAATTATTTGCTTATGCGTTTCCTCTTATTGACTCAGGTGTCTTGACCTTTCATCCTTTTCTCGCGTTCTCCTTTTTGTGTGTTCCCGCGCTCACCTCCAACGGCCGCTTGCCTCCTTACTATTTACATATTTATTTTCATTCCTTATTTTCTATACTAATTCATATATGCAAAATAGTATATACATACATTCTCACCTCCTTAATTTCATATTAGACATTATTTTATATGTGTGGAGTTTGTTAGGATTTAATAAGACGACCACGCGTCCATTTTGTGGAGTTTCTGGATAGGCCTATTGAATCCTGCAATTTTGAAAGTTTTGTTCAAAAATTGCAATAAATATATGTACTTGAGCATCTTCTGCGCCCTTGCCTTCGCTGTGAATTAAAAATCAGCCTGGTTAGTAGCAATACTTACGACTATATCTACAAGAACTATGGACCAGAGGGATTGAAGTCCTACCAACCTGAAGATGGGCATGTTGCCCGAAACGTTGTTTAAAAAATTGCAATAAATATATGTACTTGAGCATCTTCTACGCCCTTGCATTCGCTGTGAAATTAAAAATCAGCCTGGTTAGCAGCAATACTTACGACTACATCTATAAGAAGTATGGACCAGAGAACCTGAAGATGGGCATGTTGCCCGAAACGATGTTTCAAAAATTGCAATAAATATATGTACTTGAGCATCTTCTGCGCCCTTGCCTTCGCTGTGAAATTATATATATATATATATATATATATATATATATATATATATATATATATATATATATATATATATATATATATATATATATATGATAGTGAAACCACTGTATAGGACCAAAAAGTTTAAATTACGAGACTAGTTTCAGTATGTAGTTTATCATACCCTCTTCAGTCGTATACTGAGAATGCGATTGTTACAAAAGTCTATAAATAGCGTACAGATCAGAAGGAAAAAAGAGAAAAACACAAAGGAACACAAAACGGGGAAAAATGGTCATTAATCACGGGGTGTGAGTCTAAAATCGTTGACTAAACTGTTTACGATGAGGTTACGGGAATGGAGGCTGCATTTCAATTGCCCATCTGCCAAATTAACTTAGCATTGTTGCCTTTTTTTAAACTCTCAAAGAAGCATACCGTTGCGAATGTGTTCTTTTGATATTTCCATAATCTTTATCATTTAACGATAAATCACAATAAATAAATAAAATAATACAAAATTAATACCCCAGAAAGAACGACTAAGGTATATCAAAATGTAAGCTTTGGGTTAGGCTTAGATATATAGAGTTAACTAGGCCTCGAGTTTAGTAGACTAGGTTCGTATAAAAACAAACTCGCTTTCAATCAAATAATGAAAAATATGTCTGCAGGACGACTACTTCGTGCTCAGCAATGAATATCGCATAGTCTCCTCTTCATACTGTTTAGCAAATGATTACTCCTTGCTCTGCATTGAATCCTGCATCTCCAAATAACTCTCCACGGCCTCCTCTTCTCATTACTCAGCAAGACAACCGATCGTGTTATAAACCATGAAAAGGTAACACTTGTATTTCTATCACATCTTTCATAACTTCTGCCAGAGAAAATCCAAGATTTGCAAAAAGTGCACGATAACCTTCAGTGTATATACTATTTATGGGTAAAGATTATACAAATATGTATGGATAAGACGAAAGTTATTAGCGGATAAGCAATTTACAAGAAAAATTGAAGTCTCCAAAATGTTCGAAAACTTAGGTTTCTTGTAGAGAGAACCTTCATCGTTTGCATAACAAGTAACTTAAGTTCAATCTTGCGTACGTTAGGTCATTTCTTGCCAGCTGTTTGGAGGTTTGTTCGTCGTAGAGAGGGCGAAAGATTGTTTGTGTCCTTTGTATTAAAAAGAATGTGAAATCAGGGTGAAGATGTGCCATGGTCTGATGTGGGATTTCGGTAGAAAGCACTGGGTCACCTGTGCTCTTGCAGGGCATAGTGAATTCACAAGTGTACAGGGAATTGTTGTGACATTCTTTTCCCAACCTGCCAGCCTCCGAAGCCCAACCTGTACATTGCCTGGGGGATAACATCCCCTCCCACACGGCCAAGTCGTTGAAGATCTTCCTAAACGATGAGCACATCACTGTTATGAAGTGGCCTGTACAGATTCCAGACCTTAATCCCTATAAAAAAGTTTGGAAGAGAGTCGGAAAGGGGTTTAAAGCGAGGAATTCGGAAACAGTTCAAGAATTCTGGGAACTTCTTCAAGATGAATGGAGAAAATCACTGCCCAAGAGTGACAACAGTTGGTTCGTTCCTGTGGCAAGAGATGGCGAAGCATCATTGAGAATAAAGGTCTCCACACCAAATACAAATTATTTATAACTTTTACATATTTTTCATTGAATATAATTTAGTAGTTTTATTCCGGAAGAAATTCGTTTCCGCTGTCGTTCGAATCATCTTGGGCACTTTAATTGTTCTACTAAATTGCTCATCTGCTGATCATTTTCGTTTTATTCATCCAAATCTACCTAACCATTACCTACCTACACGTAGTTTATAGCTGTAAATTATCGTACACGAATTTTGGAAAGCTTGGATTTTCTCTTTCAAATGGTATGGAAAATGTTGTGATAGAAAAAACAGACGTTCTGATCTTTTTGGACGGTACTGCATTACTTTCCCCGTAACTCAATTAATAAATATTAAATTCAAACTAGAGAAGTCCAACTCCATTTAGTGTCAAATAAATGTAATTAGCCACTTTTTGCTATTAAATGTTCGCGCATAATTTAATCTTTGTTCATTTAAAATATATTTTGTATAATTAAAGATAAAAAATCGTTTATTGATACAACCTACGCCTTACTGGATCAGAGAATAATTTCATCGTCCTCAGCTCACAAGTTGTAGTCTAGTAGCTTCTCGAGACTAGATTACTTTAATAAATACTTACAATTTTGATTAATTGAAAAATGATGCAAAGTACAGAGTTAAAAATATACTTTAAATACAGGCAAAAAAAGATAAAAAGCACTTAGATACTAATCACGTGAATTCTAGAATACACAAATTAATTAACCTTGCGCAAATTTTAGTTAAATGGAGGCAGAAAAATAAAGAATTTAAGTAAAAGTTTAAAAATACCTCAAGTTAAATTCTAGCTTTGCTACACACACACACACACACACACACATATATATATATATATATATATATATATATATGATAGTGAAACCACTGTATAGGAGCATATAATTTATTTACGACTTCAGTCGTACAATGAGAATGGAATGAACAACACAAGTTACTAAATATCTAATAATCCCAGCAAAAGACCTCCCCTTCCCGGAGAATAAGGGTCATTAATAAGGAGGTGTGGCTCTAAGATCATTGACTAAACTCTTTACGATCAGGTTCTGGGAATAGAAGCTACATTTAAATTGACCATCCGAAAGATTAAAATTGGGAATATCTCCTATTAGTATTGATTCTACAATTTTACCATTTTTCTTTTACGGAAATCTTTACAATTATATATAATTTGGCCCTTTGAATAATCTATTTGGTGGTTGTAATTGCTAATGTGGTTAAAAATACTAGGTGTAGTACTGCTTCCTGACATCACCTTTATGTTCGTATATTTTTTTTTTTTTTTAATATTCTCCCAGTCTCCTATGTAGAATGAGGTACTGTTAGTAGATTCACACGGGATTACATATACACCTGCGTCATTTGACCGATCCATGGGATCATCGAAGGGAACGATTTAAGGATGGCAAAAGGGTATTCCAACGAGGCTCAACCTAGAGAAATAATTCTCTTTACTCCTTTGAGGAGGGGAGAGAACGGAAGGGATAGACAATTCACGTTTCTCACTTTATTTTTATCCTTATGGCGAAAGTATGTAGCTTTAGCAAGATATACTCTCATTGATGACGTAGAGGGGATAATTTATTTTAATGAATCTCAGGTTATATATCTAACCTCGTGTTCTAGAAAGCAAGAATCACATATTCTAAGTGCTCTCAAAAAACATACCCGCTGCAACGGCTTTTTTAATATTAACATCATGATGTGAAAAGAAATGGATATAAGAGTTAGATTGGGTCGGTTTACGATAAACGAGCCTAACATAAGGGGGTAACTTTAAAACCAATTTTTTTTGGACTGGTAGATGAGCTATCCTATAATGTGGTCTTCCAGTTCGAGGACGAAAGGATGTCACGCTGGGCATGAAGTAGATCAGTTGTTTAATAATGCCATTACATTAACCGTACCAATTTGTCTTGGATCTTTTTACATATATATATATATATATATATATATATATATATATATATATTGCAAGAAAACTATAAAAGGTATCTAAATTCCGTTGAAAAAGAAAGTATTTTGCATATGAGAATTGTCATGAATAGGAAGGAGGTTACTCAGATATCAATTTTTTAAAAATGCGTCATTTTGGGGTGACCCCCATATATATATATATATATATATATGTATATATATATATATATATATATATATATATATATATATATATATATATATATATATATATATATATATATTCTTTAATTCACTCAATGCAATGCACACGCACCATTATAGACACGAATCCAGAGTGTCGAGGTATAGCCGATACATATATACGAGGAGCGGTCAATGAGTTTTGCAATTTGGATATAAGGAAACGAGATATGAGGAAATGTGTTTTATTATTTTTAAATATAACTACCCTCGACTTCAATGCACTTGCGCCACTTGTTCCTGAGGCTTCGAATTCCCGACAACCAGAAATCTCCCGACTGCTGTTCAATCCACTCCTGGACAGCGAGCTGGACATCTTCATCGTCCCCAAACCGGCGTCCACGCAGTGCAGCCTTGAGCTGGCGGAATAAAAAGTAGTCACTAGGGGCTAGATCTGGACTCTAGGGGAAATGGTTGAGCTCCTCGAATCCGTTCTCGCGCAGGGCAGCTTGTGCAACTCTGTCCTTGTGGACAGGGGCATTGTCGTGGAGTAACAGGACACCGCGTGTCAACTTGCCGCGCCGCTTCTGACGGATGTACTTCTTCAACCCGGCCAGTTCCTTGGCGTAATATTGACCTGTGATAGTCCTTCCACGAGTCGCATAGTCCACCATCAACACCTCCTCAGAATCCAAGAAGATGGTGGCCATGATCTTCCCGGCTGAGGGTTGGGTCCTGAACTTGATGGAGGTCGGAGAGCCCCTGTGTTTCCAGGCCATGTTTTCGAGCTTGCTCTCGGGATCCCAGTGATGGACCCACGTTTTATCACCTGCCACTATGCGTCACTCGAATCCCGCCGGATCACTCGAATCCAAACTTTGACTACGTTGAAGTCGATCATGGGGCGTGAGGTTTTGTGAGGTTTCTAGGGACCCAACGGGCAGAGACCTTGGTCATGGCCAAATTGTCATGGATGATGTTCATAACACTTCCATGTGATATTCCAATTTCTCGCTCGATTTCTTCGACCTTCACCCATCGATTTTCGAGGATCATCCTCTCCACACGGGCCATATTGTCCTCGTTGGTCACATCTGACGAGCGTCCTGGACGGGGGTCATATTCAAGGGACTCACGACCATGGCGAAACTCCCTATTCCAGTGAGCAATGGTTACATAGGAAGGGGCGGTGTCGATGTACACTGCAACCATGCGTTCATGGATCTCTTTTGCATTCTTGCCTTCCTTGGTCAAAAAATTGATCACTGCGCGGTGCTCAACCTTCTCCATTGTTGAAAAATTTGTGACTGGCGATCTGCGATCAGCTACTGCTTCTTAAATAGACAAGGCAAGAGCGTGCGGCTGTAGGTCCTGACTTGTCATAACTTGTCCTAACACCCCCACAAACAGCCATTCCCCTTCCTCTGTTTTGCCCTACCGATTCGCAAAACTTATTGACCACCCCTCGTATCTATGGAGGGAATTTGATTAGCCGAGTGGTGTTGAATAGGGCAAGAGGACGCTAAGTTGACCTTTCCTCGGCTCCGTTACCAGATAATGGGGTTAAACTAATGAGGGAGGGGGGAAAGGCAATCGTTCCCCTGAGTACGCGGGCAAATAACAAAAAACGAGTGCAGATTTGCCGTTAATTATTTAGCTATGGCTGAATGCCGTTCTGGGTTATTTAAAAGAGTAATAAAAAAATAATATTTAATAAAACAACAAAAAAAGATAATATTTATACAAATGAAATGAAATTGGAATATCCAAGACTATGGGGTACTCGATAGTCTGGCAAAAGGGACAAGCTGATGAGCTTAAGGCAGATAATTGACCAAACCCGGATTAAGTCTTCAAAGGCTGCGTTCAGCCGAAATACAAATAAATCTTTATGGGATGACCGGATTAAAGAGATCCACATGCGTCGACGCCTTGCAGAAGTTAATGCTTGGACGACGAAGGGAAGGGGAAATTCGAGGAGGAGAATTACATAAGGTTAAGATTTACCACGGAATACCTTGACGAGGGAGTACTTATGCTGGTGAACAAGAACGGCCGTTGTGGGGAAATCGCCAATTGACTGGGACGGAGTTACGACGGGAGAGTTTCTTGCCTTTGCACTCGTGTAGATGAAAACGAAGCCAAATCGAGAAGGGACATGTCTCATGCGTGATAGCGGGCCGGTATTAACTTGACTCGGCTGATTTCGTGTTTGAGGAGCCACTTAAGTTTCTGGGGTCCACGTGGGGCTCTTTAACCATATTCTTTCACACCGAGATTCACACTTACACACTCGCCCATTGATTCATACGGCCACATTGGCGGACCGAAGGAACGCTCTGGCACTCTATCTTTCGATGGTGCCTGGCTCCAATTCAAGTTCATAAGGAAAAGTTCGCCCTATATACTATAAAACTATAGTATGTACTGAAATCTGGTGGGCAATATATGTAATCTTAGGCACTAAATTCATGCATGGCTTTAATGTATGTCACTCAAAAGATATGATTATCATCACTCTTTCGAACCGCAGGGAATTATTTAGAGTTCGATGAAGTTATTAAAATTCCATGGATAATCTAATACAGAGATTAATGTTTTTATTTTAAGATTTAGCTAAGCTAATTTAATTTTTGTTTTATTTAGCAAGACATGTTATATTCGGTATCATGTTGGGTTAGGTATCCCCCTACACATTTATTTCACTTAAATTCACCTGATTTTTATGATCGTATTTTCTTTTGGAATCTTCAGAAGGGTTGAAGCAGCATTCGACTGGTTAAATGCCAAAGTACTATTGATCAGTGAAGATATTATAAAGTTTACATTTAGCAGTAAATGTCAGCTACTTCCCAGATGGGTAGATTTAACCCGTTTCATTTTGTTTTAATTCCTAGGTGTGAACATCTCTGTATTATACAGGATCAAGTAATAGGTTTGTTCCTATATGCTACTGTTGTTACATAATGGTATATTCATCATTTGATGGCTTCAAGTCTTGGAGAAATTTGGAATGTCGCCAACAAATGGCACATTTTATTTCTGTCCACTTTATTGGTGAATTAAGTGTTAAATGTTGTTTGGTACTGGAGCTAGAATTGTGTGAAGAAAAATTATGGTTAAATTTTACTTTAAAATCTTGTATCAATACATGGAGGGTGCATATCCAGTAACCCAACAGAAGTTAATCTCGACATCCACCTCACTCGCAGCAACTGTGGAGTCAAGGATACCGCGAACCAGGTTATGTGGAGATTTCATTGCCCGGGGAGCACTCAAGAAGCGTTGTAAGTCGTTATAGATCAAAATCCGTTCTTAAACCGGGCACGACGCATTATCTTCCGTATCTAGCGGCATATTGCAACCAGCTCGGCCGTTAATACCTACACATTACACAGCGACTGTTAGAAGCCCGTATACACTAGCACAGATTCAGCGTGACAGGAAAGGTGCTCCAAAAAGGCCGCACGCAACATTCCCCGCGTGGCGGGAGCTTTGAAATCAGAGGCGTTGAGACGCCAGGCTGGCGTCCGGGGCAGAACCATATGCATGACCGGCCCGAGAGCTACACCGAGTTAAGCTTCAAACGAACAAAGGATAAATAGAAAAGGAAGCCAGTAGCTCTATAAGTATCCCAAGTGTTGAACAACACGGAACGAAGAATGTCCATGACGTGTGTATAAGAAACCTTGAGGCTGCAAATATGAGACTCCCAGGTGAGGCGTAGATCGAAAACAAGACCAAGGAAACAATGCAAATCTACCTCTTCCAGGCAAACTCCTTTTAAGAACAAGTCCGGGTCAGGGTGGAGCCATAGTAGGCGGCAGAAGTTCGCCACCTTAGTCTTGACCAATTAAAACTGAAACGTGGGCGATTCAGCATAGCGAAAGATGTGGCTCAATGCCTTTGGAATTGACGCTCCAGAGTTGGCATCTGGGCCGCATCAAAAGAGATCGAAAGGTCGTCCACGCAGAGCGAGGCGAGGATATTTTCGGGTAGCAACGAGATAATGACGTTAATGCTAGGGGCAAAGAGTGTAATACTGAGGTCATCCAGGCAGGGGACCCTCTTTCTCATCATTTGGCTCAGAGAGGGTTCCTTATACCAGTAAGCGGAATCGACGATCTCGCAAAAACTCTGAGATAAAGTTTGGGATGTAACCCCTCACCTCCATCCTGTGGAGAGTCTCCACGAGACCGTATTGTCATGCAGATTCATAGCCTTCTTCAGATCGACAAAAAACTGTGTCGTAGTGTTGTCTACGAAGGCCTCGCAGATGGCATTTTCCAGTCCGAACTTGTGAAAGCAAAACTATGCGAAAAACAGATGGCTTCCGCTGTCCATGTAAAGGCTAATCTGAAATTTATCCTTTTTTTTCCCATCAACTTGCATATACGGGAGGTTAGAGGGATTGGGCGGAAAACAGCTGAGCGCGAGTGATCTCTTCCCGGATTGCAAAACCGTCACATTAGCCCGGAGTCTGCGAAGATACCCTCTGTCCACATCCTTTTGGACAAATCTAACAGATAGGTCATAACTCGGTCACCTAGGTGTCCAAGCATGGCAGCGGGATATTTTGTGGACCAGGAGAGGTGTCCGCATACGAGGCGAAAGCGAAATAAAGCTCACTTAATGTGAAGATGTCGTTGAATGGTTCTCAGCCTCTGGAGGATCCAGTGGCGGAGTTTCAGTAATATCACGATGTACATTGAATTCTGGCGGAGCAGCATCCCGAAGAGAATGCAGAGAAAGCGGTTGCGAAAGATTCTGCTACGCACGGGAGTTCAAGATTGTTGCCCCATTCTCCTGGATAACATGAAGAGGGTCCTGGAAGAATCTGCCCCAAATCATTTTGACTCTTCCACACAACCGCTAAAAGGGTCTTTTCGTTAAGTAAAGATACGTATCTTCGCCAGAAAGAGCGTCGTACGTGCTTCAAAACATAACCGAACATACCCATAGCTCGATGAAATTCACCCATAGTGAAATGTTTCGGGCTGTGCTCACATTCGGCTGACCAATCACGAAGCGGTTGACGTGCAAAACGGCCAGACATTCTAGGACTAGTAGCCAGGCCCACGGAGATGAGGTCACTGGAGAAGAACTAAATGGCCTCATTCACCACCCTAATCTCATTGTCTGGGACAGTGAAATGCCATTTCCTGAAATCTGGACCCCGGTGCCCACGCTAAACACCACCAGGGAGTCTCTCAGGCGAAGCGAAATGAGAGACGATCCAAAGCCTGAACGGCCAGGATTTCCTTCTCGAGTAGATATGCGCCAAATTGCTTCGAAAAAGCGGGATGCGGCCCTCCATATTTAACACACTTGGCCTTAAACGATTTGGACTTATCGCGTGCACCCTTGAACAACTTACACAAACTTTGGGTAAAGCGTTTGAAACCACTGAGCTAGAAAACGCCAGGCATTTTCTCAATGAGGGGCTCTGAAATAATCAAGGCTCCACTCAGCGCACTTGCGAAGTTGATCATTGTCAAGGACACCCCCACCTGGAAAAGCATCGGGGCCGGACGTTCCAATCTTCGGCTAGTCGCTTGCCAAAACGGCGGCAGACCCGTCCTTCCTTGGAGGCCCGCGGAGTGAGAGGAACCTTTGGTCCTCTTCTTGCTTCTTTTATATTTAGTAATGAGCCCCTAGGCCGGATGGACAGGCTTCATCAAGATCTTTCTTTGAGATAGAGAGGGTGTTAGCTGTCAGAGGGGAGGCAAGCAGAAAGGGGAGGAATTCCCTCCTCTCCTTGTGTTTTTTCAGAGGCCCGAGTACAAGGGCGGACTCGGGTTAGACCTCGTGGAAAATTCTGCCGTCTGGTGATGGCTCACCTCCGGCCGGGACCCTGTCCATCTCAGACGGGTCATTCGTTTGGCCATCTCCCAATGCATAACAGAACCCATTAGCGGTACTCTCCTTCACAATCATAAGGGTGGCTCGATTTCGCTCATCCTTCCGGGTACCTAGGGAGGACAAGGCCGCGTTTGGAGGTGGATATCCAGGCACTTTCCCACTATTGCTTTCAGTTGTCACAGAGATTTGAATGAAAAAAAGAAAAAAAGGAGGCTGATGGAACATAGATGCTATGACCTCCCTATGAGTGGGTAGGTTAAGAGAAATGTCTCCATAGGATAAGAAATTGCAGAATATGGTCATTTACACATATAATCGTTCCCACTCCAATGTTGATGGGTTTTGCCAACCCGGTCCGCTATTTAGTTTTCCTGGAATTTTCCCCATAAAGAATGGTGCCAGCGTAGCCATTTTATATGTGTACCCTAGAAAGGAAAGCAAAGTTATCGGCCCAAGCACACGCCATACCTCTTACGTTCACTAACCAACGGGCTTTCGGCCAAGGCATACATTGCCACTCGACTAAGGCTCATAAGAGAACGAAATTTGCCTGGGAGCCAGGATCTCTGTCGATAAGAGATCAAGTGTGGAGAAGGGTTGGATGTTATGTAATAAAATAAGTAGAGATAGGCAGGTCCACTAACGATTAAGGTGAATGATCACCTATTATTATTATATCCTGGTGCTAAGTGATCCCAGGATGTTTTGCTGTCCATCAAGGCATCATGGTTACAGGGCAGAACACTGGACAGTTGAAAACACTACTGGTGCAAAGTGCGGGGAGAGAAAGCGTTGAGTGGAGAGCCGTAATAATAATAATAAATAATAATTATAATAAATAATATTAATAAATTATACTAATAATAATACTGATCATGATAAATAATTATAGTACATCATAAATAATTATAATGCATAATAATATATCAATAAATACCATTAACAAATATAAAAAAGCATACCATACGATAACACAATTTAATAATAATAAAGATAAAAACAATAATAACGCTAATACTAACTAATAATAATAAAAAGATAAGTAGATTTGAGTGTGGGCGAGGGGACAGCGCACCAACATCATCCCCAGGCACCATCAGACAGTTCAAGTCGAACCAGTGACGGGGCCTCCCGAGTTTGCACTCAGGCCGAGGAGAAGTCCAACCCCTCCGGATTCCAAGTGTGACAGGCGGCAGAGGGTAGCCACTGCGAGGTAATAAATGTGGATGAATTTAAGTTTTGTATGGAATTAATCTACTCCTAATATGTAAAATAATTGTATTAGTAATGTACACAAAAAAACAAAAGAAGGGTTGGTTTTTGCACCACACCTGAAAAAAGACTCTTGTTAGAACTCATACACATAGGTACCCGAAACTGGAGAAGCTTTTTCAGGAATCTAACCTAACCTAGCCTTGGACTATTCATACATTTTTCCTTTCACACGTGTTTGCATTGAAAAAAAATATCAAGAAACTAAACTTGAATAAAATTTATGAAGGTCCAAAAGAAGCAAGAGCTTTTATCTTTGTCCGAGTTTCGTTGTCTTCGTATAGACCAAAATAACATCATAATTTTCGTCTTCATGTTTATGACTTCCAATGCTAACACATAGTACAGTTTTAGTCTAGGTTTTGGTCTATTTTGATCAATTTTCTTCCAGTTCCTTGGCTATTTTTTTTTAGTTTAACTCTTAGACTAGTCTTTTATCAAAGGGAGTTTAATTTGTGAGATTGTGTCCCCCATCTTCTAGAAATCTTGCCCCAATTGAAGCAAAATCAGGCTAGGTCTATCAAATTTCTAATACATCTTACAATTGATTTTTTTATTTATCCACGTAGTTTTTATTTTACTCCTACACATTTATTCCTATCCATGGACTTATAGTGAGACATAGAGTACCGTATTTAACATAAACCTTGTGAGCTTTGAAATCTCTAGCCACAATATCTACAATTAAACCAAAACGTTCTCAAAACACCGGACCTTATAAACAGCTTAATTCTAGACCATGCGAGCTCTTGCTTCAAGAGTCTACAAATGCAGAGCATAAACTGATATGAAAAATAATGAAAAAGAGCGCGAATTAAACAAAGCTTGGTTAAGAAGCTAACTTAAGACGCGATTATGTCAGCTGTCGTTAGTCAGTACGCACTTCGTCTTACATAGTACATCTTGCCATTAGCTGCTTGGTATTCTTAGAGCCGTTAATACGAGTTCACACAATACATCATTACTTTAATTTCATTTGTTTGATTTAGGTTCAATTTGGATAATAAAGAAAAAATGGAAGAAATTTACAGGTAGGTTGTGGTTTTAGATGGAGGATATCATTAATTCAGGAAGGTTTATAATATTCATTTGCTCATCAATATTCCATCTACATTTTTTATGTTTGTACTGCTGGCCTCCTTAAAGTATATACCAAACATGAGTAACTTTCCCTTTCCTACCACTTCAAGTTGTATATTATCCTTTCGTTCTTTGATGACCTCTTCAAAAATATTTGTGTTATATTTTCCTTATGTCAGCCGTAATATCTCTTTTGTAGTTTTTGTTTAGTTTCACTATGATAAAGTTAAAAATGACAAAATATCGAGAACAATGCTTTTCTCGATTTTTTTTAACTCTAAGTTAAGAGTATATGTATCAAATAACATTCTACTTTGTTTGAGGGTCTTAGTTGGTGGCTTGTATATGATCTCTTAAAAATTTCTGATTTTTTGTTAATTAATTTGTTGTAAATTAATAGATGTATGTTTTTATCAGAGGATGCAAGAACTTTCTAAAATATTTAATTTTTGAGATTTCTCGTCTTCAATATTTGTCGATTCTTCTTTTGACAAAAGTTTTCGATCAGACCCGAGGATTTTTTTAGGTCAGCCACAGTACATTTTCTTCCACTTGCTTGTTCCAGTGAGAAGTGTGCCCTGCAAAATTGGAATTATGATGCTCTATCAAAAACGACGTAATTTGAAACTATTGAATTAATCCCCAAAATGGTTCGATTGTACCAGTTATTTTTAGTTGCTTGCGACTCTACATCTCACTAGTCGGTCGGTCGGTCCCAGTTTTTTTTTGTAATAACATTGTAATTATGTGGCCAATTCTAAAGAAATTTGAAACCTTTATGTTATTTTACATTCTCTTTTGAATGATATAATTGCCAAAGTCCTCCCAAGGTTAGCTCATGAATTACTTTGTTTTGGCAATAACATCATAACTATTCGGCCGATTCTAATGAAATTTGAAACTATTATGTTGTTTTCCATTCTCTTTCGAATAATATAACCTCCAAGGTAATCCTAAGGTTAGTCTTTGAATTATTGAAAGTTTTGAAGGTCCTAAGGTTATAAATCCTAATAATTGAGAGCACGTGACATTTTGGTCAGCAGACCTTGTTTTAATTGAGAAAAATCAAGGCTCAATTTTTTTCTGAAAAATTCGAATGTTCAATATGGATTTTATTGAGAAAGCATTCAAAAGAGGCGCAGTATACTGATATTATTAAATTGATTTTTTTCCCCAAATATTGTCCAATTTCTTTTACATTTAGATGTGTAAGGTAGATATACGTCTTTTAAGGTAATTAAACAAATATTTTAGTAAGCTACTTCGTCTCCTAAAGTTTGGCAAACCAATAAACACCTTCAATATTACCGCTTGAAGCTTTTCCCTTAAAAGTAAATAAGATATCTCACTCTGACGTTATACTGGTCGCTTACGAGAATGGAAGCATAATATCGTTCGCTTTAAAAATCTAAAACTTCATGGCTGTGTACACGATAATTCCTTTCGAATTATTTTTGTGATGGTATAACGTATAACTTGAGACATTTAGTTAATCGGAATTAGTAGAGCCAAAATTAAGATGTTCTTAGTTTCACATGGTTCCGTACATACAATTTCCAAAGCTTTTTGACCTAAGAAAACCGAAAACTACAACTATTTGTACATAGACTTGGGAAACATAGTCACATGGAGCTTTAAATGTTCTGCTTCGAAATCGGTCAAAGCATCTATCTGTTCCGGGGTCCATTGAATCATGTTTTGCACTATAATTTTTTATCTAAACAAGATGGAGTAATAAATTATGAACCTAATTAAAGTGTTTTTGATCTTCTTTCTATCACATACACTTATGATAGTTTTATTACAGATGCAGATTTCAGAGATATCACAAAATCAGTTTTCTAACATCTTTAAGCAACAAGGAGACTTTATTTAAACAAAAACATGTGAAAATCTTTTGTCACATAACTATTCGATTAAAAATTGAAAGCATTACTTGATGATTAATTTTATAAGTTAGTTTACACAGAGAGTTGTTGAAAGTCTGTTTCTTGAAGTTGTCAAAATGGCGTCTATTTAAAGTCCTTTATATTCTTGACAGCACATTCAGCGTTGTCATTTTCCGCTTTCAGATTCTTAACATAGTCCAACTCTTTTCTGTAGTTCTCATTGTGTGGTAAGAATTGACAAGTTGCATAAGCCACTCAGATGCACTGTTCAGTGTGTCCACAGGAAATATGATTCGCGACTAATGAGATCAACCAGGGTGGTCATAGCTGTGACTCTCTGGAATAGAAGCATTCTTGTTCTTAAGCTGTATGGTTTTTCAACGACAGACAATGGGCAGTGTCGTGGTATTGTAAGGGCCGAGTGGTGGTGTACGTAGGTTGGTCATGTACTTCAATAATTCGTTTATTACGTTTTCTCTAAGAGTGCTATATAATTTTACGTTATTTAATCTTTAAGGATTTCTAGTGCTATGCGCAGCGTTTCGAGGATTGAATTAAATACTTCTAACCAAAATATATCTTTAATTACCACATAAAAAAGTGAAATCTTAAAAACAAACTATACATCTATGAATAAACGAGTCTATGTTAGAATTACTAATTTAAACCAAATGAATATAAAGTAATGGTTGACCCCCATGCTCACTTTAATATTGGATGCTAATTGACACACAAAAATAATTGAATTACTTTACCTTTAAAAAAAACACACGTGAATCCGGCTGAAGAATGACCTTGGCCTTGGTTTTTATGTAGACGGAAAAATGGTTTTGCGGTTAGGCGCGTGGGCGTGTTCTCAGACGCCCAGCCATTTGTCTAACGAGGAGACGGACTTGGAGCACCGGTGATTTCGGTAAAGGCGACGGATGGCGTTAAGCACGTTGTCTTAGTCAGATGATTTAGACAACGGCACCGTGAAGATATGCTCTTTCCAATCTTCGGGCTAATCTTGAGATGGTTCGCACTGACGAGCGATGAGCAAAACGTGAATCCTTTGACGACTGGGTGCGGAGGTTGAGGGAGTTCACTTGGTGTATTTCTCAATGGCGAGGACTATCTCTGATTTTTGTTGCAAACCGAGATAGGGGGTTTCTCTGACGAGAGATGTATGAGAATAAAGGAGCTAATTTTCGGTGTGACCACCAGGAACTGGCTCAGAATAAGCCGTACTGACGCCGGACTTCATCGTGTCGATCTCTAACTTGATCTTCTTGTTCTTTCCAGTTATCCGCCTATATACTTCACCGACTCACTGGAGTTAGGGGAAGGGGGGTGGGTGGGAGTGAGGGTTTCTGAATTAAGCCTCGCGCCTCTAACTACTCTTCTCTGAGCGTCTTTCACTTAGCCCTAAAGGCATCTTCTGGATTTTGGTCGCAGCTCCTATAATTTCGTCTATTACGCGAAACTCGCCCCAATCTTAGGAAAAATAGTGCCTGTTTAACCATTGTTATTGCACCTGGTCTCATCCACTTCGTATTATTATGCTCGCTGGCACATAAATTTGTTGAATCGTACTCGTACTTCTCGTGGTTTGAGGAGGCGTCTGGCGGCCAACGGGTTGAGGAGAGGGGAGGGGGGGGGGGAATCGGGGTACACGGCCTATTGCCAGGATATTGTGATATCCAAACGAGTCATCTGTTATTATGCTGGGTTTCGATTTTCCTACGGGCAGCAATATCGTGCTTCAATTTGTCTCTCCATCTGCTGATGAATATGCAAATTAGACTACTCCCTGCGCCACGTACCATTTGAGGTTTTCCATCTAGTTACGTACTGAAGTAGTAAATTCATAGGAAAGATTTATTGTACCTCATCATGTTCTGGATTAGAATTAGATCATTCACGGAAGTATCTGCAGCAGACATTATCCGTATTCGCACAGGAGTGTAGAACAGCGCAATACAGGTGTTAAGTCGTTCAAGCTCTGCTACAGCGCCATCGTCTTATTGAAGTTGATATGGAAAATCATTTTCATGCAGTACAGGTTTATGGCCATTCATCTGGCATGATGAATGGCGCTTGGTCGACTAGGGTTAAAATATTGATACTACTTCTAGGACATGATTCTTTCGATCTAAAATATATTTCTTGAACTATAAAATCGAGATTCTTCGTATCTAATTGATGTTTCATAGAAAAAGAAACAAGAATTCACGTATTATGATCATTATTTGTCGTTCACCGTCATTAATTCATTGCTGGGTTAATAGTTTTCAAAGTTTTTCTGATACTTTGGAAAGGAATTTTCTTCACTTTCGGTTTACTTAATATAAATTGGGATTTTTTCCATGAAACACATGCATTAAATGTATGGTTCAATATCTATCATCGGGTAAAATATAATGATAAACATCTATTTGTTATGTGTTTGCATCAATAGTTTTTGCTTGCACGTTAAGGCCTCAGCCCATCTTTTGGTTGCTCTAAAGTCTACAATTTTAGTGAAGTATAAAAGAGTCATCCTTTCGTTTTTGTTTTCGTCATGCAGAGTAGTCAAGATGCTCTTTGTATTATCAAAATTTTGACACATTGTTACCAATCATATGATGAGGTTCTTTAATAAAAGCCATGGTCAATTTAATATTATAGACAAATTAACGATTCCCAGAAGCTTGTACTACATCTAGGAGGATACCAACATATAAAACATGACATGATGAACGATATATTTTCAAAAACATTCAATTTATTTTCTACGGGATATTATTAGGTCATTTCAAATATGTTGCATTTATTTTCAATTTTATCATTATTTTATGGATAAGTATCAAACATATCTTTGAAGTTATATTTAAATAAGTATTATTTACTAATTTAATAAGTAATATATTTTTCACCAGTTTCTACCGATTGTTCCCATCTTTCTATTAACTTTTCAATGCCGTTTTTGTAAAAATCATTTGATTTTGAATAAAAGAGAGTTCTTTAAGGTTAGTTCGATCTCTTCTGCTGTTAACATCTTCATTCTCTTTAGGTGATTTGCAAAACTCTTTAAAATATAATAATATGATGGGATTACATCGGATAAGCATGGAGGAAGGCTCATATTTCGCATTCGAAGTTGTAAGCTTTTTTGTATTGCATCTCTTTGTATACGAGTTCACACGTTGCAATAATGAAAGAGCACTTTTCTTTTTTTGATTAATTCTGACCTTTTTTCTTTAAGTAATAAAAATAGACGGTCCATCTGAGGACAGTAAACATCCGTTACACTATTGTGATTTGGGGTAAAATGTTCAACCTGGATTGTGCAATATGCTATTCATACCCTATCAAAGGTACAACACAAGCTTCATTGGATGAGACCCTGTTTTAGTTAGGGTATTGATTTCTCCCAAGGCCTAATGCATTGATCAGAACCTTTTTAATCAAAAGTCAAACGGTTTTTACAACCATGGTATTGAAAAGAACCTGGTGGAATTTTTAATCTTATTAAATTTAAAAAAGAGTTACTTAAATATAACTAACTTCAGAGGGTTTCTTGATTTCTATCTATGAAATTATGATAAACATGATAAAAAGAGCTGCACTTCTGGGATGACCTAAAATGAACATCTTGTAAGCGCAAAATAGCATCTCCCAAATCAATCATAGTCAGCATTATCGATCTACCTAAAATTACTTTGGGAATTAAAAGAATCGCAATATTAACACATGAAGTATTTATTTCAATTTCCGTTTTTATAACACAATTGAATAAAAATATGCAAGAAAAGTGAAATTTAAAATTTTGAAATTAAATGATGTCAATTACCTACATCTGCTACTCGTTCCTTATGTTGATACTTGCATTTCCTTTCTATAGGTCTGTTTTTATCGTTCCATTTATAGTTTTCATATCGCTATATATCGCTGCCTGAATGTGGGAGTGATATATTCCAATAGCGTCTTTGGGCGGTTATCGTATAGGGTGACTAACTCTGGATAAGGGAGGCGTCTGCTTGAAACCTCGACTCATCGGACCCAGTCAACGCAATTTACCATTAACGAGCGGCCATTTCATTAAGAGAGAAGTGAAGAAAGGTGAAGATGATTTTGCAGATGAAGAATTAGAAAAGAATATGTGACATATAAAGACGTATTTTGAATATACTGGGTAGGGTTTCCTTGGGGGTGTAGTAGAGTGACTGCAATTTCCCCCTGTCCAAGTAGCCTAACACACAAACCCGACAAAAGGAAGGACATGTTTTAAACAATGGCTAATATGTTTCACTTATTACTTTCCACGCTAATATTACTCACTCCATCCTTTTACTTTGATATATCTACGATAAAAATCTGGGGCTATTAGATTGCAAGGAAGAGTCTTCATCACTTTGGGATCTTTCTTCTCCCTATCACTGGACAAATATATAACAAATGGTGCGGTTAGCGGAAAGCAATGAATGACACCTTGGTCTCTCGCTGTTTTTAAGAGAAAACGGGGAATTATCAATAATTTCTTTGGATATTTTTGCTGAACACTTTTTGATAAATTGGAAAAATATATAACAGATGGAGCAGTTAGTGGAAAGTAATAGATAATTTTAGGTCCGCTCGAAACGGGTGACTAAAACAGGATCTTCCCTGGTGGTGAGTAGGATCCCAGTTGGCTCTAAAAGGCGAGCGGTGTTATTTATTCCTTTCCACTAACCGCACCAATTTTATATATTTTTCCAATTTTTCAAAAAAATGTTCACATAATTCCATGAAGAAATTATTGCTAATTTCCCGTTTCTCTTAAAAACAACGAGAAATCAAACTAGTTGGTTACTATTTCGAATGGATCATTTAGATCCGCTAGAAACTGCTGAATGAAACTTGATATTCTCTTGAGGACTAAGGCGTCCCCGAGGGTACTATAAGAAGCGGGAGGTGTCATATATTGCTTTCCACTAACCGCACCAATTTCATAGGAACTAAATTTAAAATTTCTTAACTGCAGAAGTCACTTAATATATGCCTTGCATTTTCATCGCACATTCTCCCTAAATATTAATTTCTGGTATATTAAGTAATCTTTACTCAGCGACCATTAAATCAATTTGAATAGTTTTTAAATTTCTCTGAATTAGAAAGGACATTTCTTATCCATGAATACTGGGCTTCAAGAGGTCGATGTTGTTATCGCCATTTCGTATTGGTTTCAGGCGGCGCTCAAAAGATCCGTCTTTTTTGAGGGCTAATAAATATTAGGGAAAAATTGAAAAATATTGGAAACTGATTCAATTGGCTTTCTTCGGGGGAAGGAAGGGGAGCTATATTATTTGCTAAAAATATTTATTTATCAACTCCATAAAATATGTATGAGCCAAACTTTGCACATAAACATAATTGATCTGAATTGATGGAATTCCTATAGATGTATACTCAAAGATATCCAAGGAAACCAGCGGCCACATTTAATTTTGTCATTCCCAATTTCGACCTCTTTTACCGTCGATGGTTTAATCTGATCACAATTTGATAACTGCCATCCTAGTATTTTTTTACTCACAAATTCTTTGCCATTATATTTTATATAGTGGAGCATTATAGGCTCCCTTTGAAAGATTAACTTGCACTCCTATGGTCCATTATTAACAATCTCCGTTATCGTAATTCTTCCTAACCACTTTTTTACCTAAAATTTAAGAGGTTAGGCTCACACAAGAATAAATCTTCCTTTTTACAACTCAAATAAATCTTAAAGATTTTAAAGGTTTATTCATTAAAACCATGAAATTATGTTAATCATGAGATTAGGTTTGGTCTAAATTTATTCCGTTCGACTAATAAATTTTTCCTTCGTTCATTTTGGACGATTTGATCCACTTCGAATAAAATGCGAGACGTCGGAAATCAGTTAAGCTCCATTTAGGATAACGGTGGCGGGTTTTTTCCTTTTAAGGTTATTGTAAATGGTATTATTTTTCGGAATAGAAGCCATTCCGGCGTCCGTATCATACTTTTGGGGTTGATTATGTTCCCATAAGTATATAGAAACCAAATATATTTACTAATAATAGTAATAATAATAAAACGGTTTATTTAGGATACAAACAGTCATTTCGACTGACAAAATATAATATTTAATAGGTATTATACAGCGAATGGGAAGAGTATTTAAAAGGGTAGCGTAATGATAGTATTTACGGATAATTTACAGAGAGTTTGCTTATGTACAATCCATGTATTCAATTACGTTTATTCTCCTCATTTATATATTTCGCAATTGTTGGGTTTAGGCTTTTCTGGTGCCTGTTAGTACGTGATTTGATGGGGATGAGGAGATTGTGGGAGCGAGTGGCGTGGCGAGGAGGGGGAGCTAGGGTCGGCAGGAGGTGACGGTGGCGAGGGTTGTTAAACTGTAACAAGGATGGAGAGTCCCAGGGCATTACGATGCCAAAAGAGGTTGCGATCATATAAAATCCTTTTTCCTTTCTTCACTTTAGTCACGGACTCTTCGCTTACAACCTTCGGAACGAGATTAATATTCTCGCGGTTTCTGGAACAAACGAAGATGTCGCGACTGTGGGGAACATGAACGCAGACACAGTAATGAAAAAGAAATTGACTCGTCTTGTGCAGGTCCTTTTATTTACTCACTTTTCACTTCTTAGCCTGAAATAACTGGGAAGTTGCAGCTGGCGAAAGTTGAAAAAATGGTCAATGCCCTCCTACTCCGATCTGAAGCGCCCCGTGCAGTCTCCTCTTTAGTCTACTCGGTGTATGTACCATCAACACATTTTATACTTTAATTAACTTTGACTATATTATGAATCTCTCCTAAAATCTTCTAGTAAGAATTTTCTTCTTGTTCTTCAATAATACGCCCCCACCCCACCTACATTCAAGAGGGCTCATGTACCCCACTTTCAGCATTTGATGTGCAAGAGCGAATTGGGCTTTGAAGCTTTTGTGATACGTTCTCACACCTCTGCTGTTCAGAGTAGCGAGAATTTATTCCTCTGCAGGACTGAAAACTGAACCCACAGTCAAAGCGATTTAAGTGGATTGGGCGCCATCAACAAAAAAATAACCAACGGAGGCATTAAGCACAGTTTTGACGGTTACATAGATTTCGTGCGAGGGAGATTAAATGAAGATAGCGAGACACAGACAATTACAGATATTAAATTAACTCCACGTCAAAATGGCCATTTGTTACACTTGAGAGGGGGAGGAATAACAAAGGGCTTAGATTAATTAATACAGGGTCTTTTTTTTTACGTCATATTCGAAGTTTAATAAAATCAAGAATAATTTTGTGATCACAATGAAACTTTCAAAATTTGTTGGTACTAGTTGTAAATTCTTTTTCCTAAAATGAATAATTGATTCATTTATTATTTTAGAAGTTATGCTAGTTTTAGTAAATCGGTCATTTTTTGCTAGAAACGGAAAACGTAAAAGGTTTTGTTAGTTAAAAAAAAAATTTGGGGGAATGCTCGATTCTTAGCAAAATTTTCGCGAAAATTGTGAATTAACAAATTTACTAACATTATAGTAATTCGTAGACTATAAAACGAGACAATTTCTTTTAGCCAAAATCATTATTAAGTAATTTTTCAAACTGAAAACATGGAAGCTCCTGGAAATGATTGGAAGAAAAAAAATTGTTGAAACCTTCTTCAGATGCAACTGTTCAGTAGTTTCAACACAACGAAGGATGAGACGTGAAGGAGGAGCTCAAAACGTACCATCACGACGAGCGCTATGCAGACTAATTAAAAAATTTCGAGGCACCGGTCGTGTCAAGATGGACGAAAGAGGCGTGTTGGCAGAAAAGGCGTAGAACAACATAAAATTGAAGAGTTGTGTCAAAACGTCGAACAGTCGCCACAGAAATCATTGAAAAGAAGATCAGAACAAGTGGGGTTGTAAAAAAGTGCGACATACAATGTAATGTATAAAAACTGAAATTTAAGCCATAGAAGATTCAGGTTGTGAAAAAATTAGAAGACAACGATTTTGCGAAAAGAAAATAGGATGGAGAAGAATTTAGACGAAAGTTTTGGGAAGTTTATGTACCGCCCGTGATAATGTCTGACGAAATGCAATTTCAACTCAGCAGATAGAATAATAAACAGAACAACATAATATTGTCGGATCACAACCCAGAAGCTATACACCAGAAAGAGCTGCATCCTGCAAAAACCACTGTGTGGTGTGCGATAACAACTCAGAAGATAATTGGGCCGTATTTTTATAAGAATGAAAATGGAAATTCAGTCACTGTGAATGGCAAAAGATACCGACACATGCTTGAAGTTATTTTTTACCGAACTTTCGAAGGCTCCGAAGTAGACGACAACTGTTTTCCCGCAAGATGGTGCAATATCACATACATCAAATGAAACAATACAGTTTTTAAGACGAAACTTCAGAGAAAAAATCATTTCTCGAAACAGTGAATTTAAGTGGGATGTTTAAAAGATCGTGTTTACCGTAATAATCCTAGAATTATCCAACAACTAAAAAATAATATCGCTGAAAAAATTAATAACGTCGATGAAGAACTTTTGAAAAAAGTGATGAGAGCAACTTCGTCACGAGTTATGAGAAGAATGGTCATCATTTGAAAAGAAGAATCTTCAAATAAATTAAGTTATTATGTTAATTATGCAAACTGATTATTAGTCTTGGTTTTTTGTTAATTTTAAACAAATAAAATTAGTTAAAATAAAATTGGTTTTAATAGTCGATAAATATCTGAAAGTTCAGCTAAAGTTTGTTAAAAATCAATGCTGCACTAAATCTGGCATAACTTCTACACAAATAAGTGAATCAATAAGCCATTTTATAATACAAAACCTACAACTATTAACAAAATATTCTGAAAGTTTCATTATGATCACAAATTTATTCTTGACTATATTAAACTTCAAAGGTAAGACTTGTAAAAAAAAAGACCCTTTAGTTTTAATTATACCGAGGATTAAAACGCCATGTGCGTGTTTGCCGCACAAAATGTATATGTAACAAGATTAACCTACACACTGCTTTATATAATTTGGTTCGGGATTGGGTTTGATTTGGTGGATATAAACTTGCAGGGGCGTTGGAGGACAACGACCATGGGTCGAAATCAAAGTTGAAACCACGCGATGAGGCGCAGCAAAGACCATTGAAAGACTGAAAGTACTTACAGCTGCTATAGCAATGGTTAGTCACCTTTATATTGCATCGGACACGCATGGGGAACACTCCTGCTCGAAGCCAATCAATTGATTGTATCCAATAACCCAACCTAAGAGCAGAAAAGAGAAATGATTCAAGCTGCTCTTTTAAATTTTACTTTAGCCGTCGCGCGGATGAGACGCGTTGCTATGGTAGCACCGAAGCAACGCGAGAGGGCAAATCATTGTTACTGTAACTTCATTTTATCGCTGCGTACATTTGCAATTCAAATAAAATTGGAAGTACTCCTCTTCAGAGTTGTGCTCCTTTAGGTGATGAGTGCTTCTTGGTGGTGCTCGCGAGTGGAGAATATTTTCGTGAGAAAAGAACTGAAGAGTGCCTTCCCCCCCCAGTTGTACTTGAAAGATATTATGCAGCCGCAATCTTAGCGTCCAATCATATACATATCTTTTGAAGTGGGTAAATACGAGTAAGAGGAGCAGAGTTTTTCGAAAATATTAGGTGGAGAGGAAGGGGGTTGGGGCATTTTAGAAGATCGGAAGAAACAACACCGATCTCAGAATATTCATAATCGAGATGCGCAGCAGCTGTCATCTGGGACATCTACAAAAGTTCCTAAAATGTCTTGGGTATTCTCCGCGTTTAAGAGCTTACTCATTTATTATACGACACTCACGTACTCCATATACGAAATTCCGATTCTATTTACCCTATCCGATTTGTTCGGTTTCCTTCAACCAATTACAACCATTTTCTGATGCATTTTAAATTGACAAATCAGTTTTGTCATCTCTTTTTTCTTTGTATCGCTTCATCCCGAAAGCCACTTATGTTTTCTACGCCCGCCAGGCAAGGTCAGATGCCAATAATGTTCCTATATTCAAATCACCCAAATGTCCAGAATGTAATTTCACTTTTTGGTCAAACTGTTCAAAGTTTTATTTTGCAATTATTGTTAAATAAAACTTGAAAGCGAAAATCCAAGGAAATCTCAGTTTAGAGAAGGATTTTTGGTCAATTTGCTGGTGGATTCTCCTCAAAACAAATTTATATGGACCTTAGAATACCTCTTTCTTCTTTTAACAAAGGGTAAAAGATCAACGGAATCAATTCCTTTTCGAAGATCCATTGACAACAAACTCGGGTAAAATATTTTGAAGTGGCAGAAAGATTCCAAATCAACTGAAGAATGGTAACTAGTAAAGTATCTGCTCTTATTGAGATATTATGGACGTGTAACTACGATGAAGACTTTTAACTATGATCAATTTTATAAGAGAATTGAATGGGCTGAAGAAATGAAAGACAACTCTCGGGAATTTTCTCATAGCATAGTTTTTACTGTTGAGTCATGGTTTGATCAATTTTCAAATAGTGGAAAGGTATGGGGTTATAGATTAAACCTTCTTAGTTTGGCATTACTCGTTTAGACTTAACAATGACACATCGTGTCTTTTTGTTATGGTGTAGGGAGCAATTTTAAATTAGTGAAGATCATGATGGTTGAGAAGAACGGCAATATCAACTCGGAGAAATATATTTTAATTTTTATAAGACGGAGTTCTTGCAGTGTTTTCAAATGGTCAGCTTGAAAAAGAAAGTTGTTTATTTATGGTAACATTAAGGAACCTTACTGAGGGAGGAATCACCAATCCGAGATCTAGGGAAACGCACTTCTCCAAGCAATATGGGAGTGGATCATGGGTCCTTCCGCCTAGGAATGCTCTATTATCAATTGATTAAAAAAGGGATAGGATTACAGTAGATCGAACAGCGGGGGTTGACACCCCATATGATGTGGGAGGAATGAAACAGTGGACGCAGATATGGACGGGTGGCTGTGACAATATTGGTTACATAGGTCTTCAAGAAAAACTCTTATCAAGGAAAGACTCTTGTAATCCCAACAAGGACCCGCCAATGGCTTGGCTTCAAATAGTAACAAGAAGATTGACACCGGGGTTTCAGAAGTGAATTTACCGCCTTCTGGCAATAGACACTAAACAATATAAGATTAAAGAACGAAAACTATATAACCTTTGTTAGTCCATGACTATCGTGCAGAATTTTGTCTCCTAGAAACATTACTTTTAAAAAACTCGCAAAACTAAAAAACAAATTTTTAGAAGCAAAATAATTGTCTAATTCTGGAAGCTCTTTCTAGACGAGGAAAAGAATCCAGAGAAAAATAGAGATAAACTGTACTAAGATCAGAAGATTACTATCACAACACCAAAATCCATCTCCTTTATTTTTATTTCTGCCATCGTCGTTATTCAACTAAAACATGTCCATGGCAGAGCTCCACCTCTTCGAGCCTCTCTCAGGACAAAAATATTTTAATATCTTCCATGTATTTATGCCTTCTTTATAGTACACTCCCGCTCCTGTAAGTAGCACCCGATAATCTAGCAAGGATGAGATTTCAGTCGCGTGTTCATTTCAATCACAATAATCCCCTTAAAAGTTAAATCACTGTTTTTATTTCAGTCTTTGCGGCTCAAATTTAAACTCACACTAGACATTGCATTATTAATTTTAGCGAGGCATCGCTCTCATAAACCGCCTTGAATAAATCTTATTGCCAGAATCTTTCAAGAGCAGATGAAGTATTGATCTGATCAACTCCTCAACCCTGGACAACACGTGCTCTCCTTTATTTCGCCCTGACATGAGGCTGCTTATATCCAATGACTAAATATCCTTGGCAGAGTTGCAACCTCCTTTTCTGTTTTTGCCGATGGAAATTCCTCTTCGCCTGAGGACCTCCTGACAGTGACGTTTTGATCATCCAATCTCGGGTCTTTCTCAGCGCTTGTCAAAATGACGCATCTCACAAGTTCGCATTACGAACTTCCGACGTCACAACTTTCCGTCATTAAGCCTTTCTTGATATTAGTGGCTCATTCACACGCTGTGGGCACTCTCCTCTTTTTTGCGCAGAATTGCACAGAATTCTGGGAAATACAGGGTGATCCCCCCAAAATGGACCTGCACATACTTTTTGTGATATATCCTTCATCTATTCACTAATCACCATTACTTTGCAGGGCATGGAAGAAGCAACGCCTGTGAACACAACTAGATCTTAATGGGAGCCCCAGCAAAGAATATACTGCGTCAAACATTACTACAAGACAGGCTCGTTCAAGATCAGTTTGAATGTGAAAAAGTCCCCTCCAAGAGCAGAATTCAGGACTGGGTGGGCCACTTCGAGAACTATGGGACAGTGGAGAACCTCAATGCAGCCAGTGACAACCGTCCAAGCCATTCAGGACGCCCCATGAAGCGTACAGCTGAGCTTGTCGAGAGCGTGAGAGAGTCAGTTCAGCAGAGTCCAAAACGCTCTGTGCGCAAGCGAAGTCAGTCCTTCGGTATATCCCGTGAGAGTTGCAGGAGAGTGCTAGTAATAGATGTAAAGGCCTACCCATACAGAATACAGACGAAGAAGACCCTGTCAGATAATGCCCCTTTTGATTACCCAACACCTGAAACCACTTTTTGTCGTGGTATACCTTGTGGAACGTGATGTACTTCTTTGATGAAGTAGGCTTTGATCTAAAAGTGTTATTTTTTTAAGGATAAGAGGAAACACACAGCAATTATTCCAAAATAAACATATATTCTAAATTTAACACTTAACTATGACAAACAAACAGTTATCACATTTATATCCTTGTCCTAAGCTAAACTCGACTATCCCGGTTGGCAACTAGGCCTATTACAATATCTTCAATGAAAAAAATAAACAAATAGACTACACGTAAACACGCCAATTGCCGATTAGTATTTTTTCGCGACCCTTTTTCATTAGCGTTAAACATTAAATTAAAGTACTCTCGTTTACTAGCAAATATGACAGGGGTTCACGCACAATGGTTTCTACTTCCCTTAAATCGAGAGACGTACTAAACTCATACTACCGCAATATGAATATAAATGTTCTTCCTAACTCATATGACAGGCGGGATCAGGGGTTGCCGGATGACGCTGGAGGGCTTATCTCGCGCTTTGGAGGGTTGCCATGGCCGCTGATAGAATTTGCCTCCGGTTACGTTAAGAAGACGGAGAGAGTTACGGTGCTCTTCGCTCCAAGAGTCCTCTTCTGAATGATCTCGACGCCTCTTGGTGTCTGATTCTTCAACGTAGAGTGTCCAATTAGATTTTGGGGTATTCGGTGAGATTTTTTACCATAATTAAAGATCGGAACCTCGTAGGGGATGGGTTTTTCTCCTCTCACTCTTACGGAGCTTGAGATGTGAGAGTCACTCGAGTGTGAGCGGGTTTACTTTTCTCTAGTCAGACTTCTTCTAAGTCTGTAAAGGATTCTTCGGTATGGCACCGATACCAAACTTGACGATTTATGTTAATTCGGCCCGGGGATAGGGGATCGATTTTCTCAATCTGATCCTATCGTTTCTCACCGAAATCGTCTTGTCGGGCTGAAGAATCGATCTTCACGACCTGAACCTTCTTCTTTCTTATCGAATTCTAATCCATTTTCTTTCTTTCCGGGACTTATTTATAGGCGTACCACCGCCCCATTTAAGGGGGAAGGGGCAAGGTTACAGAGGAAAGTGCGAATGGTGACTTCGCATCTGGTTAGAGCGAGAAATGCAGAGGTTGGCACTGAGGTGCCCAAGTCGGCTTGCTAATTAGAGAGACTCTCAACCGCCACACTCCTTGGCGTGCCTTTTAACTAGCATCGCTTTTTTGTGACATAACCACGGGTTTATGGATCTCGTAGGTAATTGGATCGTTAGAGCGTCGTTTAAGGGCCTTATGTGTTCGCCTTAACACATATGGGTGCTCCAACTACCTAAGCGGCGGGAGATCAAAAAGAGTAGGTAGTTACTGTTATTCGCCGGCTCCTGTTCCCACGATTCTCCTCATGGGGCTCGCTTCCCTGGCTTTATCCACAAGGGGGGGGACTTTAAGGTATATGTCCGCCTGCCCCTCCGGGATGCTTTATGTAGCCATTTCTCTACAGACCCTTACAGACTCAGACAAAGAGCAGAAAAAGGCTATGACAGTCAAGATACTGGAAAAGATTCAGGAGACCCCAACTTTCCTTAACCTCCTTTGGACCTTAGATGAAGCTCACTTCCATCTTGAAGGAAAGGTAAACTCGAAGACAAATCTCTTTTTAGAGACCTCCATACCAAATGTGGTAGCTACCAAGCCCCTACACTCCAGTAAGTGCACGGTATGGACTGCAATCTCAGCCAGAGGCATTATCGGACCATTCTTCTTCGAGGAATCTGGCGCGACAGTGACAGTCACCACCGAACAGTATGTTGAGTTCCTTAAAATCTTCAAAAGGGAGCTGCAGACCCTCTTTCCCTTGCTTATGGGAAAGTTCTGGTTCCAGAAAGATGGAACAAGCTTTTAGCTCTCAAACCTGTCCTAAGTTTGGCTGAAAGAGAACTTTAGTGGCCATGTGATCAGTCTCAAGACTGATTTTGAGTGGGCACCTCACAGCCCAGGACTTAACCCTCCAGATTTCTTTCTCTGGGGCTACCTTGAAGACAGAGTGTACTCAGGGAGACACAGGACCATCACCGAATTCAAGGAAGCCACTAGGGAGGAGATCAGAGCTATTAGTTGGTCGGTTTGTAAGGACGTCATAGACAATTTTGTTCTGGTCCTCAGGAAATGCACAGAGCTAAATGGAGGTGATCTCGAACACGTGCTCTAGAATAAAGAAGAGAATTCTAAAGACACTTATGTTTTGATATGATGTTTGTTAACACAATAAACTACGTATTTATCACCAAAGTTTCATTCAATCCTTGCAGAAAATTAAGAAATGAGGCCTATCGAAAGTTAGCGCCCGTTTTTTGGTGGTCATCCTGTATCAAAAGATTCATCACTGTCGGCGTCCAAAGCGGTCACTTGCGAGGGGGATCCTGAAGCCCAGGACTTTGCAATCACACCAAATTAATTTATCTCATTTATAAACACTTATTTCTAGGTTGTTAATAATCCATTAAAAGACCAAAGTATCTAACTTGACTCCAAACTTTGTTCAGGAATTTTTCTAAAAGCTCCCTTCCGTCCCTGTGTTTAGGGTTCATGAGTTTTTGTCCTAATCTTGATGAAATATAGAATTCGGACCCTGAGTAAAGTTGGGATCCGAATTCTATACAAGCCGAAGATTGGAGGTCTGTATTCTCAGTTTGAGGTGTTTAAGCTATTCTTTAACTATTTCACTTCTTTCACCGAAAAAATGACATATAACATTAAATTTAAAAAAAGAGAGGATTTTAATAATTTCATGTGAAAATTAAATACGATCTTATATAATGAATAAATCAATTATAACCAATTATTTAACTCTTCGAGTCAGTTTTAGGGGGAAAATTGTACTAAAGAACAAGCTTGTTTCTATATATTAATTATTTTTGAATATCAACTGAAGACACTTTAACTGTTACAAATTGAATGAAACAGGGTTGCTTTCTTGCAACTGATATGAAGTGTCGCAGCTGTCATCAAATTATGAACCGGACTATACATTCTTCAGCTCAAGACATTTTTTATCGATATAATAATAATAGGTATTTATAATGCGCCTTTCAGGGCTGTTAGCCCTCACATAGCGCAGGTTGTGTAGCGAGTGTAGAGAAAGTTTACAGGGAGAGAAGGCAATTCTGAAGAGACGAGTCTTCGGGAGACGTTTAAAAGTAGACGTTTTAAGGACTGTACCAAATGCAAAGCCAGACCATCCATCCGCTCTAAATCCTTCTTGCTCATTCAAATCTAACCTCTCTTTAAGGTGAAAGAACCAGTCAAAAAATGCAAAGAGTCAGCTTAATGTTTCAGAAATAAAATATCGTGGATAGATAAAACATTTTCAAAAAACTATTTTCATAATACCTTGAAGATAATCCAGTACAACTTGGTAGTCTTGGTACCATTGTAGAAATAGATGAGTTAACTTCACAGTAATGAATGGAAAGATTACAGATGCATTCAACAAGATCTCGGATTTCATCATTGGATCCTGAAACATTCGCTTATTGGAATCGGGAATATTTTTTTTATAAAATTAAGGAGTGGATGTTGGAGGCCACACGTAGATTGATCTTTAGACGAATTTATGTAGCATGAAAGACTCATTAACATTACGTATTTACAATTTTGCGATATCATTTTATCCAAATATTCCTTTAATTAAACTTATGATAATCCAATTAAAGTTTATAAAAGCCACAAACCTTTAAATTGTTTTAAATTACACTATATATATATGACTTTACAAAAGTGTGATTGTATTTTCGGGTGAAGTTATAGTCTGGATTATAAATCAGGGTAAAGTTGGGGTCTGGATTCTACATTTGCGAATGCTTAGGGTCTTATTTCCCATTTGGGTTAACTTATATCCGGTGAAAGAAGGTGATTAGCTCCTTCTCACAAAGCCTACCCCGCCTCAGAAGATGCAATTTTCCTATTGGTCATCATCTTAAATTTTCCATTTTGTTTACTTAGACTTTTTACAATTGGTTTGAATTTTAACCGAAGCTAACGATATACTAACCTTCTTATCAGAGCAAACCTCAAGAATTTTAAGTTACCCTTCGTGGCCTATGGGTTTAGGGCTGGGTATCATTTTGTAGGCCCCAAGCTGTACTTATCAAGCAAAAGGATATCTCTCCCTAAACTTAGAGACCATGGGAGGACTACCTATACATACACCACAGGAGGACAAAATAGAGACTTCTAGAGTGGTATTATTCCATTTTAACTGAGTTACATGGATGAGAGGAAGTGGCCATCTAAAGGTTCCCGAAAAAGGAGAATTAACTAAACAGTGATACTCGAATTTCAGTTCTTCTTCCTCAGAGATAAATTGTGAAGCTTTTGTAATGATGTGTAAACACACACAATTGATCTGGGGGAAGAACATTAAGGAAACAGCTGTTTAAATATAGTCCCTCTTGGAGCAACATGGACCCTGTTAAAATGGAGGTAAGGAGAAACATCGAATCTTGAGTGTAGTTGTGATGGAAGAAAGGTAGACTCATTGCTCCTCTGGGGTATCGTACCCATAAATATTTCCTAAAAACTTGATCTTTCCATGCACCTTCCTCCACAGCTGCAACAAAATTGCTGTTTATTCCTACTTCAGTTCAAATTCCCGTTGCTGACATAGGGGGTTGTTTAACCTTCTGTTCATTCGTGTAATTTAACAAATTACTTCTTCCCTTCTTTATACCTGTCACGACATTCGTAGGAATTAGAATTAAAATTAGATGCTTCTTATTTTGCATGTTTCACATGTTTCTCGGACTTTCAAATCCCCCTCATCGTAGTTAATTTGACTTTGGAATCTCCTCATAATCCCTGGGAATATGGAACCCCCTTCGAAGTTCTTGGGCCTTGGATTCCCCCTTCGTAGTACTGTGTTTTGGTTTGGAAAATCAACCTTCATTCCATTTATCATCAAAAGCCTTCGTAAAATCCAAGCCTAATGTTGACATGGTGTTAACACCGATTGGCTAGCGTGTTTTGGGCCTTTCGGAATTGAAGCCGACAGTATAACTTAGGGAGGGAATCTCGAGTCGCAGCAGGCAGTGATCGGCAAGTTGAACCCAATCGGAGCTTTCAATGTATCTTTTCCCCTTAGACGAGAAATGGTGATTCCACTAATGAGCTGTAGCCGACGGAATCTTGGTAAATAATTTGAAATTTGCGTAATTCAAAGAAATTATTATTTTCTACTGCCTAAATACGGAAGAGAAAAAAGCGAAGAGATATAAAATAAAGAAAAAAAAGGCTAGCATAAATTACTATACGAAGGACATTGCAGCGTTTTGCCCATAGTCATGAAGTATTATCCCATTACTAGCCCCCCCCAAAAAAAAACTTGCAAACTTACATTTAAGTTCTGACCTTGAAAGCATTAATAGTAGCCAACTGTTCACGCATAGATACACTTTGTTCATTTAGTTCAAGATATACCATAATATCATTCATATTTCCGCCACGAGGAACGTTTGTGTCGTTCCCGCACATGACCTGCTCTTAGTGGAACTTGTCTATGGTACCCAACTACGTCTTTCTTCGACTCACCACACTCTCACTTCTTATCTCGATCCTGCATCATACGTGCACAATTTGGTACGGGTGATGGACGAAATTAGACGTACCTCCCCAAGAATCCTGCTAACGAGAAACCTTTCGTGCTTAAAGACATAACAACTTGATCGCTTGATTTTTTCCTTTCGTCATTGCAACCCTTTTACGATGGACCCTTTTTCTTCATCTCTAGAAAGACAAAGTTCTTTGTACTGTAGCTTGGCACTAAGCAGCATACTATTTCTCTGGATCGATTTAAATTTGCCCCCATTAACACTGTTCACTCTAAACACCTCTCATTTCTTCCTCCTTTCACTATAACGCTAACTGGTCCAGTGATTTCCCATACTCGCTTTCTAATACCTACACCAATTACCTATTTTATGCCCATCTCTTTTTTCAGTTTACTACCGCCTGTCACTTAATTGGAACCCTCAGGAACTCTCATCGTCAGCGGTGGTCAGTCAAGAGCAAATCTCTCCACCACTGATAATTCCTTCAGGGGATAGCCAGACTCAATATTTTCAGCTCCTACCAGACGCCAGTTCGGAAGGGAGTACAAAACGGATCACTTTTACTTCGTTCACCTTCGCTCGTGACAGTGCATTACCTAAATTAACTGACACTGCCAGCACTTTGTCTCCTTGACCGTAGTGAGCTGACCGGCTTGGTGACAGGTTCCGGCCGTGTTGTTAGGTGACCCAGGTGACAATTTATTCTTTCATGCATCGTGATGGTCTTCAAGTATTCTGTCAGAATTTTGGGTAATTTTAATTATTTTGCTGGCTGGTGATGTGGAGATAAGTCTGGACCCACTACCTGTAGGCGTCGGCAGTCCCGCATGCTGTATAGTAATATTCGTGGGCTTCATGCAAATTTAAGCTGTTAAACTGTATTAAACACATCTTGATTCCATGCTAATTAAGAAGGTAACAAACTTTAGTCTTTTCGAATTCGCAATTTTTTTCAACGAAATTATCATAAATCACTCCTCCATTCTGAGGTTAGGGGGTGGGCTAGATTAGGTAAATTCTTTCCCGTATTCTTATATTGATAAATAAGGAGTAATTTTATTTTCGTTGTTCAGCAGATGTGTTCCTTATGTAGGTGGCTTCCTTGATTTAAATTCATTCTCCTGATTATAGCTCAACCTTGCTCTATTATTACGGATTCCACATTTCTCGCCTTCTCTTACACTTTGCTCTTGCTCCTTTACCTGCTCTGCTTCGCAAACGAGAGATAAATTTGTTATTCAAGGTAATTACTATTTATTATATTCAGAAATGTAAACATTCGTTTTTTTTCCTCACTCTTTCCTCGAGTTCTGAATTTCTCGGCCTATTTCTTCTATAATCAACGTATTTAAGATTTAGCGTGAAAACGCTTGAACGTCAAAGGGCCATACAATTCACTTGATGCATTATTTCCACATAAAAACTTAAAAGCATGAGTTGCATGATGTGTGCAATAAATTGTGTGCCACAATGTAAAGATCATTGTTTTCTAGTTGATTGATTTTTATACAGTAGTAGCAGGACATGCAACAATGCTCACTCAGGCTTTAGTATGTCTTTCTTGGGGTTTATTTAAAGGTTTTGTGTTTAGATTTGATCGATTTTTATCGAACTCGATTATTCATGTAAACAGAATTATTTATGAGCAACTCTGATACAATCAGACCCTCAATTATCCTCTGCACTACGCCAGCTGGATAAAATGACTAAAAAAAAATCACCACATGAGGCCAAGACTAGCCACCAGGAAAGGGGTTCTGTTCCAACATTTAATGCTAGACCTCATGTGTCTTTAGCTATCTGCACAATGTTGCATGAGCTTGGGTGGGATTTCATACCCCCCCATCCATATTCTACCAACATTGGACCATCTGAATTTCATTTGTTGAAGCTGAAGAATAAATGGACTGAAGTCCTTAACAAAAATCCCAAGTGACCTTATTTTCACATCTATATTGGAAGAAAATAAAATATTAGAGTTTTTCCCCCTTAAAAATAAGGGTAACCTTCCTAATAATTTTTCCCTCTGTCCGACCATAGTCTAAACATATGCCATTAGTTCTGGCATAAAAAAATGCATATGATTAATCCTTTTGTTTATACACACACACATACACACACACACACACACACATATATATATATATATATATATATATATATATATATATATATATATATATACACGTCACTATACATAAATATGTACAGTAGGTAAGTAATGATTGCTTGGACGCCGAATTGGATTATTTCCACTGTTAACCAAAATTAAGTATTCATAAAACTCTCAAAATTTAGTTAATTTCCTATCACAATCTGTTTGATTGGGGGAATTACCACAAAAGAGAAGAATCCTACAATTCGAAGAACATAAAGAAGCTTGGGGAGGTCACAATATAAGGGAGGCAGGCAACGTTTCTATCCTTATCTGAGGAATACTTCTTTCCTTGTTTAGAAAGGAAGGAACGAGTCTATATAAATCGAGATGCTCTTAGTATTGAATACATTAGACGATATTTAAATTAATTTAAATAACTAAAATCACTTTGTGACAAATTTCTCACAAGAGAATTTTGTAGGTTACCATTTTTTTTTAAACTACGCTATCACCTGTGATAAAAATACAGGAAGATGATGAAGAAAGAGATATAAGAAAGATAAAAGAAATTTATCAATAATATAAAATTAGAAGAAAATTATTGCAGAGGCAAAAAGAAGTGTGAATAAATATATAAGAAGTGGACTATTAAATTTCAAAACATTTACCCTGAAATAATAAAAGCTGTTTCTAATTTACATTTAAATAATCCAATACTTTTATCAACAGTATTTATTCATCATTATCAACTCTCGATAATCATTGGCATAGATTTAAATTCATGAACCCAAAATTACAATTTCTATCTCATTATTTGTTTTGTTATTCTATTTCGCGCCATTTTTCGTCTTTTAATTGAACGAATAAAACAAATTAAAGACTAATTAAAACAAATTCTGTTTTTTTAATTAGGTATTGTATATTCTTAGTATCCTACCCTCGCTTATTTTTCTTTTTTGTTATTATGTGAGACAGTTTCAGATTCTTCTTCACTATCGACGTAACAGTGTACAATCATCTCTACAGAATAGACAGACAACAAAATAATTTCATCAAAATGTCGGTTCTCATCTCAAAAGAAAGAGGCTTACTACATACTCTGAAGATACTATCACTACCTGATCAGAAGAAGATAAGAATTATGAATTTATTCATAATTTTCACGTATCATCATCATCATTATCATTACTAAATCTATAATTTGAGAAGGGGATTTTTTGAGTATTTGAATAATAATTTCATCTTAGTTTGGTTATGACTTATGTTTTTTTATCAAAGTTATTTCTAATAATTCTTTTATAATATCCCCCCAAAAAATGGTGAAGTTCAGAAATAAATATAAGTATCAAAATTTTGTGAATTTTTTTAAAACCCAAAGAGTTACAAGTGGTGAAGTTCAGAAAATTTAACCATGGCTGCTTTTTTTTTAGATTTTAAATTTTAATCTTAGTAGCGAAGCGCAAGCTCCCCCCGTAGTGAAAAGTGGCGAAATCATTGCCTGGTATATATAGTATAAGAGGAGGTTATTTTAACGACTTTTTAAGTTATGTCAAATAAGATTTTATCTTAAATAATAATTATTATAGCAAGAGGTACCATGTACATATATACCACACAATTAACCATACTCGGCATTTCTACAAAAATCATTTTCAGAAATTAAAGAAAATTAAATAAAACGCTGGGCACCTCATAGACAGAAAAGGATGATTAATCCGATTTAATCGTCTATATTACTCAGATATCAAGTTTGATAATGGATGAGGAATTACCAAAGAAACCTGTGGAGGTGCACTCTGATAAGGTGGTAAAATATACGGTGGTATTGGTGTGGTTTTGTAATTTGCTCTACGGATTTGATCATAATATATTGGTTTGGTAGGATTAGATCAGAAATTGTAAAGAAAAGTTAAGGGGCAGAAAGATATTGAAAAAGTTCTATGAAGTTTAAAAGCGACAAAATAGAAAATCAAATAGAAAATCACCCTCGTCTTAAATAATTGCTAGGACTAAAAGCGTCTTCAAACAAACATCCAACACTCAGGAAAACGAAATAGATGCCCTCAAGGTGGAGTTAGAGATAAGACAGTATTAATTTGAGATCAATATAACTAGAGTAAAAAGAAAGATCCAGAAACCAATATCCCATCACGGTATCCAAATTATTGTTTCCCACTACACTTTCGTAAATTTTCCTGGGAGACACTTGACTCTTCATTTCCAACATCCCATGTAACTACCGGCTTAAAATCTATGTCAAATACAGTCCTATAGATTCTAGGCCCTGTGCGATTAACCATTATTCCTTTTACTACTTAAATATGGGTATCAAACAAAGAATCCGAAGTGCAATTAACACACAGTTTCGAACTTGAGTGACCCAGTAAATAATGGCACAATACATTCAACAGTTCACTGCAAAATCCTTTACAAGCAAATTAATAGTCACTAACAAATAATAAATATTGATTCATTATTATGTTTTGAATATTATTATAATAATTATTTTCCGCGGAAAAAGTCGCGGAAAATTGGCGGTGCAACTTTGTTTAGTCCGACTTTTTCAAAACGTTTGCGACTTTCGACTTTGCGACTTCGAAATTCATAGTGCGGCAAAGTCTCAACTCGTTGCCGCAACGCCCAGCTCTGTTATTATTATTATTATTATTATTATTATTATTATTATTATTATTATTATTATTATTATTATTATTATTATTATTATTATTATTATTATTTAGATTATGATTATAATAATAATAATTATAATAAATATTATTATTAAATAAGAAGAGTATAAGTGGTCAGGGAAAATAAAAAGAAGTTAATATTTTTTTATGTAGGGAGATACTTGCTGTATGTGTGAAAACCATGAAAGGAAAAATACTCGCGTTGGCAGCATTATAGATTTGGTATCTGGTTTTGAGTAGTTGGTTATGTGCGAAATCAAATATTAAATGAAGTTCAACTGTACAGGACTGCAAATGTTCTTGGTTGTCATAGTTACACCTTATAATAATAGGTATTATGCACACAAGCATAATTTCTAGAATTAAATGGGACAATGTTTGAGGATATTAATGAACGAATAGGTTTAGAAATAGGGAAATAGGCGCTTTTAATACACGCGGGAAAAAGAGAATGAAGAAAGAGTAGTAGGGTTTGTATACACACATTCAGCAAAAAATATTATAAAAAGGCGTTTAAAAGGTATACATGGTCTACACCTTATTGGGGAGAATATGGTAATTATGTGGTTTATGTGAAATACCTGAGAGCTATGTGTATTCTCCGTGTGTTGCCACATGATTTAAAGCATATCCCAGAGGTACAGCCTGCAGGCCCACCGGTGTGTGGACACGGCCTAGCACCCACCAACCACTGCACCGCCCCCCACTGCTTTGTGGGTTCTGCCTTTTTAGGCAAAGGCTACAGGAAGGATACCTCGATCACTAACTAGGATCGAGAGTGTCTACAGGCGAGCACCAACAGACCGGTGTCTCAGCAGCTCCCAGGATGAAGCCTGGTCGTCTCGAGCCTCTCCTGCCACCAGGGTTCTTCTCCCCTCGGTCAAGATGTGGCTCCAAAGACTGCACAGATTCCTACCCGTTTAAACCTCGTGCAGGTCTGATGCCCTCAATATCAGGGCATCAGTCATCATCGACCTCGATGGACTACCCAAAGCAAGTAAGCTACGCTACATAAAATGTGTTTGTGTGTGGAGAAAAACATGTGGTTGAGGCGACGAGGAATGAAGCAGAGGAAGGTCGATGGTTCAGCGAGCGAGTAAAGAATATGTGTGACAGCTTTGGATAATGGAAAAGAAAAAGGTGTCAGCTTGCTATATGAAAAATGTTAAACGTAGTTGAGTATAGTAGAAAATTCGAATGTTGAATGTTAAATGATAAACTGAGGCGTGTATTGGAGGGAAAACCTCATGCGTATTAACAGAGGTTTTATCGTTGTGAGGTGTCTAACAAATAGATGTTTTTGAATCGCTAAAAGGACGAGGAAAAAGCAATAAAGGTTGCGATATACTGAATTAAGAGATTATATCAAACGAAGCTTCGTAGTTAGCATGAGTGTGGATCTAGAGGATAACAGGAAGCTTTGTGAAGCGTGAGAAACCAAGATAAGAATGATTGTGTTAACATTGAAGATAAGAAGGTTAGGTGGAGCTTATTTATGTGCGATTTGATATTAAATTTGATATTAAGAACATATTTGAATAATGAACAGGTGTAAAGTTTCACATATCTTGTGTCTGTCTTCAATATAGAAGAACCTTTTGGGCGGACTGTGGTAACAACGGTATGAATGGAAGAAAGGTTTTGATGTTTCGAGAGCTCCAAGTGCTAAGAAAATCGAGGGTTTAATAGGAAAGTTTTATATAGAATACGAATCTCAAAGTTAGTGTTTGAGAATGAATAGATTGGGCGTAAGAACACTTCAATTTAGTCAGGAATGATGGGTGAGTGGACTTGTGACCAAGAATGTTTTGAGATTAAATAGAAATGTAATAAGAATGAATAAAGATATATTTGTGAAAGCGATTTTAATTATGGGATACCAGGCAATGGGGGGGAGCTTGCGCTTCGCTACTAAGATTAAAATTTAAAATCTAAAAAATAGCAGCCATGGTTAAATTTTTATAAATTTTCTGAACTTCGCCAATTCTAATAATTTTAAAAAGGAACTCTAAACTAAATTTCTCCCCTTTCAAAATATCACGTTGATAAAATATAGTTATAGAAGAAGATATATAAAAATAAATTTTCTCAACTTCACCATTTGTAATTCTTTGGGGTTTAAAAAATTCCCAAAATTTCGATACTTATATTTATTTCTGAACATCCCCATTTTGTTTTTTGATATTATAAAAAAATTATTAGAAATAACTTTGAGAAAAAAAACATAAGTCATAACCAAACTAAGATGAAATTATTATTTAAATACTACAAAAAAAATCCCCCTCTTAAATTTTAGAGTTAGTGAAAACTGACAAGTGTGCTCGAGGTGTTCTTTCGAGGGATCTGATCTGATGAATGGAGAGCGGCAACAGCACTGCTGCCTCATCGCCTTGAAAGGTCTCCGGTGTTGAATAATGACGGGAAAGTTTTGTGTTTCATCGGCCCTAAAGAGGGAGGATAAGTAATGGGGTTTCTAATGCGATTATCTGCATCAGCTCGGCTGAAGTTGATGAGATAATAACTTTTTGGCCTTAACTTCCAATATCTTGAATATCATCTTCACAGTAAGGGGTAGTGTGTTCAAAACTAATAAAAAATATGTAGTTGAGACAAATACATACGAGGGGTGGTCAATAAGTTTTGCAATTCGGATATAAGGAAACGAGATATGAGGAAAAGTGTTTTATTATTTTTCAATATAACTACCCTCGACTTCAATGCACTTGCGCCACTTGTCCCTGAGGCTTTGAATTCCAGACAACCAGAAATCTCCCGACTGCTGTTCAATCCACTCCTGGACGGCGAGCTGGACATCTTCATCGTCCCCAAACCGGTGTCCACGCAGTGCAGCCTTGAGCTGGCGGAATAAAAAGTAGTCGCTAGGGGCCAGATCTGGACTGTAGGGGGGGATGGTTGAGCTCCTCGAATCCGCACTCACGCAGGGCAGCTTGTGCACTTCTGGCCTTGTAGACAGGGGCATTGTCGTGGAGGAGCAGGAAACCGAGTGTCAACTTGCCGCGCCGCTTCTGACGGATGCACTACTTCAACCCAGCCAGTTCCTTGGCGTAATATTGGCCTCTGATGGTCCCTCCACGAGGCGTATAGTCCACCATCAACACTCCCTCAGAATCCCAGAAGATGGTGGCCATGGTATTCCCGGCTGAGGGTTGGGTCCGGAACTCGATGGGGGTGGGAGAGCCCCTGTGCTTCTAGGCCATGCTTTCGAGCTTCGTCTCGGGATCTCAGTGATGGACCACCGTTTCATCACCTGTCACTATGCAGGACTCGAATCCCACTGGGTCTTGGTTGTACTGGAGCAGCAGCTCCTCCGAACTTTGACGACGTTGAAGTCGATCATGGGGCGTGAGGTTTCGTGAGGTTCCTAGGGACCCAACGGGCAGAGACCTTGGTCATGGCCAAATTGTCGTGGATAAAGTTGCTAACACTTCCATGTGATATTCCAAGTTCTCGCTCGATTTATTCGACCTTCACCCATCGAATTTCGAGGATCATCCTCTCCACACGGGCAACATCGTTCTCGTTGGTCACGTCTGACGGGCGTCATGGTCGGGGTTTATCTTCTAGGGACTCACGACCGTGGCGGAACTTCCTATTCCAGCAAGCAATGGTTGCATAGGAAGGGGCGGTGTCGGTGTACACTGCGACCATGCGTTCATGGATCTCTTTTGCATTCTTGCCTTCCTTGGTAAAAAATTTGATCACTGCGCGGTGCTCAACCTTCTTCATTGTTGAAAAAAATGTGACTGACGATCTGCGATCAGCTACTGCTTTTTAAATAGACGAGGAAGGAGCGTGCGGCTGCAGGTCCTGACTTGTCATAACTTGTCTTAACACCCCCGCAAACAGCCATACCGATTCGCAAAACTTATTGACTGCACCTCGTATTTCTTAAATTTCTTTCATCTATTCTGGGTGCATATTTGAGGCCTAATTTCTAATTTGAAAACAAAGCAAAAATATTTAATAAAATCCCCCAAAACATTATACCTCATTGCCATGTACATGTTTTTATATATGTACGGTAAAATTTTCTGCCCCATAAATTCGCCTTCATCCTCTATGACGATATTATATTGGACTTTAGGCCCGCATCATGTAGTTCTCATTCACCTATGACTAAATGTCTCTGACGGCAGCCTTAAACCAGCTAATGGTAGCACGGGGCCACTGATTAATGATCCTTAGACGACGACCCAGAAATAATAGTAATGTTCTAGGTGTTTATATAAAAGTTGATGTTTAGTAAGTGTATTGTTAGATTTACTTTCTATTTCATGTGTTAATTTGTTTTATTAATTTTAAATTGGCCCTGCACTATTACGGCATGTAGTGTATTTATATATACTGTAAGAAAAAGGAAAAATGTGTAAGCTGGTTAATTTTCCATTCAGCTGTTCGAAGTAAGAGAGAGCTAATGTGGAGCAGGCAAGGTGTTTTGGGGACTTCTTTTTCAGCAAGTAACACAAAGGGGCCGATAAAGAAGCGAAATGGGGGACGAAGCGGCGGTAGAAAGAAGCAGAATCCATAAAGGATCTCAGCTGCTTCCTATTGGATGGAAGGGGCATTTCCATAATGTCGCGGACTTTGTCCTCCTGGGGGTTCAAACGGTTGTTCCCAATGTGAAAGCCAAGGTAGTCGATCGTACTATAAGCAAAATGGCACTTTCTCGGGCCGATTGTGAGTCAGTGCTCGTGCAATCGACGCAACAGGGCCTGAAGGGCAATCACGTGATGGGGTCCACTCGCGAGTTGCAACGTAAATGTTATCGAAATAAAAAGTCACGTTTTCCAACCTGTCTAATATTCTTTGCATCATGCAATTGTAATTACAACAGGCCGTCACCAAGCCAAACAGTAGACAGCGTAACTGCATTAAGTCTTTGTCTGGAGAAACCGTGTATCTCTTTAAACCTTCTTTAACGAGAATTTGATAAGAAGCCTTACATAGGTCCAATTTGGTAATGTAATTAGCCTCTGCAAGGAGATGGAGTTTTGGTCTATCAAGGGGATAGGCTCAGCATCGAACAAGGTCACCGAATTAAGTTTCCGAAAATCGACGAACAGCTAACAGTGGGGGAGCAGTAATTAGATTGAGAGGGTTCTAAAGGGTCATTCAATAAGGTCGCTCAATTTTGAAATGTAAATAAAACAAGTTGTGTGTGATATATGCACTCAATTTATTTTAAATTTGAAAGTAAATTCTATCACATTAAGTGTAGAATATGACGTCGCTCAAATGTCCGCCGCGGCTTCGCTTGGTGGAACGTATTCGGGTGTGCCAATTTTAGATGACCCTGTCGCATAAATCTGGCTGAATTTGCTGGATGGTGTTCGTTATGTTGACTTGAAGGACATCAACTGTTTGCGGATTATTCGCATAGACCTGCGATTTAAGCTAGCCACAAAGAAAGTAGTCTAATGGGGTTAAATCGCATCATCTCGGTGTCCAGTTGACGTCGCCGCCACGCGAGATGAGCCTGCCCTGAAATCGCTGGTGCAAAATGTATATCGTGGCGTGCGCAGTCTAGCACGTAGCGCCGTCCTGTTGGAACCACATAGCGTCAGTATCCATATCAGGCATATAATCCAGTTGAGGCCACAAGAAGTTGCTTATGATCGATCTGTAGGTCTCATCGTTGACGTTTATGGCAATCCCATCTTCGTTCTCAAAAAAATACGGACCGATAATTCCGTTAGACGAAAATCCGCACCAAACAGTGACTTTGTTGGGATGAAATTGGTGCTGGTGTATCTCATGTGGATTGTTTTCGTCCCAAATCTGACAATTTTGCTTGATCACAAATCCATTAATCCAAAAATGGGCCTCGTCGCTGAAGATGATTTTTTTGGGAAATTATGGGCAACTTCCAACTGCTCTAGAGCCCTATCAGCGAACACACGGCGTTGTCTATGGTCGTTTACCTTAGGTTCCTGAATAAATTGGATTTTGTACGGGTGCAGACCCAAGTCCCTACGCATAATTCGCCAAACTAAAGTCGCAGAAAGGCTTCCTCGGATTTTCCCATACACTCTCATTTACGGCAACGATGTTTTCATCAGACCTTGCGTTTCGGCAACGTACGGGTGTTGGCTGATTGTTGATCGACCCTTTTGCCTCGAACCTGGCCCCCAAGCGTCGTACAGTGGACTCGGCAGGACGATTGTGGCGAGGATAGAAATCACGTAATGCGCGGAACGTCTGTCGAACGGAGCACTGATTTTGATAATAACATTTGATGATTTGCACACGCTGTTCAACGCCATAACCTTCCATTGTGACTTGTTAAGTACTATTAAACAGTTCATAGCAAGGTTGCCAAATGTCGCTTTAACAACATGGCCACTATCGCTCGACAAAACTCGAGTGTCCTTGTTGAAAGTCCTTTTATAATCTTTAAATTTAATAATTTAAAGAACGAGAAGGGAGTATGGCTTAGAACGAATAGGCTCCAGGGTAGTTAAAATAATATCATGTGGGAACTGAGCGGAAGAGCCGGGAATCTCGGAGATTACGTCTCCAAGGGGACACAATAACTGCTGCAGCTGACTATTCGACTCTGGGGGTAGCTGGGCGTTAACGTCTAATTTAGATGACTGGGATTCGGGAACTCTGGGCACGGTGGGCAAGGGGTACTCCTTGTTCTGTTCAATGCAAGCCACTTGCACCACATTTAGCGGATCTAGGGGGTGAATGGGGACGATCCGGTCGATTGCCACACGGGCGAAGGGTTCAGGTGTGGTGGGTCCCTTCTGCAGCAGAGCGGGTCTGACTCTTCCTTTTGTGGCTGTCCTTTGACAGATATCACACGAACGGCAATACTTAAGGATGTCATCTGCCGCACCGGGCCAATAAAAATACTTAAAAATTCTCTGAGCCGTTTGAGTATGGCTGAAATGGCCAGAGAAAAGACTATTGTGAGCTGTCTTTAATATGAGGGATACCTGAGGTACAGGAGGTCGTAATTCACGACGTAGAAAAAGACTTTATTTCTGCGGGTTGACTCCTGAATCATATTATGAGCTTTGGTCCAAAGAGGGCGGAGTGAATCACAGTCCGTTTTCTCTTTAGCGAATTCATTGTTCAGAACGCCGCTAAACTCGGAGTCGCAGGGGGTTTCAAGGGGAGCGGATGCCTCTGCTTCCTTTTTAGTCTGGGAACGCGGGAGGTCGGGTTAAACCACAGGGGTGGAAGTAACCTGTGGGCACTGTTCTACCAGAACAGCACAGAGCTTCATTGGGGCCGCTACTACTTCAGCCCACCCAGTATAATACGTGCATTCAATAAAGCAATTCACGATGGGGAATTGATTTGCGCGCTCAAGGCAGTAATGTACTACCGTTAACCTATCATGGTTCCGATCCGTCGGGGGGAGCAGCTAGTCCGACACCATAATACATGTACACCCTGTATCCCAAACAAGGGGGGAGACCCGGCAGCCATTTACTGATCCGGTCTCAAACTTCAAGCTTCCTGGGTAGCATTTCTCGAACAAGAAGTTAACCTGATGTCAAGCAGCAAGAAGAGCCGACGGATAGGGAGGTGGTTCAACTTGCAATGGTGGTGGCACCGGGGAAGCACAAATTTAGGGCACTTGATTGAGAGAACTAGGACGGAATTGGGAGTTCTGAGGGCAGTTTCTCCTCAAATATCCATTAATACCGCAGGAGAAACACACGATGGGCCTCCTGGGGAAGTATGACGAAGGGGGATTTGACGAGAATAACTTAATGACACGGGGTTTTGATGAAAAGAAATTTATGGGCTTGGAAGGAACAGTTATTTTGACAAACTTACTAGGGTAACGGGGTATAAATTTTTCTTTGCCGCTTTAACCTTTAGGGGACGATGGATCAGACTTTCTTCCTTCCTTAAGGTAGCAATTGTGGCTCGCGGCGAATACATCGGCTCCTTCGATGCATTCCTTGAAAGTGGAACACTTCCGGTCCTTCACAAAAGATCGAATCTCCAAAGAAAGCGAAGCCATAAGCTGGTCCTTCAGAATAAAGTCGACTAACGCTTTATACTCGTAGGGAACTTTCGATGAATCGAGACAGAAGTTGAAAAGTCTCTGAAGCGTATACCCAAACTGACGAAAAGTTGGTTGGGTTCTATACGGGCGTGACGAAATTTAACGCGGTAGTAATCTGGCGTCATGTTATACGTGGCTAACAATTCCGATTTCAACGTCGAATACTCGATCGTTGCCTCCGGTGGAAGAGATATGAAATTATCTCGGAGCTTAGAACATAACAACGGCAGGAGTTTAGTGATACCATCCGCTTCAATGTCCCGGTGGTTTAGCTCGAAGACCTTTTCAAAATTAGTCAAATAGGACCCAAAATCTTCTTCTTCTTTGTAAACGGGGAGCTTCACTGATGCAGTTTGAGGGACGTCATTCCACGAGTTGATAGAGAGCGTTTCGATCCTTGTTATATTCATTTCCAGTTCATGTTGTCGGATGCGTTCTCTTTCTTCTCTCTATTTTTCTCGTCCTTCTCTTTCTTTTCTCGTTCTTTTCTTTCTTTTTCTCCTTCTTCTCTGCCAATTGTTACCGCTCTCTCTCTCGTTCTTCTCTGTCGATTGTTACCGCTCTCTCTCGTTCTTCTCTTTCTTTTTCTCGTTCTTCTCTGTCCTTTCTTTTCGCTATCTCCTTCTTTTATATAGAAAAGAAAGTCCTTTTCGGATAAACCAAGAGATTCACCTTGTAATTTAAATTGGTCGAATGAAGACCAATTCGGACTAAACTTTTAGGAATAAAAACGGAACGGGATTGTCGACTCGAATTAACTCGGTATACACACAGCGCAATTAATAATTTCCGTCTGAGCACCCGGAAATACCTGAATTTACGCGAGAGCCTTTAACTTTGATCACAACACCGAAAACAAAGCTAGACTGAGCCTTTCTTGATATGAAAGGGTAAAATTCTGCTGGGGCGAATAAATGAGAAGCATGGCCTCAAAACTTACACATGGTATGTATAAATGCGGGTGCACACAACAAATGTGAAAAATAGTTAACAAGAGTATTTATGCTTACCTTCTCGATAGCCAAGCCATCAGCCTCAAAACCTTTAAAAGACCTTAAAAGGAACCTTTTAAAGACCCCACACCTGACACCATTAATATATATATATATATATATATATATATATATATATATATATATAAATATAAATATAAACATATTTATATGTGGTTAAGGTAATGGCATAATTAGACAATTGCTCTGCTTCAGGTCCAGCGGGTGATCCTATCCTCTTCGAACTTTCGAGCGTTTTAGCTAGTCAACGCTGTTAATATGTTAATAATAGTTTTCTGTGACGGTAAGCAAGGCGACATAAAGGGGTGACTTTGAAACCAGCCTTTTTTGGCTGATGGATGGGCCATCCTTAAGTGTTGTCTTCCAGTTCGAGGAGGATAGGATGACCCGCTGGACCTGAAGCAGAGCAGTTGTCTAATTATACCATTACCTTAACCGCACCAATTTGTCTTGGATATTTTCCCATATATATATATATATATATATATATATATATATGAAAATAAACATACAGGAAAATGAAAATACTAATCCAAGCACTTTCGAACTATATTTTCAAGTTCATTATCAAGGAATAGCATGAAAATGGAGAAGACAACCTTATATAGGGTACAAAGATACTAAGGGATCTCCCATCCCATAGTACAAACCAATGGAAAAACACAAAAACAAGACAGAAAAATACCAATGACGCTCGAGCTTTGTCATGCGATAGTGGCCATGATGTTTGAGCAACATTTGGCAACCTCACTGTGAAGTGTTCAGTAGTTTTCAGCAAGTCACGATGAAAGGTTTTAGCGTTGAGCAGCGTGTGCAAATCATCAAATGTTATTATCAAAATCAGTGCTCCGTTCGACAAACGTTCCGCGCATTACGTGATTTCTATCCTTGCCACAATCGTCCTGCCGAGTCCACTGTTCGACGCTTGGTGGCCAGATTCGAGGCAAAAGGGTCGATCAACAAGGAGCCAACACCTGTACGTTGCCGAAACGCAAGGTATGCTGAAATGATGGCTGCCGTAAATGAGAGTGTACGGAAAAATCCGAGGCAGTTAATTTCTCGTCGTTCACAAGAACTTGGCCTTTCTGCGACTTCAGTTTGGTGAATTATGCGTAGGGACTTGGGTCTGCACCCGTACAGAATCCAACTTATCCAGGAACCTAAGGTAAACGACCATAGAAAACGCCGTGTGTTCGCTGATTGGGTTCTAGAGCATTTGGAAGTTGCCCAAAATTTCCCCAAAAAATCATCTTCAGCGACGAGGCCTATTTTTGGATTAATGGATTTGTGATCAAGCAAAATTGTCAGATTGGGACGAAAACAATCCACATGAGATACCATAGCACCAATTGCATCCCAACAAAGTCACTGTTTGGTGCGGATTTTCGTCTAACGGAATTATCGGTCCGTATTTTTTTGAGAACGAAGATGGAATTGCCATGACCGTCAACGGCGAGACCTACAGATCGATGATAAGCAACTTCTTGTGGCCTCAACTGGATTATATGCCTGATATGGATACTGCCGCTATGTGGTTCCAACAGGACGGTGCTACGTGCCAGACTGCGCACGCCACGATATACATTTTGCACCAGCGATTTCAGGGCAGGCTCATCTTGCGTGGCGGCGACGTCAACTGGACACCGAGATGATGCGATTTAACCCCATTAGACTACTTTCTTTGTGGCTAGCTTAAATCGCAGGTATATGCGAATAATCCGCAAACAGTTAATGTCCTTAAAATCAACATAACGGACACCATACAGCAAATTCAGCCAGATTTATGCGACAAAGTAATCGAAAATTGGGACTCCCGAATACATTCCGCCAAGCGAAGCCGCGGCGGAAATTTGAACTACGTCATATTTCACACTCAATGCCATAGAATGTACTTTCAAATTCAAAATAAATTGAGTGCATATATTACATACAACTTGTTTTATTTACATTTCAAAATTGAGCGACCTTATTGAAAGACCCTCTCTCTCTCTCTCTCTCTCTCTCTCTCTCTCTCTCTCTCTCCCCCCTCTCTCTCTCCCTCTCTCTCTCTTTCTCTCTCTCTCTCTCTCTCTCTATATATATATATATATATATATGTATTATGTTGTAGAATGATCACGACATATACGTCACCTCTACCCAATATTGTGGACGCTCAAGGTCAAACGGGTGACATTGACTCAACTCTAGTTACGACAGAGATGGGGATAGAAGTTTGTGTGGAGGGGAAGGGGGGTGAGTGCAAAGGGTTTAAATTCCAAAGAGTGAGGGCAGTTGGCTAATATTAACTAATGAAGGCTCCAGCTATGATGCTTATGAAAAAGTAGGTACAAAAATAAACTTTAATATATACACAATAGATAGATTAAATGAAATAATGGCAATAGATACTCTATGTATAGAAGAACCAAACGTATCAGAGTTACTCAGAGGGGGCTCTACTAACGAAGGGGGGGGGGGGGCGAGAAGCGATACGAGCCTCTGTACAAACACACACAGGGATGACTGGCCGGATAACTAGAGATGATTCGTCTCAGCCTGGCTTGGGTTTGAGGCTTTAAGAGATGTAACAGGGGATCGGATGGTTATTCACGGGGCTTTAACCACAGGGAGTTTAACCTCTATTAGTAACAATAACTGAAGGGAGTATTCGTGCTAAACGAAATGTACCGAAACCAAGGATGGGCCAATTGACTGGGGCTTAGATCCTTCCGTATAATTCTAGCTTTCGGCTCGTCGAGAAAAGGGAGCGCGATCGAGAATGACGTGTTTCGTTGTAAAAGGCAGGCATATTGTGTCGATGCCCTATTGGGACCAACAATATATAGGGATCAGCCAGATCCGTTACTGCCTCCAACAAGGGGGGGGGGGGGGTAAATCTTTCCACTAACAAACACGGCGCTTGAGAGATAAGTACTCCCGTGGAGGTTTCTTGATAACACCCTGGGAGACGACAGAATTGCGCGTTTGAGATTCCAATCCCTCGCTTATCGCGGAAAGCAGTTCGATATTCTGACTATTCTCACGGTCTTCGATCACGTGGACTGACCTCGAGACTGACCTAGTGGTTTCGCCGGACCACATGGCAGCAAGGAGCCTCTATTATCGACATCAGGTTTTGTTTGGTTTCTTGCTAAATATGACTGAGTTTAAATGGCTCCTTTCTTTCACTATTATGAGTGTAAACACTCTTTTACTGATTGATGGTTTACACGTGTTTGATATGCTCTGGGAAGGCATACGATAACAGAGACAAATGTAAAGTAAATAAAGATTAAGATGCGAGGCAACTTCTTTGCTTGGAAATTTAAGGCAGAATATAAATGTTGCTGTTTTAATAGGGCAATCATTGAGCTAGATTTTAAAAGTTACTAGAATTCTAACATGATTTTCCTGCACGTATTCGGATTTTATGGTATTGATACATTGGCTTTTTTTATTTTATTGCGAATATAATTATATTTAGGCCCCAAGGCATTCCTCTCAACCTCTTAGAGGAATATATTGGCAAAGCTAGTCGTCTAATATCACTTTATCCTTTGGTTTCACCTGAAATGTTCTAAGAAATTCAATTTTCATTATACATTCAGGAGCATTTTATACTCTATTTACTTTGCAATAAATACTTGATCACCCCCGGCCCTAAATTCTCCACCATGTTTGACTATTATTAGATTATATTTATATCAGGTAGAGGCAACAACGCTGCAGTTGACAAATTTGTAATTCCGTACCCTCCAGGTTCCAACGCCAATTAGGATTTGTATTAATTGGGAAGGTTTGGCCCGTCCTACAGTTTGCATGCCCTCTTCATCCCAACGGCTTTAGTATCTTCCTCTTTAGGCTATTCAGATTATATGCCTTCCACCCATTTTCACTTCATTCATATTTGCCATTTTCTTATGAACTAAATTATAAACCTCTCTGGTTGATAAGACATATTCGCATATCTCTTCTTAATTTAAGGTGAATTGAGAAGTGGATAAAAGAAAATTGAAGACAAATGAAAGGAAGCTTCAACTGAATTGTTTGAGTATGATCTAGACAAGATATGTTATCTCTTTTCAGAGGCGTGAATTATAAGATGAGACTCGGTTTTAGATTTACCCTCATTAATTCAGTTAGTAGTCCAAACCAAATAACGAAAGATTGTTCTTACCTGGAACTTTCAGCAAAGGCAATCTTACCCTTCACTTTGCGAGTTGCACAACACTCACGAACAATTTCAACTTATAAAGGGGCAAGGTATCAGGGGTATCAAGATAATTGAGACGGTGCTGGAAGAAGATTCGTGGCTACGGGAGACGGCGTTTCATCGAGTTGAGTAGCAACTCAGATCTGCTCTACTTTTGTTGCGTGCCTGTATGCTTCTATGAGAAACGTCTTCGCCTCACGAATCGACACGTCTTTATCGGTTCAGCGTGGATGCTGATCATTCCCATAGCCCGAACAATGAAACAGCGGGAACACCGGTTGTAGTTGGTCGGGTATAAAATAAGGACAGCCCCCATGAAATGAGGTAGGAGAACCACGCCATATATTTCTTGCTCCATCTGGGAAAGGCAAGGTAGCTCAATCGATTACCACGCACTTATTCCTTCACCCAAGAAATGAGAAGGAGAGAAAAACAGGCGAGACATAGATTGTTGCGAAGAATGGGCGAGCTAGAATAGGACAGACCTTTTCTAGCATTTGTAAGAAAAGAAGGAGGAGAAGACTCATGTTCTTCCACTATTTCAAAACTAAGCTAGGAAATCTTACGGATGGCATAAATGGCAGAGAATTGTCATTCATCAGATTAACCATCTTATTACTCTACTTGCTGCCATACATAGTTAAAAGGAGCTTGTCCTTTGCTTCACGACCGTTAGTTATATCAGTGAAGCTTGTGAAAATACAACACTGATACTCCTGTTTATTTTTTGAGCTTTCCGTTCATTCTGAAGCTTGTAAACTAGTGACTTAAAATGATAATACTGCTATTAAAAAAAGGTTTCGTGAGAAAGGTCCATCTTCTGGCAGGGAAAGAATGGAAACCTGAAAATGGCCAAGAGTAAAAGAAGGAGAAAACATATGATAGGAAGCGATATGTTGAACAATCAAACCACCTTCAAATATGAAGTAATTGCCTCTGTGAAATTCATATCTAGACACTTGAGACGATGCTGGAAAAAGATTCTCGGCTACAGGACACGGCGTTTCTTTCAGTTGATTAGTGACGCAGATCTGGAATTTATTTGTTGTTTGCTTTGGGCTTCTAGAAAAAATGTGTTCGCCTCCCGAATCAAGGGGTCTTTATCGGTTCAGCGGAGATGTTGATCATTCCCCTAACCCTAACAAAGAAAAGGAGGGAACACTAGTTAGTGGTTGGTTGGGTAGAAAACGCTCAAACCCAATGAAAGAAGATGGGGAGCCACGCCATGTACTTTTTTCTCCATCTGGGAGAAAGAAGTGGGAGGGAGAATAAGCAGGCAAAATATGGATTTGTTGCTAAGAAAAGTAGAAGTAAAAGAATAACTAAAAAGACTCATGCATTTCTACTATTTCAATTGCTGCCATGTATAAAAACTGTAGCTTGTCCTTAGCTACATGAGCGTTAGTTATATCAGTGAAGCTTATGGAAATACAAACCTGATACTTCTGTTTAAATGTTGGGCCTCAGATTGACCAGATATTGTTCGACTGATGTTTACCCCTTATTTTAAACTAAACCATAATTGTGTTTGATCTGGGATCGCCCAGAAACAAGTTTCTTGCACCTCCACCATTCTTCTGTTTCTTGAAAGGTTCATCTTCTAACCGGGCAAGAATGGAAGCGTGAAAATGTGCGAGAGTAAAAGAAGGAGAAAAGACACGATAGAAAGTGATATGTTGAACCATCAAACCACCTTCAAATATGAAGTAATTTTCTCTGAGAAATTCGAAATTACACACATATTTTAGGATTGGCTTCCTGAAATGGAGTTAAGAGAAAACGCCTATTTTTCATACCAATGGGCAAGTTTTCGATGACTGAAAAATATGATCAAATTATGAGCCTTCTTAACTCTTCTTCTCCTTAATATTATAGGCATTTTCTCTTCCTGTGTATTATTGGTAGTGTTTGTGTTTCTATTCAGTTCTAATTTTATGTTGGACATTCCAGTAAATTTATTTTCCTGTTTTCTCGAACTTCATTCATTTATAATTTAGGTTTCGATGATCATTTATCCTAATAACAGCGTTGTTGCCACAATTCCCTCTTTTGCCACCACATTTGTCATCTTTCTTTTATCGAGCTTTGTGCTTTCAATCATGTTTAATAGTGAAGACAAGGGCGAAGTCATACTCGTTCCTTTACCCATTTCTCTTCTTGGTTCTTTTATTAAAAAGTCATATTCTCCCCGACATTCTATCTTTTACGTTATTCTTTATTCTGTGCAATATCATTTTCCTCTTGACTCCTTATTATCTCGCAATCTTATCTTATCAGTTTTTGTCATCAATTCATCGCGCTATATTGCGCATATTTGCCCAAGACGTGATTTGTATTGGATGTAGTACAGGGTGGCCCCTAAAAAACGGGCCTGCACACTTTTTATGATATATCCTTCATTCATTCACTAAGCACTCTTGCTTTGCAGGACATGAGAGAAGCAACGCCTGTGAACACAACTAAATCTCAATGGGAGTTCCATCAAAGAATATACTGCGTCAAACATTACTACAACACAGGCCCGTTCAAGAAAGTGCAGGACACTTTCGTGCATCAGTTCGAATGTGAAAGCCCCCTCCAAGAGAAGAATTCAGGACTGGGTAGAGCAGTTCGAGAACTATGGGACAGTGGAGAACCTCAATGCAGCTAGTGACAACCGTCCAAGCCATTCAGGATGCCCCACGAAGCGTACAGTTGAGCTAGTCAAGAGCGTGAGAGAGTCAGTTCAGCAGAGTCCAAAACGCTCTGTGCGCAAGCGAAGTCAGTACCTCGGTATATCCCGTGAGACTTGCAGGAGAGTGCTAGTAATACATAGATCTAAAGGCCTACCCATACAGAATAAAGACGAAGCAGACCCGTATAGCTTCAGACAAAGAGCAGAGAAAGGCTATGACAGTCAAGATACTGGAGAAGATTCAGGAGACCCCGACTTTCCTTAACCTCCTTTGTACCTCAGATGAAGCTCACTTCCATCTCGAAGAAAAGGTAAACTCGAAGAAAATGTCTTTTCGGGGACTTCCAGACCAAATGAGGTAGCTATCAAGCCCCTACACTCCCCTAAGTGCACGCTATAGTCTGCAATCTCAGCCAGAGGCATCATCGGACCATTCTTCTTTGAGGAATCTGGCGCGACAGTGACAGTCACTACGGAGCGGTATGTTGAGGTTCTCCAAACCTTCAAGAGGTTGCTGCAGAGCCTGCTTTCATCGCTTATGGGGAATTTCTGGTTCCAGAAAGATGGAACAAGCTCTCACATCTCAAACCTGTCCCGACATTAGAAGAAAGAGAACTTTGGTGGCCGTGTGATCAATATCAAGACTGATTTTGAGTGGGCACCTCACAGCCCAGACCTTAGCCCTCCAGATTTCTCTCTCTGGAGCTAACTTAAAGACAGAGTGTACGCAGGAAGACCCAGGACCATCATGGAACTCCAGCAAGCCATTACGGAGGACATCAGAGCCATTAGTCGGTCGGTTTATAAGGACGTCTTAGTCAATTTTGTGCTGTGCCTCAGGAAATGCACAGAGCTAAATGGAGGTCATCTCGAACACGTGCTCTAGAATAAAGAGGAAAAGTCCAAAGAGTCTCATCCATAACCCTATATTTTGAGAACGAGATTTTTTGTAGGTGTTTGAATAAGATTGTTTCTTTTAGTTCGGTTGTCACCTAAGTATATTTATTTTTTTATCAAAGTTATTTCTAATAATTCATTTATAAGAAGAAGAAGAACTACAGAACTACAGAACTACAGAATCTAGGACCAACAAAGACCCTAAGGTCCGCTCGAGGCTAGTCCGCTACACTACATCCGAAACTACGATACACACTTATCTACGAGTGTATCTCTAACATGCTATATATTTTTATTTTTTTATTATTTTTTTATTTTTAAATATATAATCTACTGTACACACTTATCTACATGTGTACAATGTCAGGCATATTAACTACTTCAACCTAGGGGGGGGTGATAGAAAGTTTTTCTTCTCAACTTCCGCAGCCCTCGACTGCTAGTGGTGAAAATCTAGTTATAGGATAGGCGGAAAAGAAAATGGATATCTAAACTACACATGCAAGAGAAATCGCTGGCATCATTTTTAGTCATCATTTTTACTCTCGTTGTTCCTCCGCTCCAAACTCCTTTTGCAAAGACTTTATTATTTACTGTGCTCAGACTACGTTATATTTATACTATTTAAGTGCGCGTCGAGACGGTTTTTAAACATATTTACCGACCTACTATCCACTACGTGGGTGGGTAGCCTATTCCAAATTTGAGTAATTTTAAACGTAAAATAGTTTTGGGCTATACTAGTGTTAAATCGCTTGTTCACTAATTTTAATCCGTGTTGGCGAGTGTTTCCCCTATGATCCAATTCGAACAAATTCCTATAATCAACGTTTGAAGATCCTTTCAGTATTTTAAATACTTCTATTAGCTGGCCACGTAATCTTCTGCCTTCGAGAGATGGCAAATCTAATGCCCTGAGTCTTTCCTCGTAGGGCCTGTTTCTCAGCTCGGGAATTAATTTTGTAGCCCTACGCTGCACTCTTTCTAATTGCACGATATCTTTGTTTAAGTATGGAGCCCAAAATTGAACCGCATATTCGAGCAGTGGACGCACAAGTGACTTATACAATGGTAAAATTATCTCTTTGGATTTGAACATGAAATTACGCGCGATATAACCCAGCACACGATTTGCTTTTTTACATGCATCCGCGCATTGTTTCGTGACTTTGAAGTCATCCGAGACTAAAACTCCCAGGTCTTTTTCCAATTTAACTACGTCGAGGACCTGGCCTTTCATGGTATACTCTACCCTCAAATTATGGCAACCCAAATGCATCACCTTACATTTACTTAAATTAAACTGCATTTGCCACTTATCCGCCCATCTGACAATCAAGTTTAGGTCCTTTTGTAATTTTTCTACATCCGATCTTACATAGGCACGGTTGCCCAGCTTCGTGTCGTCAGCAAATTTAGAAATCGTACTAAATACGCCATTATCCAAATCGTTTATATATATTAGAAACAATAATGGGCCAAGAACGGAGCCTTGTGGCACTCCACTACTGACGTTGACCCAATCTGAACATTCACCATTTATAACTACTCGCTGCGAACGATCCTTCAGCCAATTTCTAATCCAATTTAATATCTTACCCTTCACACCGACTGCTTTAACTTTCATTAATAATCTCTCGTGCGGAACGGTGTCAAACGCCTTTTTAAAGTCTAGATAGATTACATCTACAGCTTTGCTTTCGTCGTAAACGCAAATCATTTTATGGAAGAATTCGAGCAAATTTGTCAAGCACGATCTCGCCCGCCTAAACCCATGTTGGGAATCTTTAATCAGATTATTTACCTCGAGGTGGCACACTATTCTATCTCTAATTACCGATTCTAAAAGCTTTCCAACTACCGAAGTTAGACTAATAGGACAAAAATTCGTTGCTTCGTATCTATTCCCATTCTTAAATATTGGTGTAACGTTTGCACGCTTGAAGTCTACAGGGACTACGCCATCTTCTAATGAGCGATTGAAAATTGCACGCAACGGCTTCGCAAGCTCATTCTTAAGTTCCTTTAAATGAGTGGGGTAAACGCCATCGGGCCCGGGTGATTTCGACTTTTTCATCAGGTTAATATATTTAAGAATTTCCACTTCATTAACCGTTATATCGGATATGCAAATATCACTATTATCTACTTCTTCAACTAACGATCCTAATTGAGACGAATCTTCAATAGTAAAGACGCTTGTGAAATGTTCATTTAAAATTTTAGACATTTCCGCCGGAAAGAAGAAGAAGAAGAAGAAGAAGAAGAAGAAGAAGAAGAAGAAGAAGAAGAAGAAGAAGGTGAAGAAGGAGATGAAGATGAAGAAGAAGATGAAGATGAAGATGCAGATGAAGAAGAAGAAGAAAAGGGTGTTCAGGGTGTTAAAATAAAGAGTCTATAAAGGGGATTAAAAAAGGCGGTTAAGATTAGCAAATAAGGCCGTAGGCCACATCCCGCAGGGGTGCCTGTGTAACCAAGCTCTTTCTGTTAGGAAGAGAACAGCGGCTTGTGTTTTGATATGATGTTTTTAAACACAATAAACTAGTTATCACCAAAGTTTCATTCAATCATTACAGAAAATTAAGAAATTTGGCCTATCGAAAATTGGGGCCCATTTTTGGGGGGTCACCCTGTATATCGTCATTTAAACTGCTCTTTTAAGACTCATTTGTGCCTTCTTAGACTATCGGTAAATTTTTGTTACGGTAAAAACCAAAAATAACTAAAATAAAAGATCCATCAAGCAAATATTCACTCTGAGTTTCCAAATGCACAAGCGCCACTCTCACTGCAGACCCTTTTCCGCTGTAACTCCGAAAGTTATCGAAAAAGCTGCCACCTCCAAATTTTCATTGGCATTAAAGGACGAGCTCAATATCCAATATTAAGGATCTGACCCGGTACTTTATGAACTGTTGGAAAAGATCGTATATAACCTCTATAAGAAGTACCTTTTAACACTCCAAGGCTTCAACGAACAAGCCTTGATGCTCGTGGGCTTTGAGATGTGATTAATGTGATGAGAGTTAGTGTCTGAATAACCGCTCCTGATCAATATTCTGTAAAGGACTTGGAAAGTTTTACTGGATTGAAAAGTTGGCTGTCATTATAATTTTAAGCCTAATGTACTTCCGTAAGTTCTGGTGGTTAGTCTCGAAATGAGAGAGCTTCAGATCTTAGCTATGTTGTAAATGAATATAAAGGATAATATAATAGAGGAACCTATCTTTCAGTCATTCTTTAGAACTTGCTATCCAGTAGGAAACAAAATATTTCGGTTTTGACATACCAGTGGAGGACATTTGGTCGGTGCGCTTCTATAAAGGATAAATTTGCATATTTCCGACTTTCTAAACTAATCTTTTGACACATTCAAATGTGACAATTTCTGAAAGGACCCAAATGCTTAGATCGCATAATTGAGAGCGATTAATTATGAAGGACAACTCTACATTTTCTCTTTGTCCCTCTATCTGTACTCTTAATTTCTCAAGAATTAGACGAGCACCCATTGACAATGCATTCCATTATTTTCTTCTCTGTCTCCTAAAGGTGGAACCTTGATGCAGTATTTTCAAGGAATAACGATAATAGCTATGAGCCATTCCTTCCTACTTTCTTTTTCATCGCATTCCACAGGTAAAGGGATTAGCCTTAATCCATGCTTACCCTCGAGCAAACTGGCCAGAAACGATTTCAAATCTGACGTAAAGACTAACCCCTCTTCCTGTTATTAGGGGTAATTATAAAAAAAACACATATATTACAATAAAATAACCCAACGTGTCTGATGGGCGATACCTCGATAAGTACCTTAATGGGCTAAACAAGGAATATCCTTTGTGAAAGATTGCTAAAGTCATGTGTAACTATCCTAGTCATACAAGTTTTACCGAGGGATTACATTCCGGTACTTGGATTATTTGCTATGGGTGCTGAGCGTTGGAAAGTAAAGAGTTTTCTTCTGTCATAGGGATAGAGGAACTCAAAAGGAAGTTACTTCCTTAAGAAGAAAAATTTTGCGAACAATAAATATTAAGCTTTGGTTCTAGAGATGGTACCAAAGGGGACTTGTAGCATCGGACCAAAGTTACGCTAAGCCTAAGTTCATTCCCATTCGTGATAGGTTGGTCATTGATTGCAAGAATGCATAAATTTGGTGCCCCCGCGTTTATTCAAAAATAACTTTCCAGGCGTTCTATGAAGTTATGTGGTGTTAAAGAGCACTTGACTTCCACAGGGCAACAAATATCACCTTAGAAGACCTTTGAGAGGTAAACGCAATAAGGGGCGGAATCTAAATGAAGGGATCTCCGGGGCAGGGTTAAGTTCAGTGTCGAATAGTGGTATGAGTGTCGTTGCATGTAACATCATTTGGCGAAAATGAAAACCTCGGTGATGATGTTGGAACGATCAGATGGCCACTGCAGTTCACTGATAATGATGGATTGTTCAAGAAAAACAACGTTGGCGAAGATGATGATGGATTGCAAAGACTTGAACAAGTTAAAGGAGTCAAAGAGTGGCACTTGTAATCAAGCAAGTATTGAGTAAAAGTAGTCTAAGCGTGGTGGGTCACGACAGTGCGGTGGACCGTCGTGAGGCTACTATGGTTAAGGTGAGACCGAATCCCACCTAGTTTATGGAGGAAGCAGAGACAAGGCTCGCTGACATGACTCACGTGAAATTTGAAGGATAGATGACCATCTTTAGTGAAGCCAAAGGAGAGCCAAGGAGTCACAAGGCTTATGAAATGGGGTAATATAGTTTTACAATTCTTCATAACTAAACGGATATAAAAAAGCGAAATATTAGTTTGGTCATGATTTATTTTCAGTAAATTCTCCACCAGCGATTTAACAATGATATTATACGCATATTAAAGATTTCTGAGAATGTCAGCAAATAAGTAAAATTTAGCTCTTTCGCTTGAAGTAATGTATGATCTGCACCTTTAATCGAGCCTTCATTCAAGCAACCAACTCTTCAATTAATTTCCCTTCCCGTCTAAATTAGCATTGACGTAACAAAGAATTGAACATTAAAATCGACTTTTCTCAGGTTTAATTTCAAATATGAATCACAATAGAAATTTAATAAATTGAGATCCTTCTCATTAACAACAATTATTGAAACATATAAGGTAAATATTTTTAAACTAAATTATTTATTCTATATTGCCATTTAAGCTTTTACTTATTTTCATCCATTTGTAACAAGGCTGCCTTTAGGGATTATTTGTCTAACTACCTTATTAAATAGGTGCGCAATATTGGCTATCTTGATATGGAAATAATTGAGGGATTAAGATGAGACAAAAAATATAATAATCATCTAATATACAGGGGTTGGACAAAATAATTGGAACAGTAGAAATTTAACACCAATATTTCAATGAGCCATTATATTACGAATATCCAATTCAAATTTCATTGAGTGTTTTGTTTTTGTTGTAGATAAATAGTTTTATTTATCAATTTAATTATTATTTGTATTTCTTTTTCAGATCGTGGTATATATGCTAAGATGCATGACCTCTTTGAGTTTGAAAAAGGGCAAATTATTGGAGCTTGAATTACAGGAGCTTCCTTCACCAGAACAGCTAAACTCTTTGTTTTTAGAGAGCGACCCTATCAAGTACCATGAAGGAATTCAAAAAGCAGAGCAAAACCTCCAGCAAGAGTAGTAATTCCGGCAGGACTTCGAAGCTGACTGAAAAAGACCGACGAGTGTTGAAACGCATTGTGATGAAAAATCCCCGGACAACTGACCCTACTAAAGTGACTGCAGAGTTAAATCAACATCCCGCTAGCCCAGTTTCGAACAAAACTGTTCGCCGTGAGCTCAATAAACCCGGATATCATGAAAGAACCGCAATTAAGAAACCTCTGCTCTCTCATAAAAACATTCAGAAACGGCTGAACTAGTGTAGAGATCAATGGGTTGGTCGACAGACCAATGGAAGCAAGTAATATTCGCCAACGAGTCCAGTTTTTCTCTTTTCCCCACTGAGGGGCGAGTTTAGGTGTGGAAGCAGCCCGGAGAGGCTTTTAATCCTGAATGCCTTCTTCCTACAGTGAAGGACAGAGGCGAGTCAGTGATGGTTTGGGCAACCATATCTTGGAATTCTCTTGGTCCAATCGTTGCCCTGCATTGGTAGGATCAACAGCAACAAATATCTAAATATTTTGGAAGATCAAATCCATCCCATCGTCCAAACATTATTCCCTGATGGTGAGTGCTTCTTCCAAGGTGACAATGCCCCAATACACACCGCTCATGTGGTTAAGAATTGGTATGAAGAGCATAGGAGCGTCCTTGAGCGACAAGTTAGAAGTCGTTACCCTCCACCGTTGTGTCTGAAACAGCTGGAGCAGGTATTGCAAAGAAAAATGACTCAAGATTTATCTCAATGAAGTCAGGAAGCTGAATGAATCAATTCCAAGACGCATCGATGCTGTTCAGAAAACAAAAGGAGGGCCAACTCCGTATTAAATAAATATTTTTGAATTTAACAGGTGTTCCAATTATTTTGTCCAACCCCTGTATATCTATATCTATCTATCTATCTATATATATTCCCGATTTATTTCGGAAAAAGGTGAATAAGTTTAATTCATTTGCATTTCTCTCGGCAAAGCCAAAGTTTTCTTTTACTCGATCGCTCTTGGTAAGGAAAAAAGGCTGATAAATATGTATAAAAATTCATTAAAACTTTAATGTCTACCATTATTTGCTACGTCAAAATTTAGTGTCGATAAACATGGTTCCTTGATCTTATGTAGGCTATTCTCCTTGTTTGAGTACAACTTGGTGAAGCCTATTTTAAACTAGAGGGGATTTAGCTTGGCCTAGCGTAGCCTAACTGAACCCAGAGATCATATTTAAGAGAAAATAAACAAAATCGAGAAATAAAAAAAAATCGTCATAGCTTCTCGATCCCTTGTTTTATCAAAACGCCACTTTCATCATTATCTGCGCTAAAAAAAAATGCATATAATGAATATATTCCTATATCCCCCGGAAACAGGAACACCTGGGATTTTGTATAGATAACAATAAATCTATGGACGGGTCGAAAGCATTAAACGTACAAACATTAGCTCTTGTCTTTTTATCTAAATACGAAGGTATATTTTAGTAATCTAGTCCTTGTTACACATGGATACCGTCGCAATGGATTAAGTTCCTACTTTCTGAGTGGTTAAGGCTATTGATTCGAAAATAAATAGTCAAGGTAGACACAAATAGAGACTTATTGGGAAGCTAGAGGCCTTTAAACTAATTCAACTCTCCTAAACATTCACACACTCTTTTAGGTCGTCCGTAAAGTTTTGAATGTTTCTGAAGGGCAGAAATTAAAGAAATCTATTCGTACTACATTAAGTTTGGTTCATCAATGTACACTCCATTTTTGAAAATGACCTCAGTCTATCTATCCGCGTAGAACTGTCTTGGAGGAAAAGAAGTTATCCAGGTGATTTTTGTAGCATTAAAATCAATAAACGATTTTTCCCTTAATGAATTTTGCAGGGACCTAGGCAAATGAAAGTCAGATGGCAGAATGTTTTGAGAGTACGGTGTATGCGGTGAGAGATCCCATCCAAGCTCATGCCACTTTGTGCGGAGTTTTCTAACACAAATGAGTAGTTCTGGCGTTATCTTGTTGGAACACAACTGCTTAGTTGTTGGTATGTTCTGGCCTCACATGGTACTTTTTTTGTTCAATTTCTTCATCTCTAGGCAGTAGACATCATAATTGTTGGTCTGATTGCATGGCAGTAGCTTAATAATTATTATTGCCATTGAAATCCCACAAAACAAAGCATTGCGCTTTTTTGCATGAATATTCCACTTCCTTAACCTGTGTTGTGAATTCCCACGTAAAAGCTAGGATCGTTTCCGCACTATGTTATCGTAAAAAACCTATTTTACAGCTCAAGTCACCAATCGTTTCAAATATGGTTGGGCCTTTGTGTTTTCAGAACATATCGCCGGTAGAATATCGGTCTATGTGGTCAATTTCCAAATGCATGCGATGGACCCATACATCTTAGCGGGGAATGTACCCAATTATCATTAAATGTTCTGAACAATAATTGAACATCAAACAAGCCTTCTAGTTTTGATTTTTATGTTGGCTTTAATCTTTATCTTCGAAATATCTTCGTCCAACTCTAAAGATCTTCCAGAGCGACTTGCAAATTCTAAGCTGAAATCGAGCTTTTGAATTTTGCAAACCATCTTGGAGTCGTTGATTCCTTCCCAGCACCTTCACCATAAACATTATAAATGGTTTGACACATTTCTACAATGTTTTCCACGTTTTTTTAAGGAATAAAATTCTTAGGTACGGAAAGTGCAATTTTTGGTTATAAAGGTTTGACCTTGGTAAAGGGTGACAAAAATAAAAGATATAGTGATTTTGTATGTGAGAGGTAGCCAGTAGGTTCTTTTGCCGCAGGTGATGCTAACATATAGGTAGAACCAACATTACACTTGTAATATGAAGAGTTTAAAGGCACACTCTCTAATTGCTCATAAATTTCCAGACGAACCGACACGTTCGTTTGCGGGCTCTTTCGTAGCCTCCGAAATGTACAGGCCTGGATGCCGAAATGATGACGTCACGCGGGCAGTCGGACCCGACAGCCGCTTGCAGCAAGCTTGACTTTACTAATGATTGTGAAATGCACACTACTTACACTAAGCATTTGTTGACTACTATAAGGCATCAATTGAAAGCTTAAAATTATTCAATGTCTCCATAATGAAATTATTAAGACATGACTAATTGGTACCTGCTTATGCGTCACATGCAGACTGATAGGTGTAGAAACGTAACTGTGCTTATTTTAACGTACTGCATTGGAAATATGTGAAGTATACGTCCACACTTACAGGATCATCCTTTACGATAATGAGTAACATTGTAGCATTCATACACACTCACACTCCTCTAGGTTTTAGCTGTATTTAAATTACGTAGGTATCATACAACACATATTTACAATTACAATTAAAGCTTCACCCGCTATCTATTTACTAAATACAAATATTTATTTGAATCATACCTTCATTAGAAGCATCATTAAGCTTGCTGTGAAAATTACATGGCCACTGGTTTGAATTCAGAACCACCGTTACCAAAATCCAGAGACTAGGCTACCGCACTAAAGTGGTAGCCTTTACACCAACTACCTTTAACCTCTACGCCACCGGACATATACCATTGTACGCACACTGAAATTCCCTATGCAGTGTCTTCACTGAAAATTTTGAGCTACATCGATTTCAAAAGTAGGCTTCGCTCGTCCTTCGCCTTCTCTGAGGCGTTTTACAGGTATAAGAAACACACAGTATCATAGCTTTGATACTGCAACTAAGGCTTCACCCGCCATCGATTTAAAAATGCAAATAATTATTTGAATCTTACCTTCATTAGAAGCATTAGTAAGCTTGCTGTGAAGGTTACATGGCCACTGGTTTGAATTCAAAACCACCCTTACTTTAATATTAGAAACACACAATATAATAGCTTTGATACTGCAACTAAGGCTTCACTCGCTATGTATTTAATAAATACAAATATTTATTTGAATCTTACCTTCAATGGATGCATTATTAAGCTTGCACGACGGCTCTCTTTGAACTGTATCTGCAGTCTGCACCGGCTCTTCCGCCTGCTCGAGTGACGTCATGACAACCGTCTCAGCTAATTTCGGAAGACGCGAGAATTGAGGCTAGAGACAAATTTTGTTTGGGCGGAGGGGATCTTCTTTGCTACACTTCTATATGCATAAACACCTAGTTATCCTGATAAATACGAGGATCACAAGGTCAATTAAATTCAGATAAATAAATTAACCCCGTAGAACAACAAAAGCAGTAGAAATTATGAGAGATTTGGAATGTCATTCATAAATATTATTCTTTCCTTGTTTTCTAAGTTCACTCGACTTCACTCGAATGTTTTTGTATTTCTTCAGGATAGATAAGTCGAAGAAAGTAATTGGGGATACTGATGAAAAGCAACGAAATATTAATTAAAAGTGAACGAGGTTTCGTGACTGCCGAATTATTGGAATCCCTGTGTAAACTATTTAGAGGGAAGTCGCTGATTTGTTTGATCTTATAAGCGATTCTTTAACACATACACACACACACACACACACACACACACACTATATTTATTGATGATGACGTTTGGAGGAAATGGAAGCTATACGAACCAATTAAAGTTTTGGAAAGAGTAAAGAGGCAACTCCGCCTCTTCTAGAGCAGACACCTGTTTCTCCATGACGTTAGCCAACATTTTAAAGAAATGTTGCTGATTGGTTTTACGTCATAAGGGATTGCGCACTCAATCCCCCGCCCCCCCAGCCATTTATCGATAAAGAGATTTGGAAGACTTGGGAACTAGGCGGACGAATTAAAGATTTAGGAAGAGGTAAGAGGCAACTCCGCCTCTTTTATACCACATACCCGTTTAAGTGAAGATTAACGAGGTAATCTGGGGATGACCATACGATATCGCTTTACCTTCAAGCGCGGTGAATTGGTTGGGGGGTAGAAGGCAACGGCGCATGTCTTCAAGAAGATACTTCCGAGAGTCCTGACGAGGAGGACTCGAAGATGGGGTTGGATTACTTCGTGATGAAGAATGAGATTTTCTTTGCTCCAGAGATACGTAATCTCAACTCGAGACGATTCTGCAGATCGGCAGGGATTCTCGGTCTCGAAAGAACGGGAATCTTGAAGGCCTGGTGAAGATGAGAGGGCCGCACAACTCTCTGGGAAGAAGGGGGCTCGATAGCTTTCTTCTGAACAGGGGTCAAAGCTTACAAAAAAATCAAAACGATTCATTCATAGAAGGGTAGTGGAACCATATATCACTAAAATTAAAGAAAATACCACACTAAAAAAACAAAAACAAAACAAACACATACGAAGAAAAAATATGTACAAAAGAAAACAGAAATTTACATGAGAACTAAGGAACATAAACATACACGGCCAAAAAACGAGTACACAGATTCGAATATGTGCACGGGAGTACAATGCTTAACACATTTTATTTCGAAGGGGGAGGCTCCTCAACCGGATTCCTATTTAGACAGTCTGCAACACAGTTTTCTGTCCCTTTAATGTACCTTATTTGGAACTGGTCTTCCATTAGAAGCAAACTCCAACGCATAAGCCTTCCGTTCTGGTTTTTACAATTCTTTAAGTAAGTCAATGGGCGATGATCGGTTTCGATCACGAACTCCTTACCTAACAAATATGTTTGGAATTTCTGTACACTCCATACGATAGCTAGAGCTTCAAGTTCTATGACCGCATAGTTCCGTTCGCGTGACGAGAGCTTCCGGCTAGCGTAGGCAATGAGGTAACTGTTGCCGTCTTCTTCATACTGGGGCAAGACGCAACCGATGCTTTCATTACAAGCATCTGTTCGTGTCTCAAAAGGTTTGTTCGTGTTCGAGACTCTCAGTATAGCAGCTGATGTTAGTCCTTCCTTCAGCTGATGGAAGTGGGCGATCGCTTTGGGGTTCCATGAGAGGAGGTCCGGGAAACGTTTCGGAGCTAAGGAGGTACGCTAAGGCGGCGAAATTTGCGGCAAAACGTCGGTAGAAGGATGTCGACCCGAGAAAGGAGCGTAATTGTTTTTTTATTACGTGGGAGGGGCATGTCGGCGATAGCCTTTACCTTTTCTTTTTGAGGTGCCATTTGATTTTCACCAATATGGAAGCCGAGGTACTTAACAGTGCTATAGGCGAAATGGCACTTGCTAGGGCGTATAGTAAGGCCGTTTTCACGAAGCCTATTGAGAAGCGATTGTAGGGAGGTAAGATGCTGGTCCCATGTACGGGTGGCCACGTAAACGTTATCGAAGGAAAATGAAATGTTACTCAGCCCATCCAGTATCCTGCGCATCATTCGATTATAGTTACTACAGGCAGTAAAAAAAACAAAAGGTAGGCGCTTAAACTGCATAAGGCCTTTTTCTGTGGGAAAAGTGGGGTATTTCCGGGCACTATCCTTAAGGAGGATTTGATAGTAGGCCTTACACAAGTCTATTTCTGAAATAAACTTGGCTTCTTCAAACAGATGTAGGCTTAGGTCTATCAAAAGGATAGGCTCAACGTCGAAAACTGTTACGGTGTTCAGCTTTCTAAAGTCTACGCACATGCGAAAGACTGATCCGGATTTCTGACCATAAAAATGGAAGAGCAATAATTCGACGTGGAAGGTTCAATTATTCATAGATTTAGCAAGTTTTCCACTTCCGCGTTAAAAGTAGAGCGCAAGTGAACAGGTACATGGTAGGGCTTAGAGCTAATAGGCTCCTGGGTGGTTAGAGCTATATCATGCTCAAAATACAAAGAACAACCAGGCTTCTCAGAAATTACATCGGGGAATTCAGTTAACAAAAGAGCCAATTGCGTCTTCTGAGGGGGTTCGAACTGGGGGTTTAAATCGAGTTCCGAGGTGGAGTTTACACGGGAACCGGGGAGCGAAGGCAGAAGGTAGTTTTCGTCCGCTTCGACGCATACAGTTTGGATTAAATTAAGAGGCTCAGATGGATAAGAGGCTTCCATTACTGCCTCTTCGTCAAGGGCAATTATATTATTAATGCATGCGCAGCGGTGATTACGCTTAAGCATATTTACATGAAACAATTTGTTCCCTGAGGGGGTCTGCATTCTGTAATCTACGGAACCGCAGGCTTCTAGGATTGGGAAAGGGCCTTTCCATTGGGACACGAGCTTGCTTGTCTCCGTGGGCAGGAGGAGCAGCACCTCCTTACCGGGCTTGAATCGCCTTTCTTTGGACCTAACGTCAAAATAGGTCCTATATTTTTCTAAATTTAGATCCGAACATTTTTACGCTATATCGGCGAATTCTTCCAAGCGGTTCCGAAGATCTAGCACGTAAGAATATGAGGACTTGAACTCCTCATTCAGGCGGAGATTAGACAAAGTTAATTCAAAATGATCATTGGTCTGCGTACATTTCGGCCATACAAGAGCTCGAAGGGGGCAAATCCCAAAGTTCTGTGGGGGATTTCTTTGCAGGCGAACAGGGTAACCGGCAGGTATCAATGCCATTCTTGAGGCTGAGCATGGCATAACTTTTTCAGAATGGTCTTCAGAGTGCCATTCAACTTTTCACAGACGCCGTTAGTGGCGGAGTGAAAAGTGGAGGTGAAAAAGGGCTTGATCGTAAGGAACTTGCCGACTTGTTCCATTAGCTCAGAGGTGAACTGTCTACATCTGTTGGACAAGATCTCCTTCGGGATGATGACGCGGGAAAAGGTCTCCGCACAAGTCACGCTATCAATTTTTTCAAGGGGGACTGCGTCTGGAAATCTCGTTGCAAAGTCAACAAGAGTGAGGACGTACGAGTTTCTTTCGCTAAACGAAGGGAGGGTTAATTGGGCCAACTAGGTCTATGAACACTCTAAAAAAAGGCTCCGAAACAATTGGTGTCTTCTGGAGGAGGCAGGTGGTATTCGTCCTTTGCTGTAGTCTTCTGGCAAATGTCACACCACCTGCAAAACCTAGTAATTTCTTTGGCAGCACCGGGCCAGAATAAATAACGGAAGATTCTCTGAGCCGTTTTGTTGTGACTGTAATGACCAGCCATTGATTCATCGTGTGCGAGTCGGAGGAGTTGGGCAACATAGGAACGGGGGATACACAACAAGCGAGTGGGCTCTTTATCCTCAGCCTAACTGGAGCGATAAAGGAGTCCGTGACTAATGAAGTAAGCGACTTCCCTTTGACCACGGGCAGATCCACGGTCGTCATTCGCGCTTTTTTTCCCACAAGGACTAGAAAGTTGGGCATTCCTTTTGAACGCTTGCAAAAGTCTCGTTTTAAAGAGCTGCAAACCCTGGGGCATAAGGGAGTTCTAAAGACACGGAGGGAACAATGTCCTTTAGCGCTTGGGCACTCGTGATGACGGGCTGATTGGCGAGGTTAGGGAGAGCTGCACACTCTGTCCGATCAACACGGCGCAGAATTTAATGGAGGCTGCTATCACTTCGGCCCAACCAGTGAAGTATTCGCATTTGAGATAGCAGCGGACCACGGGGAACCGATTTGCACGTCTCAAGTAGTCATGGACTATTGTGGATTTATCGTGGTCGGGGTCCACTGGAGGGAGCAACTTTTCAGAGACGACGAAGCAAGTGCATCCGGTGTCTCTTACAAGGGTTGACACTCGGCAACCATTATCACTTCCATTTTAAAACTCAAGCCGACCGGGGGAGCTTTTGTTGAAAATGAAATTAACTTGCTGTCCCGTTGCAATGCTTGCTGGGGAAGATGCGGGCGTTTCAGGGCGAGCGAGCGGATGAGAGAGAGATGCACTTATTTGGTGGATTTGATGACTAGGAGCAGAACGGAATTGGGAGTTTTGGGGACAGTGGGTCCTCACATGGCAGGGAAATCCGCAAGAAAAACAAATTATGGGCTTACGAGGGTAATCCGACGCTCGGGGATTATTTATGAGGAGCTTAATATACCTCGATTCTGTCGGGGAATGGCACTTAGGTTTAAAGGGACCAGGTACCTTCACAAACTTGGGTGAATTCTTCGGGGGAAATTTGGAGACGTTATTTTTACTTTTGGGGATGGGGGATGAGACTTCTTAGGGTCTTTCGGGTAAAGATTGTGACTTGATGCGTGCATATCCGATTCTCTATACATTCCTTGAAAGAAGATACGCGTCTGTGCTTCACATATGCGCCAAATTCAGAGGGTAGTGCAGCCATCAACTGATCCCGTAAAACGAAATCAATTAGGCACTCGTAGTCGTGGTTGACTTGAGCTGAGTCTAACCAGAAATGGACAGTTCTCTGGAGGGTGAATCTAAATTAACGGTAGTTCTGGCCGGGGATTGTTCTAGTCTGGCGGAACTTTGACCCATAGTAATCCGGATTCATATTAACCACCGATAATAATTCGGACTTGAGGGAGGAGTAGTCGAGAGTAACCTCGGCCAGGAGTGAAATGAAAATTTCTCGGACGTTAGTAATAAAGAGAGGAAGTAGCCGATTGATTCCATCGGCTTCAATATCGCAGTGATTCACTTCAAAACTTTTCTAAAAGTGAATTAAGTAGGCGCTGAAATCCTCTCCGTCCCTAAACACTGGCAATTTTACCGAAGGGGTTTGTGGGGGGATTCATTTATCGAGGTAACAGAAAGGGTCTCCAAATGATTCCTGTTCAGCTACCACTCATGTTGACGAATTCTTTCTCTTTCTCTCTCTTCAGATTCTCTTCGTTCTTTTTCAGCTTCTCTTAGTTATTTTTCTCTTCTCTCTGTTCTCTTTTTACTGCCCTTTCATTTATTTCTTCTTCCTGAACATATACAAATAGATCCTTGCCTGACAACCCAAGGATCTCTCGTTGTTGACGAAAACGCTCAAATCAGGACATCTTGGTGTAAATTGGCATCTGACCGCTCAGAGCGTCCAAGGAACTTACGGAGAAGATTATGAATCTCTGACGATTGTTCCAAAATCCTAACGGAGATTTTGTTACACAAAGATCGCACGCAATAAAGAAAATAGCATAGAAAATAATTCAAAACTTGATCTCTATGTGACCAATGATTATAGGCCTTTAATCCTGCACGGGATTAGTAGCTTTTTTTTTTAGTGGAGATCGTCCCCCCAAAAAACAACACACACAATGAAAATAAAATTGGGAAAAAATGGTCACCACAAAAAAATGATCAATCGGAAAAAAATTGTTCCATTTTCTTTGGATATCCTTGAACGAACTTGGCAAAACTGGTTACTAAACAATTTAACTTAGCGGGGTAACTTGAAAAGAAAAAGGGTTCTTTCAAACTTTATCTGCCACCAGATAAATATAATATTATATATATATATATATATATATATATATATATATATATATATATATATATATATATAATTATATATATATATATATATATATATATATATATATATATATATATATATATATATGTCGAGGATACCTGTGTAGACTAGTTCGGCGCTCGGAGTCGTACACAAGCAAGGGCAGACAGCTGGCCACAGGCCGCTTGAGATAGTTCGGGGCGATTAATAAAGAGTGCGAATTACGGTTGACCGGGTTTAGATTAATGGCCTGCCAAGCTGCAGTTCAAAGGATATATAAAGACACTCCCTCAAAATATAATTTTAACATATATAATATATAATAAATGGCAGTCTGGACGGAGTAGATGGCGGGCTTTCAATCTCCTCGCGAGAGGGTGAGCTTAGGCTTAAATACGCGGGTGGCTGCTCCGATAGACGCCTCAGGACCATGCGCTCCCTAGGGGATTCTTGGTGCCAGTCTAAGCAAACATAATTTCATGATAACGCGTCGTTCCAGACGATAAAACTTGCCTCGCAATATGGGGGTAGGATTAATGTGGCTACGCACGGTGTTATCACAGGGGAAGGAGGGAGGGGGTGATTGGCGTCTGAAAGCAAACGCAGCTGGGACGGGTGAGTAAGCGAGTGACAGATTCTTCTTCGACTTTCTAAAATTCTCGCGCTTGCTCACGTGGTCTTGAAAGAATAGGGGGGTATTTCCAAGTGGCTTCCTCTCACGGGGGTCCTTCGAGGGCATCCGCTCACATAGATGAGCTTTTCTTTGTAGGAGGACTCTCAGATCAGCAAGGTGCATGGGGAGAAAAGTTTTCTGCATATTGCATTCTAACAAAATAAGAATGAGAACGTAAGGAACATCGTTATATTTGACACAAACCCCCTGTTATTTCACTCTCTATTTTATATGTCCACCAGCTCACTTATACGATGAAAAACAAGATTTAAGAAGCGAGGATGAAAGAATTCTCCCCATCGCAAATATAAGAGAATGTGATGAGTTATTGTGTAAACAAATTAAAAGGTTTGCAGTAAACATAACTTATTTAAACTCTATGAGATAGATATATATAACTTGTATTTTGTCATCTTTCTTTTCTTCATATGTATTAGAGAGAATATGATAGATGAAAAAATGATAGACGTAAAGAGGTGTTCATAATTCAAAAGACGGTATATATTAAATAATTTTTTTATTGGCTTGTAATCCCTCTCTGAAACCAAAATGTATGGCTCAATAACTCTCTGGAACCTCGAACCATTTTCTAAATGTCTTTGGGAAAATCATTTCCCTTATTTGTCGGCTCTGAAACCCATAAATGCTACAATGATATGATTATCAGATATCTTCCTCATTCTCATCAGCTACAACTAAAGGTTTCATAGTAAAAAATGGAACATATAAAAATGTTGGATTCTAACTGGCGCAAAAATGCTCACTCCGCTTGCAAGTTTGTAAGTCTAAGTGGTAAAGGGCTTGAAGCTCGCTTCGCTAGGACCTTCTTCCGACTGAGAGGAAATAGCGAGAGACTTGAGGTGAGTAGGGGTGGAGGTGTTCAACAAAAGTGGGTGTTCGGGTAAGGTGGATGGATCCCTTTTCGTCAAACGACTCATCGATTTCTGTTAATCTACTCTCATATGTAAAATAATTCTGCCTTTTCATACTTCATTAAACCCAATTACAGTGCTTAAACAGAACTGGGAGTGAGTGACTTTATTCTCAAAAATAGTGGTGAGAGGGGGGATGGATTGACTCGCTTCTCTCTAGATCCCTTATGACGTCAAACCAATCAGCGACTTCACTCAAAAAAGTTCAGGGACGTCACCATTATAGCCGACTCGGAATTAATGTAACAAAAATGGTGGAGTCATCATTTGTGTTACAAGACTACAAACATGTTTAAAGTAAATAGGACGAAGGTTTATTTAATTATTGAACCATACGCACTGAAGCCATATTATTAACGAGCTACTTGTATTTGACTAAAAATATCCTCTCAACTTCTTTGACGAATAGTATTGGCGGACCGAAGTTTCTTTGTATGTCTTGTTTCTAAAATTCTATAAATTTAACATCTCGTTCACCTATACAACCTTCCCTTTCTCTTTCAACAATTAGGTAAATTTGAGATTGAGTCACGCCTCTTTACCATTAACCAGAATGACATTCTTAGGTGGTCAAGAGTATTTTGGGCAAAACTTTCCCATCGAAATTAAGAGCATAATGAATTAAAGATTTGTAAAACTTCGACGATTCTAACTAGTTGAAACATGTCAAAGTTTTCCTCGGGCTGTATCACGGAGCGAGCAAATTGAAGTTAGAGAAAAATAGCTCGCATTACCAGAGGGATTTGGACCACAGCTCTCCCCACCACTCTATACTTTCAAAAGCACCAAAGGAGCAAAATGGTTTCTTTACTTTCTTTAATAAACAGGAAATATATAAGGTTCTTTCCAATACAGTACCTAGTCTTTATAGTTAGCAAGGTCTTTCGAGATACTTCTTTTCCAAATAACTATTTTTAACTACTTCTAACACTATCTACTCACTTTATCTTTCTATTTGGGAGACCATTGCAGATGTGTTCAAATCTTGGTTTCATCTCCATCATCTCCAGAAAGCCTGAGCATATTTTCACTTCTTGCAGACCACACGAAGAATCTGAGTACGCCGCACTTCATACTTTTTCATACTTACGTGGAAAGAAATATGGAATATGTGGTGAAGTATGGGTGGAAATCTATTGTCTACGCTTACCTAGCCAGCTATGAACAGAGAGCAAACACTTTGTTAAGGAGCTATACCATCTCAGCCTCAATATTCTTATGGTTAACTCGGTTTATTATTATTATTATTATTATTTTTAAACTTTCATACTAATAACGATTCCTAGTTATCATCCTCCGCTTTCATCTGTCCCTCTTTTTATACTTCCACCATTAAGCCAAAATATTCTCGTTGAAAGCGTTACTTTCTTTGTTTTTTCAATTAAATTCTCCTATCGTGGTTTATTTGTAAAGTGGCTTTGTCCAGTAAAGAAGAGATGTATTCGATTCCACCCGTCGGGGTCGTTTTCGTATCGCCTGAGTGGAATTAACCCTTGAAAACCACAGATGCATCATTCATTGAGGCTTGACCGAAGAGGAGTTGGAAAATTGCGCGCTCTCTTTTCCCCCTCCCCCAGCCTTGTCGCACCAAGTAGCTGCTTGTTTTGACTTCACGATCTTCCTAGCTTTCAGCCCTTTTCCCTTCCCTCCCAACTCCACTCCACTCTTACCACAAACCTGAGGATCTCGTTTTATAGGGAATAAGGCAGTAGATTTCCGCCTCTTTGGGGGCGAGTTTAATTCCTGAGACTAAGACGAATTTCAGTGAAGTAGGGAAATCCCGCCAATCCCGGCATGGTCCCATTTTCCCCGCTTAGAGCATAGGCAGTTTTGTTTTACCCCCATACGTGCTCAAGTCTATAAACAATTACAGCAACACTGCTTCCTTTCACTGCTTCACTTTGCGCATACTACAATTTCACTTGCTTCCACTGAATCAACTGCATTTTGTTGCCTGTGCTCGCGTGGAATGGAATGGGTGGCTCTACCTTGAGCCACTAAGGGTTTAAAACGCTTGAAAGTTGTTGTCAAAACACTGAATTACCGTTTATTTCTCTTTCTTCCCAATCAACGCCGAGAGCCGGCCTCTGGTTCAACCGAAATTGACAGTGATTTTCATTCCGATCTTTATGTTGTTTTCACGTACCATTTCGGGCAACTTCCACTAGAGGGGAAAGAAAGGGAAACATTAATAAATAATTAAATTACAAACAATTATGCCAGAATACCAAGCTGTTTGGCATTAATAAAATTCTTTCATTCGTTCTTTCTATTATTTTTTGGTTTATTATTCTCTGGTTTGGTTACGCTTCTTTTCGGTACACTCAATTCATTTTCCCTCCTCCGAATAGGTGTTGACCTCATCGAGTCTAACCCCTGCCTTTTACCACTGTCACATACCTAATATTTACACTCTGCTCATATCTGATACCTTCATTATAAGCGAAGTCAATCATCACCCTTCGTTTGGTGAAGCTCAGACGACAATAAAATAGTTGTGGTAGCCTTTTAAGTTGTGCAGAAATCTATGATCGTGGTTTGCTTCGAAGTAAAGTGTGAAAAAAGACGCGACTGTGAGGAGGAAAAACGAATGCGCCTTAAAGGTATTATTATTGTTGCGTCGCAGAGGGATTTTAAATATCCCCAAGGCAAGTAAAATGCCTACATGATAGATGCCTGCAGTCGGCTAGTTGGAGAAACTCGATTCTTATTCACCACAGAATTTATGTGGTTGTAAGGATTAGAGCTTATTTGCATTTTGGCTCGACTGATTTCATCATGAATGTAAGGATATTTGCATGTTAGTTCTACTGTATTCATAATCTAAAAATACATAAATGCATGTTCTCAGAGAGTTCGCTGCACTGACCTTTTGTATGGTTGATTTATGAGCACAGTTTGGCCATAGAATGAAACCCCAGGTAGCAAATGCTAAAATATATTTTGATTTTTGGTAACGAATCACGTGGTAGGGCAGATTGAAATCTTACAAACATGGATTCTAGAATGGGCCGATCTCTTAAATAAATTTAAGTGGATGATGTTCTTCCTTGAAGTAATCACACTCTAAGGTACGCACTTACAAACATAATAAATCGTCACTCTCATTAAGAGACGGTTGACAGCTGCAAGATTTGTATTTCATATCAATATCACGGCGCCCTTTCTCCACCTGATAGCTCTAAATATATCCTATTAATGGTTTAAAGATATTCAAGATGGCTAGAAAATATTTTCAAAATATTTTTTATTTTAAAAAGATTAATTGACTCAGTAATTTTAGGAATTATGCAAGGTTGAATGGAAAAATTTAGCAAACCAGCTAGGATGGTTTTGAACAACAGGATGCTTCAAATCCTATTCCTTTCCACATTTCATCGAAGCTTTCAGTATTTTCACATATTTACAAGAGCCCTTACTGCCACAATTGAAATATATCAGTTAATCTAAGAAAGGTGTAGTTGCCCATATCTAGTACTCTTAGTGGGTAGCAAGAAACAAGACTTTTCAACCCGGCTTTCTCTCTTCATACCTGTCTAAGATCGCTAGGAGCATAAAGCTATTGCAAAGAATTTTCACGCCTAGCTGCTATACGGCTTAAAATTAGGGTTTCAACCTACATTAGTAGGGAAAGAAGAAACTTCCATTACCTTAACTTATTTCGTATCGTCCGCTTCGTTATCCCTTAAAACAGGAACCAACCAACTAATCAAGCCCATTTCAATTCTTGAGCAAAAAGTAAATGTTTACTAATTTCCTTGACTAAAAGAATAGGTTTATTGGCAAATTCTGCTATTTTCGGGAATGTTTTCGTTCTTGTTAGTAATTGTAGTTTTTTTTAAAATTTTAAGATATCCTTACGGCTAAAACCAGAAAGTGTATAGCCACCACAAGTTCTAAACTTTAATCCCTAGAGCAATCAAAAGAAAAAGTATTATGAAAATGAATAGCATATTCGAAGTACATGACTAGTTTCGAGACTTCTCGACTAATCCTTCAGCTGTACAATGCAAATAAATGGGATGCAAAGAGGACGAAACATATATTAAAAATAATAAAATCAAAATAGGGAGAAAAACCTGCAAACAAATTCTTAATTATTATGTGCCAGGTAGTTTGGGATGAACTACTGGATAACTATGTCGAAAATATTAATCTACTTTAAGTAGGACTGTTGTTAAGGATTACTAGGGATAAAATGGAGTTGGGAAGGAAATCAAGTTGACTGGACTCGACAATCTGTCGCACGGTGGGGTTATTTGAGCGATAAAATTTTTTGATTCATCCCAAGTCATTTAATAACTTTTGAATTATATGTGATTAAGGAGGGCAATGGCACTATTGGAGGTGCATACGTATATGTCTCTTCGTATATGTGTTTGTCTAATTTTCTGCGGATTTGTTTCTTGTAGCAGTTTTCGCAAGTTATTTGGAAGACATATTTAGGTTTCTGTGAGAAGGTGTGTTTTTAGTGATTTTATATTTTACTGTTTCACACAGACTGAAAATTATCTTAGTGTTAGTATTAACATTAAGTTTTTATAAACTAATGCTCTCAAATTGTCTTTTCTCCTGATTAATCAGCGTGACAATTAGGCTCTACAGATTAACTCCTAATCAGATTAACCCACAAATATCTATTATAGTATATATATGAGGTAAATTTAGAAAGAAAGAAAAAAAAACAATCTATATAACTGGTGGTAAAGAGTGAGAAATTAAGAAGGTAAAATTTCCTACCTTAAGTAAACTCTCCTTAATGAACGGAGAAGAAGCAACTTTAGAGGAAAAAAGAGGCATTATTTATTTAATTTTCATTGGGGCGAGAGTTTTTGCTTAACTAGTTTTCATCAATTAAAAATCAAAAGAAATTGCATTTTTAATTTTCTACCAATCCTTATTTAACTAAATTAACTAAATATTAAGTATTAGAGTTTGTATGCATAAGTAGTTTGATTTTTGCAGTAGTAATATTAATAAATGGAAGTAAAATACATGTAATTGTCCCCAGGTAATTTGTCAGGTGCTTAACTGCAATGATTTTAAAAGCGAACAAAAATTATCTAAGTCTATATATTATTACACTAGCTGTACTTAACAGAGGAAACATTTAATTGGTTAAAGTCTGGTGCGTGTTGGAGGATGTATGGAATATGTTTATAAATTTTGGGAGACCAAGACTATGCTTTCGATGACATTGGTAAATATCTCATATCTTTCGTGCCCAGTTGAATGTCTACACATTTGTAGACATTCAAGTATTTTTCTACTTCGGTAGGCAAATGTTTAGCTAGAGAGTAAGGTGGAAATTAACAGCAGGGATTTGTGTGTTCGCAAACATGGATTAAAATTAGTGGGACGATGGCAAGATATTTATGATTACCCTGTTGGAAGTCATCTTTTCTTTGGCAGGATGCTGCTCATGCGGCATCTGTAAAAAAAAACAAGTATCCTTAAGAAAAGAGATTGATAGCCACAGATCCTTGATCCTTCTCACACTCACTTTCACTCCTTCTCTCTCACTTTCTATCTTTTTATCTATATCTCTTTCTCTTTTCAAATGGTTTAGAACGGAATTAGCTTGACATTAAAGAGAGGTTCGGTCCATCTCGGCTACCAGTTCTCTCATATAGTCCGCCATTTTCGGTCAATACCTACAGTAACAGAGTTTGGCAGAGGTTTTATTTTCAGCTGTGTATGTTTACCCGTGTGTATGTCTGTTTTTTATTAGATTGTGAGGGAATGCCTTCGAAGGACCCTCGTGAGAGGAAGCCTCTTGGAAGTACTTCTCTATTCTTTCAAGACCACGTGAGTCAGCGTGAGAACATTAGAAAGTCGAGGAAGAATCCGCCACTTGCTTAATCACCCGTCCTAGCTCTGGTTAATTTCAGACGCTAATTGTCCCCCCCTCCCCTGCAATAACACCGTGCGCGGCCACATTAACCCTACCCACATATCACAAGGCAAGTTTCATCGCCTGGAACGACTCGTTATCATGAAGTGTAGTTTGCTTAGACTGGCACCAAGAATACCCTAGGCACCACAAAGCCCTGAGGCGTCTATCGGAGCAGCCACTTGCGTATTTAACCCTAAGCTCACCCTCTCTCGAGGAGATTGAAAGCTCGCCATCCACCCCGTCCAGACTGCCGTCTGTTTCCTGTGAACCCCCGTAGCCCGTCGTCATACGTCGTTAAAGATCTCGTCAGCAGATCTATATTTGTTAAGCTTTGGCCCCTGTTCAGAGGAAAGCTATCGAGCCCCCTTCTTCCCGGAGAGTTGTGGTGCCCACTCATCTCCACTACACTTTCAAGATTCCCGTTCTTTCGAGACTGGGACTTCCTGCCGATCTGCAGAATCGTCTCGAGTTGAGATTACGTATCTCTGGAGCAGAGAAAATCTCATTCTTCATCACGAAGTAATCCAACCCCATCCTTAAGTCCTCCTCGTTAGGACTCCCCGAAGTATCTTCTTGAAGACCTGCGCCGTTGTCTTCCACCCCCTCCAATTCGCCCACGCTTGAAGGTAAAGCGATCTTGTATGGTCATCACTTAATTTATTTAACTACCATAAGTAATTTGTTCCCCCATTTGTATATATATATATATATATATATATATAAATTGCCCCCTTTTTATTATATATATTAAAATTATATTTTTGGATATTCTCCTTGAACTGCAACTTGGTAAGCCATTAATCTAAACCCGGTAAACCGTAATTCGCACTCTTTATTAATCGTCCCGAACAATCTCTGGCGGCCTGTGGTCAACTGTCTGCCCGTGCTTTTGTACGACTCTGAGCGCTGAGCTAGTCTACACAGGTATACCTTGCCATAGTTATTCCAAAAGATTTTGATATATCTCAATTTAATTTTATTGAGGGATTTTGCCTTGCGCAAACAAAGAAGATTTAATCGATTTGGCGATGGAGTGAAATATTGTCTCGGCTTCTGGATCCGTTATTCGCTTTCCTAAACATTTATTTATTTAAATTCTATATCAAAATTCAACGTAAATTCAAGATTTAATTGGTGAATATTGTTGAAAATAAACTGCATGGGAGATAGGAAAAAGTTGATAAATGCATAAGCGACTGGTAGGTGTAGAAACGGTGAGGAATTTAACTACACATGAGCGTGTCTTTTCTACTATAGACCAGTTTCTGACCAGAACTTAAAAAAAGAGAAAGTCTAATTCATTCATGTAGAAGTGTGTTGTCACCATCATTTTTTAAAATCTTTTATGTCTAGTTTTCACCCAACGCCTCTCCTTCTCTCCCACTAGTCCGCATGGATGAAATGACGACTGGATTGAAGACATAAACATTACAGCATAGAAGATCTCATGTTTATCTTTCTTTAATGGAGTCCTACTTGAGAGGATCAAAAGGATCCTAATCTCAAAACATTTTCGTTCATCACATCATCACCGATACCTTATATTATTAAATCACAAGCTTATAGATGACTACAATAAGACATAGAGTACTTCTGTGTATATTTAATAGACTTATATATGAATGCGTGAACTCATATATGCCTCAGTGTGCGTATGTAGTTGCATTTCTTGTTAAATTTATGGAATATTATACGACGAGACCAGGCAATGGCTTCGCCACACACCCCTACAGGGGTAGCTTGCGCTTCGCTACTGAGATTAAAATTTAAGATCTAACAAAAAGCAGCCATGTTTAAATTTTTATAAATTTTCTGAACTTTGCCAATTCTAATAATTTAATAAAGGAACTCTAAACTAAAATTTCCCCCTTTCAAAATATCACGTTTCTAAAATATAGTTATAGAAGAAGATATATAAAAATAAATTTTCTGAACTTCATCATTTGTAATTCTTTGGGTTTTAAAAAAAATCACCAAATTTCGATACTTATATTTATTTCTGAACTTCACCATTTTGTTTTTTGGTATTATAAAATAATTATTTGAAATAACTTTGATAAAAAAAAGTTATAACTAAACTAAGATGAAATTATTATTCAAATACTAAAAAAAATCGCCTTCTTAAATGATAGAGTTAGTGATGACGAGGATGATTAGTTGCATTCAAAAATAATTATATTTAGTGAGCCAATGTTTAAGAATAGGAAATGTTGTTTCTACTTATGTGAGGTCCAGCCATCTGGTCTGAGTGAAATGTGTCTGTTTATCATTCCTCGGTTATAATACGAGGAATTATTTCATAAATAACAAAACCTTAATACTATCTTCAAATGTTTAGATTGCATTTGTCATTCTTAATTTGATTTATATCGGATTCATGTAATGCAACTTACCCTATTCGCCTCTCTCTGTTACTCTATCAGATGAGAGAAGGATAAAAACATCGAACCTCGCTGGCACAAAACAAATGGAAAAAGAATTGTAAATATGCATAAAAATATTCCTTATAAAGAGAAGTAATAAAGGTATAATCACTACGATTTCATTTTTTATTAAAGGGGAAAATTGTGAGAAAGAAGTCGAGAATTTTAATTGAGCATGATGGCATTTGTTAAATGTATCCACTGTTATGAAATGCCACCTTTTGAGTAAAAAATTAAAATAAATTTCTAAAAAAATGTTATGAAATGCCACTATTAGAATACAAAATTAAAATCAATTTATTTAAAAATTGTTATGAAATGCCACTATTAGAATACAAAATTAAAATCAATTTATTTAAAAATTGTTATGAAATGCCACTATTTGAGTACAAAATTAAAATCAATTTATTTGAAAATTGTTATGAAATGCCACTATTTGAGTACAAAATTAAAATCAATTTATTTGAAAATTGTTATGAAATGCCACTATTTGAGTACAAAATTAAAATCAACCGCTAATTTCTTTATGAAATAACATTATTTGAGTACATAATTAAAATCAATTGATAATTTTTTTTAGGAAATGCAACTATTCGATTACAAAATTAAAATCAATTGATAAAAAATTGTTATGAAATGCCACTATTTGAGTACATAATTAAAATCAATTGATATTTTTTTTAGGAAATGCCACTATTTGTACAAAATTAATATCAATTAATAAATTTTTTATGAATTGCAACTATTTGAGTCCAAAATTAATTGCAAAAAAATTCTTAGGAAATGCCACTATTTGAGTACAAAATTAAAATCAATTGATAAAAAATTGTTATGAAATGCCATTATTTGAGTACAAAATTAAAATCAATCGATACATTATTTTCATGAAATGCTACTATTTGAGTACAAAATTAAAATCAATTGATAATTTTTTTTTAGGAAATGCCACTATTTGAATACATAATTAAAATCAATTGATAATTTTTTTAGGAAATGCAACTATTCGGTTACAAAATTAAAATCAATTGATAAAAAATTGTTATGAAATGCCACTATTTGACTACAAAATTAAAATAAATTGCTAATTTTTTTAGGGAATGCCACTATTTGGGTACAAAATTAATATCAATTAATAAATTTTTTTAGGAATTTCAACTATTTGAGTCCAAAATTAAAATAAATTGCTAAAAATTCTTATGAAATGCCACTCTTTGAGTAAAAAATTAAAATCAATTGATAAAAAATTGTTATGACATGCCACTATTTGAGTACAAAATTAAAAGCAATTGATAAAAATTGTTATGAAATGCCACTATTTGAATAAAAAATAATATCATTTGATGAAAAATTGTTATGAAACGCCACTATTTGAGTACAAATTTAAAATCAATTGATTTAAAAATTGTTATGAAATGCCACTCTTTCAGTACAAAATTAAAATCAATTGCTAAAATTTGTTATGAAATTCTACTATTTGAGTAAATAATTAAAATCAATTGCTAAAAATTTGTTAGGAAATGCCACTATTTGAGTACAAAAGTAAGATCAATTAACTTAATATTTCTTAGGTCATACTCCTTTTTCAAAAAAAGATTGAAAAATGTAATTAAATAAAAGTCTGTTAATTAATAAGGTTACTTTATCAAAAAGTAATATTATTTAATCTGAATGGAAGTTGGGGCCTTAGCTGATAATATATTTTAATTTTTAGATAAATCGGAAGCGCCAAGATCTAAAGTATATTTTGGTGAAATTTCTCGCACGAAAATCTAAAGGATTTAATAGCAATTAAAAAGGTTACTACAACCTTTCTTTTAATTAAGAACGAATTAAAAAAAGTTAGGTAAAACCTTTTACAATACTATTTGAAATTCCTTTCAGTGTAAATTATTGATTTTATCCTTTTATTGCGTTCATCCAGTTCAACCTCCCAGCAGCCAACAGGATGTATTTCTGCTGTGGGATGCAATCTATGTTAAGTCAAGCTGCAATTGAACTCCCCTTTCCGAACTGTTACATAGCCCTCTAGTACAAAGGAAGGGTCCTATAAAATTCCCATAGCATGCAACCACCTCTCTTCAATTTTTCTTGGTCCCTCCGGACAGCCTCACCGAAGGCGCGGCACCAATTAATGGTCGTAACTTGACGTGGTCAACAACACTCGCTGTAGGACCCAAGGCTTTCTTCCAAGCGGGTGGAGTGAGCAGATATCACATGCTCCTGGCAAGCAATGCAACAATCATTTAGTAAACCTCACTCTTGGGAATCAATGCAACAATCATTTAATAAACCTTACTCCTGGGAAGCAATGCAACAATCATTCAGTAAACCTCACTCCTGGGAAGCAATGCAACAATTATTTAATAAACCTCACTCCTGGGAAGCAATGCAACAATCATTCAGTTAACCTCTCCATAGCTTCACATTTTGGCCATTTTTCTTCGCGGTCAGATAGAGGTGGTCGTAGACTTCTGTTTTTTTTTCGACGGTTCCCTAGTCTTCCTTCCAATGGATTTGTAACTCAAACCTACCAAGGATTTAAACTTTGTTACAGGTCATAAGCCAGGAATTGCTCCTTTTTTCATTGATCTGAATGTTGAAAGTGTATCAACTCCCACAATCCAAATTTATATCAGCACCGATCTTCACCGGAAGAGCTCTTCAGGGTAGGAAAAGTCGTCGTTATAAGGTAGTTTCTATAAAATTGCCTCCCCCCTCCCGTTCTACAGGAATCCAACTTTACTCTTCTCTACTATGATTCCACGAAGTCCACTCATTTCACTTCTTCATTCTTTACTTTCTATACTAATCTCTTCTCTCCAAACCCTTTGCAGAGGCTCTACCGTTGGTCTACGCTTCTTATCCCTAAATAAACCTCAATAGTAGGAACAGAGTTCTCCAATAGGAAGATTACGTAATTTTCTAAAGCTTTGAAATGTGTATTTTTCTGTATCCTGTACATGTTTGACGGGAGTGGTAGCTAATTTCTGTTGGTAGGTAATTTGATTATCTAACTCCACCATTTACGTATGTCAAAATTGACTATTGTCTTTAAACTAATATTCTCACTAATTTTGTTCGTTATGCTAATTAATGGTTCCTCTTCTTGTGTCTGTATTCTACATTCATTATAAGTTAGGGAATACGACCTTTACGATCTTGGCTATGGCCATATTAAGGAACAATTTTCTTGTCTTTCAAAAATTTATTTGAGAGATCATCTTTACTTCGCCTGTGACAGATGTCGAGGAGTTAATAATTACTCTCTTAGCCAGTCACGGATTCTTCGGGTCAAGAAGTCTAAGGTAAATTCTTTAATTCCTCTTTATTCATTCTCAATGGGTTCATCATTGGAAACGTATGTTACCTTGAATTAGTACTTTCGGGTATTTAAAAGTGAGAAATCAAGTATCAATATAATAGAAGACGAACTACAAATCATCAATCAAATTCACCTCAAATAATTAGGAATAAATCCAGTATGGAAAAGATATTCATCAAATTGCAAGCCCTTTAATAATATTATTATACTTAAATAATTTAAAAATAATAAAACCATCAGGATTATCTCCTTATAATATTTTTAAAAGACTTGTCTAAAGAAGTATCAAATTTACTACGTAAATCGGTTCTTTTAAAGATCCGAATGTCGCCAAGTAATTAAAGCACCTTGTCCGGCTTCATTCAGCACCACGCGACCTCAGCCGCCCGCAGCTCGCCATTGCTCCGATAATTTCCTTATTATCCATCGCGCACTTTCTTCTTCTGTCGGCATTAAGCTTCGAATCATATGTCTCGTCTTCAGCAAAGAGCGCGAGTGGCTTGTAATAAACTAATTATGAATACTTAATCACCGATCGATATAAGACGATAATGACACCTCAAATCAGGAGAGCAGTCGCCAATTAATCTCTCCGAGAATCTTATTGTAGCCATGACAAAGCACCGGATAAATAAAAAGCACGAGAAATCAGGGACGGTAAAGAAGCTGAGTACCAGACGCTTCTCTTGAAATCTGCAACACACACCCTCTCAACACAAATATTTAGAAACTTGTAAGGGTAGATTGACTTTGTAATTTATGTACATACCTGAAAACTCACACATGTGTCCATCTACCCGCCAAACAACTCATCTTCCACACTCATCCAACCCAACATTAGGATTGTTAATCCTTGAGTTTGTTTCGTCATACCTTCCATCATCAGCTTGGTTAAATAGAAGAAGTCACCAGAACCCAAGTATTAAACAATTGTTAAAGTTTGCAATTACAATTGTACAATTACTATCAGATTTTTCCCTTGGACGATTAAAAATTTACAAATCTAAAGTATTTTAGCGCAGAATTTTTTAATGACTTCTATGCAAGAAGTGTCCCAACCAAAAAGGACCCATTCTGCAACTTGAGTCTCAAGGACCACTTAACGACTGTACTGAATATGAGTTCTCTTCTCTTTCGGAATAGAGTTAATCGAGGACTTGTGAAAGGATTATGAGTTCTTTTTCGCCCTAAAAATAACGATTTGCCGAAGGAAATATTTCTTACTGCTAAATTTTAAACTTCGATGCCTTAATTAAATGGTGAGCTAAGATCCCATTTTCCTCTATTAACTTTACCACTCTCTCTTTTCCAGTGCATTAAAATTACATTTTACGAAATTTACCTTAATTCTCTCATTTTCTGTTTGGACTAAATCTCATCTACTCAGTTAGTTAATAGCCCTGTTTCTTGACCAATTCAACTCTTTATTTAAGTTTTTCCATTATTCTCTAGCACTCGTTTTCCTTAATACCTCTATGGCCAAGTACTTCGCTACCAGTAGCCACACTAATTAGGTAAGCGAGCGTTGGGAAAAGAGACTCAATCGACAAATGGGCTCTCTCTTTAATGACATTGGTACCCGATTCTCTGGATTAAACTTCCGAAAGTGAGGATTATTAAAGGAAAATTTCCAAGCGAGTTATTTTGAGCTAATCAATATCAGAATATATTTTCTATACCATATTAAACTCTCGTATCGCCCCGTGCCTTTGAAGACGCGGGTATAATGATTTCCGAGAAATCATGAGAGTGGTCTTTAACAAGGAAATAATGAAAGAAGGAATGAATAGAACGGGGCCAAAACTCTTTTCAAAGGAAAGCATATTTTTAATTCAACATCATTTATTATAACTGAGAGGGAGGAAGAGGGAAGTGAATAGATCTAAAAAGGTGTCCATAAATTCATATTTATTTTGAAAATCGTTATATTTAAAAGCTATGCGCTGAGTCATTTACATATACCTGCGGCAATGTTGCTTACAAGGTGTCAAACAAACACATGTCCGCATTGATTTTAGGTCATTGTTTTGTCAGCGGTTAAAAATACTTTTTAGTTCTCATTTCCGAAATGTCAGTACTTTTGCGTTTTCAAGTCAAGATTTCAAACTATCTCAATTTCTGCTATGTGATACTTGAGGAATCTAAACCTTATATATTTCTATTGAATAAAACATTATCTGTGACAAATTTCCCCTTTAAAAATGAGCAATGCAGAGTAACCAGGGATGTCATCTGCCATTACATCATTGCCTAGTACTGCAGGAATTCCAACATCATCATGGTCTCCGAATTCCAAACTCAATCCACACATCCTGATGAAGAGAAGCAATTGGATACTATTTCTGGTACCTATCAACCTACTGGAGAGTCAAATGAACCTCAACACTTTAGCCAAGCTGAGTAGAACGATGTGTACAGGAATACAATGGCTGTGTTTAGGACTTCGTCTAAAATGTTTACTAGTTTAGGAAACTAAGTTATCCTGGTAATTTTAGTTCTTCATTTTTTAAATGATGAATTTACATTAGTCGTCATTGTGTGCCATTTTGTGTATAATTTGAACATTTTCTCTCAATGGATATTTAGTTTTGAATGAATTTATGCTAATTCAATGGATATTGTATTTTTTCTATTTTTTAAATTGAACTATCATGAAAACATTATTGAGCAAAATGAGTTACATTTCTGAACTCCTTAAGCATTAGAAAAGTATATTAAATCTGTTAAAAAATCCTTACCTCCTAAAATTTTCCTAGAACAGAGTAGTGTAATCTGAATATGAGATAAAAGCAGAGTAGGTATTAAAGAGCTTCCAAGCAGACCACAACGTTACACTTGGGCAAAAGGTTTCCGAATCCCCGCCAACATCATTAAATTGTCCAGGTATCTATTCGTAAATGGACACTGCAGTTTAGCTTACAAAAAGTTAATCCTGGTCGTAAAAACCTTCACGATCAACGAGAAAGTAGGGCTGCTGCATAGCCACTTCTAAGGTCAGGGGTGAGGACTATTGAGTTTTGTCTCGAAAAAAAAATTCTTCATTCGCGAAGAACTGATGATGATGATTTTAAGTCTGAAGATAAATGGAGGAGTAATAAGGCGAGAGGGAGCGAGGTTAGAGGGGAAATAAGAAATTTAGGTAGATGTTGCCTTGGTGATAAGGGCATCGCTTGCATGTGATTTTAAGCTAATTACTTTTTGTTCTTTTCATTTTGGGAGAGCCATGGCAATTATTTTATTTGCCCTATTCCTTCTTGTTTGGTATTTTCTCTTAGTCGTTTTTCCTTTGTAGCGGTCAAACCTTTTTTAGGTGCTTTTACTTGCTTTCGTACGTCACTCCTCATCTACTTTATCATTTATTTCCATTCATACACTCATTCATACATTCTTAGCTCTTATAAGCTTTGATAGAGCTGATTCTTGACATCTTCTGGTTTCAGTTTGATGTTCTTGTTTTTGAGCTTTTTGGTTTCTTTCTTGCCTTGATACCGTTTTCTTTTAAGTATACATAAGGACCTGTGCTTCATTTACGTCTATTATTACTCTAGGGAATCACGATCTTATGGGCACTTGGTTTCTTTGTACCATATTTATTCTTAAGTCGTTGTTTTGGTTTGGCATTATTCCCTTCTCTACTTTTCCCACATCTTCCCTCCTTGCTTCTGGACTACGATATTCATAGTTTTCAACCCGCTTTTCCGATGCAGCTGGACCAGTCTCGCGCAGTGGCGTTGACGGAATCTACATCTGCACAAGGTGGTCTTTTCTTTGCGCTCTCTTTATATGTTTCTGAGAGATTCTAGTCACACTCTGCATCACAACCACTGGTTACGTAGATATAGCTCCGATATACCTGGTGTGTATTTTCATTGATTTTTGAAGGATAGTCTATGGAATCAGCAGGTCTTCATTAACCCCCTTGCAGCAAGATTCGCTCTGTTGGTGACATGCTTTTGGTATCCGTTTGTCTGGATGTGAACCACAAGAACTTGGCCCTAATCCATGAAGTTGAATCTCTTGACGTCTGCGAACACGTATGGAGCTTTCGGTGGTCAAGGGGATAATTTTGAAAATTTCTGTGCGTTTTTTAGTTTCCACTTACTACTTTGAAACTGTTAACATTGGCTATTTTTGCCGTTGTTTTCACAGACTTTATCCTCTTATTTTTTCTAGATGAAAGGAATGATTTGGTTAATGACGTCTGAAAATTGTAGGTACATGACCTCTTCATTTGTAGATGTTGGAAGATCTATATTGAAGATCTGATAAAGAAGGGGGCTGAGGCATCTTATCTGTGTAACTCTCACTTTAAGGGTGAATTCTGGGAATCTGTGACCCTCAATCATGACTTGGCCTCTTCTGTCCATGATGTTATAATAGAGAATTCGTCCCAAGACTAGATCTAGCTGGAGGTATAGGATCTTTTACTGTAGCCCTCTCAGCTAAATCTTATCGAATGGCTTTATCACGTTTCTAACTACGAGGTGTACTTAAGTATCATTTGCTTAAGAATTTACCAACGCTTATTTAGTAGTTATTAGAGCGAGGGACGCATCTGTCCCCTCCTACTCTGAGCACATTATGTTGCAGGTTATGTGACCCTTTCTCCTCAAATTATGACTGTAGTCTACTGGCTGTAACTTTTTCGATTAGTCTTTTGATAAATTATAGGAGAAATATGGTCTTGTATCTAGCGACTTGGCCTGGAAACTTATTTCCTTATTACATTAAAACGATTTTTACTAGTTTGAATCCGCTAGAGAAATAACCGCTGTTCAGGGCTCCGTTCATAATATTCATGGGTCCCTGGGTGATTTGAGGTGGGGCTTGCGTGTTATTATGTTTAGTCATCTTGGACCAGGTGGGTGCCTTTTATCTCAATGTCTTCAGAGTTTCCCTGACGACCATTGCCATCACGGTCTTGCCGTGGCTTACTAACTCTCTCGTTATCACAATATATGGTTGTGGGAACGTGAGATCTGTATTCAAGATAAGTTCGTCTGTAATTTGTTTTTCGAATTAGAGGTAAAAATCTATGTTACCAATCTGTCTTATTTAGAATACTTTTCCCACAACTCACGGAATCGTATCTCAACTTCCGATGGTTAATCAAGGAATATCTCTTCTTTAAATTGTATTCTTACCCATGTTGGAATTCCTCTAAACCTTTGCACGCTTCTCCATAATGTTGCTGGATTGGATTCCCGGTCCAGTTTTTCTATTATATCATCCCATATCTGAGTTTGTTGCTTGACGATTAGGGCCATGTGTCTAGTCTCACCTGATGCCTGGGAGTTGACATTTATCATTTTGTGCCTGATCTCCTTATAGAGTTGTAAGTGCTGATAAACTGCTCTACAATCTTCCTCATATCCACTGTTCACCTAGGGTGGCATGCTTCTCTCTTCAACGGTAAGTAGGTAGCCCGTGTTCTTTTCAATCTCCTGACACGATGGACTCTGGAGTTAATTCGCTCAGTTCTGCTCAGATGTATTCCTCTATCTTCTTCTGCTATAGGTCATAGTCTGCCTTGGCGTAGCATTTGCGCTTTCTGATAGATACCTGGATAGGCTCAAGAGAGACTGTTGTGAGAATCAAGATGTCATTGCTTGAATTATTGGACCTGGCTTGCTATAGATATTGAAATGGAAGTTGCAGCTCGTTAGCAGGTTGTCGTGTTTGGTGGCGGACCACTCCCTGATAAAAGTTGGGAAAGCCGGATCGACCATCTTTAGCCTTTCTGTATCGAGCAATAGATCCAGGTTCGTTCCCGTTTCGTTTATACCCAAAGTCAGCCTTTCTGCATACTCCATTAGATTTTCGCCGAGAAAGGCCAGTTTGTGGTTGCCGAAGAGGGTAAGGAATTTGTGGATTGGAAAATATTGCTGGTATGCCACCGAAATGGCGTGTACTCCCACTAGGGGCGGAATCTTCACTGCCATGAATGATTCGTCAAGTTCAGGATGTTTCTTAAAGGCAAAGTTTTTCCTGATAGCAATAGATGCACCGTCGCACCTCTCCTTCTTTTCGTCCTTTTCTAAGGCCATATAATTTGCCATCTTTATTTTTGTCTCCGTAATCATTCCGAGTTCTGTAAGCAGTATAATGCCTGGGTCGATCTTACTTCATATGGTGCCATACACCATTGATTTGCCCTAAAGGGTTAGTATATTTAGGGTGTTATTGAACTTTTCCATGTTTGGTGTTACAGGTGGCTTACTGTTTATCATCTTTCTGAACTCCTTAATTGAAACACTTCGCCGTGTGTCCAAGCATATGTCGATGTCATGGAGGAAATTGCTTCCTTGATCTTGCCATCTTCTTACTTTGTATTGTATTTTCTTTTTTAGAATCCTTCTTAGATCACGGTCAGATCCATGTTGCAGAAGAATGGGCCTGTCCAGTGGCGTAGATTTTAAATTTTATGTCATCTCCGTTGAATCTACTCTCTTGTTCGATGAGTTTCGTTTTTCTCTTTTGTCTTTTATCTTTCGATTTGTTTCTCTTCTATTTTTTACTCTTTTAAATTTTTTCCGTTATTTCATCTCTAGCCTTGGATCGGTTTGATTTGTGATTGCTTTTTTAGGGTGACTCATGTTTTTTTGGTGCTGCTTGCTGATTTTACGAACACATGTTGTGACCAAGCAAACGATATTAAAAGTGCACAAATCACAAGAGGATAAATTCTATTTGTCAGTTTCACAGCAATGTAATCAACGATAATTTTCAGTTACTATAGCAAGAAGGAGCCATCTTCCCACTGCAACGGACATGTCTACGGGACGCTCCTAATCCACGTGACTTCAAAAAGGAAGGTTAAAATACATGTATATATTATATAATTTTTTTGGAATGTTGTTATATTGGTTTATTGAATACAGCCTTTTGCTTGGAGTGGATGAGGAGTATTCCCAAGGTGCATTTAATGCAGTGAAGAGTTGGAGAATCAGCGCTACAGTAACCTCATTCAAGAGCAGTTTAATTCAAAAGGTATCCATAAACTTCCTCAAAAATGAACTTCGATTCAGAAGTGAATTAAAGCGAGCAAATAAATTCTACTGGCATACAGTTTAGGTGTTCAGCAGTCACACTGCTGTCCATAATTTTAGGTTCCCGAACTGGGTACCCTTATTGTACAAAAATTGACCAGATAACGATACTGTTTCCTGCGACGCAAGAGTTAAATCTTTTAGGAACTAATTAGAAAAAATAATTTAAGCTTTTTTACTTGGTCTATTGGATACAACCTCTTAGTTTGTGGGGATGAGGAGGCGTTTCGGATGCATTGGCGCGAAAGCTTAACATTGTTATTGTAATTGAATGTTTGAGGTTATTTTAATATATTAAAATAGATTTTAAATATTGATTCCAAAAAAAGAAAAATATTAATATTCATCATTTTCTTTAACTAAAACGTTAGAATTAGAGCGAACCGAAATCTTGCGTTTGTTTCTATTATTTGGACCGAAGCACTTAAGTTACCAAAAATCCCCAGAGGGTTTAGAACATGGATGGTCATAATTTAAAAGCGCTTACCTTTGAAAACGATTTAGAACTTTTAATTACGAGTGACCTAAAATCTTCTCTGTAATGTATAGTAGCATCACAAAAATCCGTAATTCTGGGTTGCTTAGTAGTGTTAGATGTATATCGGAAGATATTAATTTTTCTTTATGTAAGGCGCTTTTGTGATCTCATTTAGAGCAGCAATTCAATTTTTGGTCCTTTTATATGTAAAAGGAATTGGTAACCGTACGGCATGTTGAGTTTAGAAGAAGAAAATAAAAGGATGAGTTCTGGCTCAAGGAGGCCTATTTTTTTCCAAGTAAGGAAATGAAGTTATTCAAGTTTGGTTCCTGAATGCGTGGCAGTCTTTAAGCCAGTCTTCAATTCAATTCCAAGATTAAGATTTATTTCATGTGACTTTACATCGGACGTTTATGGGGGAAAATCAAACTTCTGCATATTTGGGGAAAATTAAATCAACAACTCTGGGTTTTTGTTAAACAAGAGCAATTCCAACTCTAACCAGGCTGACTATTATTGAATAAATTAGGTTTCCAGGTATTTCACAATATTCTCACAATTTGAATTTAAGCTTTTACGTTTAAAATTCAATCTCATATTTTTTTCAACCTTCAGAAACATAGGAACAACATTCACCCTTTTATAATCTAGATGAACTCTACTAGTGCGAGTTGAGTTTAAAAAAATGTTGCCGAGTAGTATAATTAGGGTTGATATGTTTCATAATCTGACGAGGATAAATCTATCCGGTCTATTACAATTAATATTAACTTTATTTGTTTAACGACCTATTCAAGAGCTTTATTGGCCAATTTTTCATTTTTACCTCAAACCTATTTCGAATGAAATCCACTGAATTATAATCTGCATCATCTTCTTTTTTCTCATTTATCATTTACCGTTTTTACTTCTTTAACCCTTATTTTATAGCATGCGTGAAATTACCCACGCCATTTTATTTATTACTTTTTATTTTAAATTAACAAAAGTTGTTTGCTAGTCGTTTATTTATGACTAGTCTAGCACGAGTTCTAAGTGGTTCTGGGCTTGTTTTCTTCTGTACCGATTTAGTATATTAAATATCCGGGAATTCTTCCTTCAGCTTATGAATAGTGAGTGAAATGTAAAGATAATTTTGACCCGGGTATTTAAAATGAAATGGTTGAATAATGATACTCTTTTTTTCAGTAATGTTGACATAATTTATTGCTGTAGTACATACGCTTCTACATTCAGATTACCTGGGAAAAATAAGAACATTGAATACTTAGGTTCTCTGGCGCTAAGTATAAATTCCTCGTATATTAATATAGTAAATAATCTTCTTTAGTCAAAATGAAAGTAATTACAATTTAAAAATTGGCAAGAGTCGTTACTTTGAAGGTACCAATTATATTCACATTAGGAAAAACATGGAAGTGTATCTCAGATATATGAATATATGCAAAAGCTTCAAACATGGATCGTATGATTAACTAAAATGTAATTAAAACCTGTTCGAAAAACCAATTCAACCATCTCAAATTACCCTTCTTTCAATATATGGAAGATAATATAAAATATAAATCCATTTTATCAAATATATTGAAGCCAAATCTTCAGTTATTTGGAAATGTGTACATTATCTACACGGAACCCAAAATACACGCAACAGTAAAATAGAAAGAATAACGAACTATAACTAAAAAAGGGGATAAACATTCTTGAATTTCAAAGCCAAACGTTGCTATTTATGTTCATAAAATGATTAAAAATCAGTCAATTTCGGTTTTCTGAAAACAATCCACCATAAATATAAGTAAATCATTCCATCTTTTTTTGTTTCTTTCCCTTGATCCAATGTCTCAATCGAAAGAAGCAGGTATTGGTTTGCTGGTGGATAGATCATCAGATTGCTTTAATAATCACACCTAAAAAAAGATTAGCAACCGGCGCTCATCGGTGGTTACTCAAGTCCCCCCCCCCAGGGGAACTCACCACACATCCTTTGAGCACTGTAGGCAAGAATTTAAACGATTTGTGGGGGCTAAAAATAAAAGGGTTATAAGTCCTACCCATCTGTATTAATTCATTTTTGCCATTCTCAATTCTCCTCCTAAGCTCCACGATTGGACCGTAAGGATCTTCCCATCCCTGTGTCATCGATAGGACAAGTTTTTTTTCTCTGCTTTGTCGTCAAATGAGTAGGAAAATCTCAAAGGCTTATGAAGGAAAACGAAAGAAAACGACCCTAAGCAAATGAATAAACGGAGCGGAATTCAGTTTCCGCCTATTCTATTTCCTTCAAATGACTTTAAAAAACAGACGCGTGATCCAAATAATCCACCAGCATTAACTTTGACGTGTAGTTAATTAAATGTTCTACTCTAATTAATTATTTTAAGCGCGTTTGTAATATTCTGTCTTCGACCATTTACATTTAAATTAATGGACCACATGAGAGCATGATAGTAAATATTTCCCTGTATGTACGCATGCCTGTGTTGAAATATGTAGTGTTTGCTAATGTGTATTTAATTATTTATCTCTGTGTGCCAGACTCCAAATGATGTGCGCCAGACAGTATTTAAGTTGGCCCAAATGAAAGCAAATGCGTGGGGGAAAGTTACTGACGATGCCATTAGATGTCCAACAGTGTGAAAGTGTAAGTAAGCATTTAAGAGACAACAGAGGGCGAAGTGTTTACCGGAGGTCAATCAGGAATATCAAACAGTGAGTGTTTTTAGAAACCTTTTCGAATCACTCTTTCAAAACCAATTCAAAGCCCAACGAATTTATACCGATTTACGTCCATCTGCCGCAAAAGTGTGGTGGTTCACTCGGCAACTTCACTCGTTTTAAGGTCGAAGTGTGCAAGTGAGGTTTAGGATTTCGCTCGCTGCTGAAAATTGAGGACAAGATCTCCTCTTTTGAGAAATCCAATTTTTAATGCGGTAAAACGACAGAGTTTGGAGAATTAGTGTGATAAAAAGAGAAACTAATGAGGCCCCTTCATTGAACTCTCAGTGATGTTGTTGGACCGAAGCCTTTTATTCTTTTTCTTTTTCTTCTTCTTATTCTTTTTACTTAGTTTTCTTCTTATTCCTAGTAGTGGTAGCAGTAATAGTATCAAATTCTTTCATTTAAACAATGATCAGCGCACATCAGCGCCACTGCTTGCGTATTGAACTCTAGGAAACAAAGCTTTTGTTGGTGCGGCTGCCGAGACACGCAGGCCCTCTCCGGGCATAGTCTCCTTTTAAGGGAATTGCCTGATTAACGGCGTAGGGGAACCTCCTGTCCCGCATTCAGGAGAATTATTTTTATTAGTATTTAATTAAAGCGAATACCAACGAGGGCATCTCCATAAGAACGTTTGTATTGAGAGATCGGTGATGAAAGTGGTAAAGATGGAGGAGTTTGGCCCCGGGAAGGCAATCAATCATCCAAATGTCAGCTGCAGCATACTGGCAATGCGACATCTGAGGCGCCCGTGTAAGCTAGACGCTGGGGCTGGGAGTATGAATTGTACCTGGATATTCTAAAGGTAAAACCAATCTTGAAATATAAATTTATGGTGAAATAATCTTCATAAATTGTATTTATTTTCTATTTGCAAATTGATTTTAATTACTATTTTTGGCATTTTTGCGGGATTCAACAAAAGGCTTGGCGATTTTTCGTGATTTTCTTCTTTGGGCCGAAACATATTTTGATTCTGAGTCTTTGGCACAGCTGAGACGGCGGAGTTGGCGGATGGAACAATCCTTTATTTGAGCCGCTTTTATCACCCTGTATCGGAAATGCCTCTGGGACGATCCTTGTCCATGCCAAGTCAGTGGCTGTATTCCGGTGATGGCAAAAAGAATCAGTTGAGTTGCTTGATTACCAGGAAAGTATACGTAAAAACCATCAATCCTGCCCCCTTCATGAATGCTTACAGTGAATATCCAGAACGCTACAAGGAAAGGCTAATTAACGCTTATATCAGCCATGCTTTCACCCACTGCCAAACATGGAAAGATGCGCACGATGAGATTGAGAGAGTGACACAAGTACTCGTCAAAAAAATGGATTCAGCAACCTCAATCTCCAGGTTGCTATCAAGAAGAAAATGGATACATTTTTCTTCACTGATCATAATAACACACAAACAAGGCATACTAAACAGCCGAAAGAGTAATTACGGAAATTCCTAAAAAAAAATATCGTTAACTATATGTGATAGAACGAGTTGAAGCTGCGTTAATTTCAACTCCTATCCCATATTATTTAAAACCACGATGCTGCCCACGTGCATCTTCGATTCGAAGCTTGGAGCCTTATCGCAGCTACCGGATGTCAATGTTTAAACAAGGAGATTATCGTCCCCCCGTTCGCCCCCATACGCTGACCTCGCCAGATTGAGTTAGGCTTATGGGCAGATAAGGCATTGTTCTCCGGCTCGGCTGTGCGTTCCCTCGAAGCTCCCACCCCATTGTCCCCCACGCCAAGGAGATGTCCTGGCTATTTATATGGAAACTTTACCACTAAGATCAGATTGGAGATCCAGATTTTTGTCGCGAAACATCACCACGACCCTCTCTCCCTTTGTGCGCCAAGGAACCTCGACCTCGAGATTCACCATCACTTGTCCAGAAGGAGGACAATATCCCTTGAATGCCAAAGTTCGAGCCTTTGCGACGCCGAGTCCAAAAGGCTTCCCCCTTGTTGTTCAGAGGAGAACAGCATTAGAACAGCCATTGTTCGCTCGAGTCCCGTTGAAACGAAACGGTTCTCACCCTTCCCCCTTGTTGTTCAGAGGAGAACAGCATTAGAACAGCCATTGTTCTTCGAGCCCCGTTGACAAGAAACGGTTCTCACCCTTCCCCCTTGTTGTTCAGAAGAGAACAACCTAGAACAGCCATTGTTCTTCAAGCCGTTCGTCGAGAAACGGTTCTCCTTCCCAAGACACCATGTCAGGATCCTTTTATCCCCCCCCCTCCTTCGGCTGGAACTCGCCAGCGGACCGAAATTCCTTCAAGCCACCTTCCACTGCACCACTAGTGTAAAAGTTACGTAAGCCAAACGTCACCTTTGAGTAATTAACCCTTTTGTCAATTCTAACCTGTGCTTTAAATGGTTTATCGAACCATCCCATCTCTTTAACTCTATATTTGTTTTACCTTTTTAAATCCTTTAAATCCTCGGATTAGCCGAGCTCCCACGACCCTTTCAATTCTCTGTTTATGTCAATATTTTCCGTCTTGTGTTTGTTGATAGTTATTATTAATAAAACTCTATTTTATTAATGATAGCAATATTATTATCCTTGAGCTCAGTTCCACTTCTTAAGCATATCGAAGATACATAATATCGGCCGCCAGACATTAACGCACTCTAAAGATAATTAAGGAAGTTCCCTCAACGAATAGTGATATATATGGTATCGTTGGGAGTCATTCTACGACACTATATATTATTATACCTAACGGACCGCCAGCCTCATCATTAAAAACAACCAGAGGCTCATACCCGAGCCAAAACAAAGGACCCATCTGATATAGAGTGTCAGCCCATCCTTCACTCATATATTGGAATGGCGGAAACAATAAGATCAAGAAGAAGGACAGATCACCTAAACAACGAATCCCCCAAACTCACACAAGTCAAAAACATGGAACCGGTTTCAGCAGAAAAATGGCGGACAATTACTTTTCCTCGTAGAAGCCATACATATTCAAGAAAAATAACCTACAGGAAACATCTATTTCAGTTCACACAGAATACTGCCGAGCGGTAGAATTAGGAGCCGACCTAAGAGGGCTATTTAATCTCCTCCTATCAAGGTTCTCCTCCTCCGCTAGTTTAACGAGACCGAGAATTTGACCTTCAAGGTCATGGACACATATTTGTGGTGTTGGGGTCCGAGCCCTTGGTGACTTTTGTAAGATGTGCGCGGTTGTGTAAGTAAACACGATCATTATTTGTCCTTATTAACAAGAACTACAATTACAATTATTCTTGTTGGCTGCAATCCAGTGGCCATACAGTACACGTGAATTGAGAACTTTCTTGGATGTTGATATAGAGATTGTCACTAGCAGGGAAGCGAGAGAATTGCGAAAATAGGGCCTCCCTCTCGGGCGGAAGAATTTATATGCTAGGGATAGCTTGAGTTGCCCGGTGTCGTGCTCATGAGGTTGCCAGGGTTCGCTGACTACACCTCATAACACCAGTTTCTCTATTTTGCTGGAAAACAAAAATATCAACAGCGAAATTCTTGTGCATGGTTCGAGAGAATTGCTCTTAAGATACATTTTAGTAAATTTCCCTCATAACTAGACGGATCTTAACACAATATTCACCTCTGTTAAACCTTTAGTAAAGCTGTTCATATGAAGACAATTGTTAAATTTTTGTTTGCCCGTTTACATTACGAATTTTTAAGGTATTTGGTTTTAGGCTAGACTGAGAAGTTAAGAAATTGCTTTAGATCTATTTCTTAAAAAAAAAGATATAGAGAAGAAGTAAAGAACAATAGGGTAATTGTTCTACATAAACACAATAACAAGACTTAAAAAAAACATTTACATAAGAATTATCATATTTGCTCATTGATTTATTCCTTTTTATGACCCTACTAATGCCGTCTTATATAACTCTCTATTATTATTTCTACGAATGGTTATTTATCTTCACACTCTATAAGAAATGCCTGAGTAAGTGAGGTTCTTATTGGAATAGCGTGGAGGAGAAGCTGGTTAAATGCCGCTATGTTAAACGCCTCGACTCACGCAGAGAGCTCTACGTTTATATGAACGCTCAAAGTAGTCTTATAATTAGAGTATTCAACTCGTATACATTCCTTGCATTCGAATTTCCTTTCTCTTTACGCTTTCCATTACGAACCTCTCTTCTTTATGATAATGATGCCATCGTTGGTTCTGACTTCTTATTTTCAAGTAAATGTTTGGACATCTTGGATATCATTTTAGTTCCCGCGATTCAACAAATTCCTTACTGTTGAAAAGAGAATCTCGCTGGAGGACACTTATGTTGTGAAAGCTTCTAACCTCTCTTCTTACGTTGTGAAGGCTTCTACCTCCTCCTCTTACGCACCGTTGGGTCGATCCACCAAGTTAAAACGATGGGGGAGATAAACTAAAGGAGAAAAACGAAAGTGATTTAAAGGAAAACGGCAAAACTAGTGACAGAAATCTAGGATGCAAAGGAATGCTACATCAAACTAATCACCTCGAATGTTGGGGATAGAAGGGCACACTGTACTTCTCTAGTTAAATGTTCTTACATGTTCTTTTTCGTCTTTCAATAAAAGTAAACTAATGCTCTTTCGTTGCGCAATTAAAATTCATGGTCAGATTTACATCAGATCAATCTAAAGTTCTTAGAAACAAGCAAAGAGAAGAAAATGATACTAAATCACTATATTAAAAACGCAAGGGACATTATATTAAATAAAAAGAAGAAAATAAGAGAGGCGTTTCTCTTAAAGTTTTGAAGGGAAAGTCGCAAATAATATGTGAAAAAGATAAGGAAAGTAAAATACATGCAAAACAAGCTATATTTGCAAAGAAAGTAACTACTAGGTAATCTATAAATTGACCAGGTAATCAAAATATGCATTTGTATGGCGCTCCTCAAGGCCATCGGACTTCGCTGACTGCCTGTGTATCAACAAAGTTAAGGCTTGGGAGAAAAAAGGTCTTCGAGGCACCCTTCAGTGCACCGAGAAAGGGAAGAACCGAACCACATATAAAGTACTATCAGCCATGCAACAGAGACGAGTACGAGGTGCAAGAATTATTGGCGGAGAACCAGAATTTAGAGCCCAGAGTCTGGAATAATTAAAATGAGGAGAGGAGGTGGGATGGGGAAACTAAGCTTAAGATCGAAGATGGCAGAAGGAAGACCTGGAAGACCATTCGGGATTGGAGGGTAACCAGAGCAATCCAAGAAGCAGGGAAGTTGTGCGAGAGAACGGCGATGGCGGGGAAGAAAACGGCCACCAAATTTATGAATATGATAAAGGGGTTCCATTGTGGTAACATCGGATCAATCTGGAGAGAAGTACACATATAAATTCTTAGGTAGGAATTTGAATCCCAACTAAGCATTTAGAAGAAAAAATGGTGTGATAGAACGGTTTGAGGCCGCTTAATTTCAACCGCTATCACATGCTGTTTAGAAACACGTTGCTACCCACGTGCATCTTCGCCTTGAAGCCGAGCGCGTTATCGCCCCACCTGAATCAATATTTAACCAAGGAGGTTCACCCTCTCCCCTGTTTCACCCCATGCGCTGACCTCGCCAGATTGAGTTAGGCTTATGGGCAGATAAAGTATTGTTCTCAGGCATGGCTGGGCATTCCCTCGAAGCCCCCACTCCATTTTCCCCTACGCCAAGGTGATGGCTCGACTATTTATATGGAAACTTTACCAATAAGAGCAGATTCAGATCCAGATTTTCTTCGTGAAACATTACGCCGATCCGGTCTCACCTTGTGCACCAGGGCCCTCTACCTCGAGATCCTCCATCTTTGTCCAGAAGAGGACAATATCCCTTGAGTGCCAAGGTTCAAGCCTTTAAGACGCCAAGTCCACAAGGCCTCCTCTGTTGTTCAAAAAGAGAACAACGTTAGAACAGCCATTGTTCTTTGAGCCCGTTGACAAGAGACGGTTCTCACCCTCCCCCCGTGTTGTTCAGAAATAGAATAACATTAGAACAGCATTGTTCTTTGAGCCCGTTGACAAGAGACGGTTCTCACCCTCCCCCGCTGTTGTTCAGAAAAAACAACGTTAGAACAGCCATTGTTCTTTGAGCCCGTATACAAGAGACGGTTCTCACCCCTCCCTGTTGTTCAGAAGAGAACAACGTACAACAGCCATTGTTCTTCAAGCCCGTTCGTCAAGAAACGGTTCTCATTCCCAAGAAGTCACGTCAGGATCATTTAATGCCCCCATCCCCCTTCGGCTGGTACTCGCCAGCGGACCGAAGATTCCTTCGCGTCGCCTTCCTCTGCACAACAACTTTTAATTACGTAAGCAGAACGTTGCCTTTGAGTATTTAACCTTTTTGTCAACCCTATCCTGTGCTTTAAATGGTTTAGCGAACCATCCCATCCCTTTAATTTTTATTTGTTTACCTTTTTAAATCTCTCCCAAATCTTAATCCTCAGTTAGCCATATTTCTCAGGACCCTTTCCATTCTCTGTTTATGTCAACATTTTCCGTTTTGTGTGTTGTTGATAGTTTTATTAATAAAACTCTATTTTATTAATGATAGCCATATTATTATCCTTGAGCTCAGTTCCACTTCTTAAGCATATCGAAGATAAATAATATCGGTCAACCAGATAACCACGCACTCAAAATATAATTGAATAGTTCCCTCAACGAATAGTTATATATGGTATATCGTCGAGAGTCCATTCTACGACATATATATATATATATATATATATATATATATATATATATACTATGTTAATTTTTGTATCAAGTGTGTAAGGTTTAACGCTATATCTTTGCAAACAATGGTCTTAGTCGAGTAAAGCATAGTGTTATTCGTTATAAGAATAGAGTATAGTAGTTCCCTTTTGTTTTAACGATTGATACCCCTTTGTTTAGAAACTTAAGAAGCTGGAGTAGCTCAAGGAACTGTTATAATTAATTGTTTGTGTTTTTTTTTGTGTGATTTTAGTCATTGGTTATCTAGGTCGAGAAACCAATTACGAATAGGTCAGTGCCCATATTTAGGTAGGCTAACCCTCTAGAAGGCATAATTCTTATTTCACGGAATTTTTGTTGGTTGACTATTGCTCCCCCAAGTGCAAATATGACTCAGTTTGAAATCTTCAAAGCGCAAGGAGAATCCTTGGGACTTTCCGGAAAAGAATTAATTGAGTACGTTCAAGAGGAGCAAAGAACGGAAAGAGAAAAGTTAACAAGAAGAAAAAGAAAGAGAAAGAGAAATCCAACGAGAAAAAAGAGAAATCCAACGAGAAGAAAGAGAAAGAGAGGAATGGAAAAGACAAACTGAACTTCACCATCAGATTGAAATAGCTTGTGTAGAAGCTGAAATACAATCAGCCACTTCACGTTCAGAAGCCCCGCCCAATCTCCCACTTAAGCTCCCCAATTTCAGGGATAGAGAGGATTCTGGAGCATTTTTAGCCCACTTCGAAAAGATCCTTGAGATCAATAACATGGATCTGGAGGCTGAAGGTGTAGTAAGATTACTTTCCTTGTTAAATTGTAAATTGCGCGAAATTTTCATATCTTTACCATCTGAATGTGTAATTAACTACGGCAGCTTAAAAGCTGAGTTATTGGCCGCTTATAATATGACTCCCGATTTCTACCGACAAGAATTTCGAGGAGGTCGTATTAAACCCGGACAGATGTTCCGTCAATTCGGATACATTCTTCAGAGGAATTTCAAATTTTGGTTAGAATCCTCAAAGGTTGATCCTAACTACGAGTCCTTAACAGACTTCGTGTTGCAGGATCAATTTTTGGCGTCTCTCCCGTTGGAGATCCGCGCGTTCGTCAAGAATCGTCGGTGCCAGACCTTTAAAGAGTGTACCAAAGAAGCGGATGTCTATGCCGCAAGCCATAATTTATACCCCAAGGAGAATCGAACTTCTCACCAACCCCCCAACCAGGAAAGAAGGAAGGATTCGCGCCCCATTCCCAGGAAAGCCGACGAAGTTTCCGAGCCCCGTAAAACCCAAAAACTTCTTCCCCCAAAACCAACAACGGGACACCAAACCTCCAGTTAAGATTTCTCCTCCATCACTCTTCCCGAAGCGACCAATCATATGCTTCACCTGTGGTGTAGAAAACCACATGAGCTGGAATTGCACCCAAAATTCTAGGCTTAAAAGCGGACCAGCCCACCAAGTTCACCAGATTAATGCCACCCCGGCTTCCCCGGTGGTGCAAACCCAAGCAGCAACTTCTCTCCCTCCGTCAGGCCACCAGGTAAATTTTATTTTTGATAAAAGTTCATCGGGAACTTTGAAATTTGAGGAGGGCAGCTTGAACGGCTGCCGTGTATCGACTTTCGTCAGGGACACAGGGTGCACGTGTTTTATCGTGTCCAACGAGCTCCTCATCCCAGTGGACCCTAGCCACGAAAAATTTGCGGTGGTACATGACTACCTTGGGCGGGCGAACCGATTCCCCGTCGTTAGATGTTACCTGCAGTGTCAATATTATGATGGCTGGGCTGAAGTCATTGTAGCACCCATACAATTCTGTTTCGTACCTATAGGACAGAGCCCCCAAGTAAGTTCGGAACCTGTGTCTCAGGCCGCCCTTCCTCGAGGCCGAGCTAAGAAAGAAGCCCAGGAGCCCGTCCCCCTCAGAACCCCGATACCGTCCGAATTCTCGGAGACGTTTAACCAGGACTTTAGGACGGCACAAAAGGAGTGTGAATTACTAACACCCTTATGGGATAAGGCCCAAAACAAGGACACGGAGACTGTCCGTAGACCCAAAGAAAAAAAGTACCCCCAACGCGCCCATGGAGATACGTTCGTAGCAGTGGACGAAACATCGGCGCTTGAAGAGGATTACCCCGCGGAGTCCCTTAATGTAATCCAGACAGTGTGCATTCAACCTGATGCCGATTACCCTCTTCCTTCCCTACCAGGCGAGTCTTTTGAACCCTCTGACCTGGATATCGACGCGCAGCTGACACCACATCAAAAGAGTCAGCTACAAGAACTATTATGTCAGTTCGACGACGTTATTTCAGAGAAGCCTGGATGCGCTACTAGTTTCGAGAATGATATTAAATTAACAACCTTAGAACCCGTCCGTTCAAAACCCAATCCCATGCCGATTCATTTACGCCAAGCTTTTAACGCCGAAGTTGATAATTTAATTAGTTTAGATATAATAGAACCTTCCACCTCTAGTTATTGTTCCCCACTCGTCATGGTCAAGAAACCTGATGGCTCGTATCGGATGTGCATCGACTTCCGGAAGTTAAATTCGGTAACTGTGTTCGACGCCGATCCCATCCCGTTGGTAGACCAAAACCTCCACCTTTTTGAAAACGCCAAGTTCATCTCAGAACTCGATTTGTGCAAGGCGTATTATCAAATTCCCCTCCGGCCCGATGTGAAAGCATATACCGCCTTTACAACGGAGAAAGGCTTAATGCAATTTAAGCGTCTTCCTTTTGGCCTCGTGACTGCTTGTAGCAACTATAACCGTCTCATGCGAAGGTTGTTAGATGGACTTCCGAATGTATCCTTTTACTTCGATAACGTCTACGTCGCTACTCGTGAATAGAGTAACCATTTAACCACCCTATTAGCTCTCTTCGAGTGACTGCGCGAAAATTGCCTCACCATTGGCCCCAGCAAATGCCATTTTGCCCACAAAACCATAAAATAATTGGTTTCAAAATAGGACAAAGCCAGTTAGGTCCCCAAGAGGACAAGATTAAGGCAATCGCCGACATGCCCCGCCCGAATACTAAGAAGCAATTAAGATCATTCCTAGGATCAGCTTCTTACTATCGGCGATTTTTCCCGAATTTCGCTGCAATATCGGCGCCCCTCAGCTCCCTTTTAAAAAAGAATTTCCCCGATCGTTTACGTTTAAATGATGTTGCTGTTTCCCATTTTAATCAGCTTAAGAATAATCTCATTTCTGCCCCCATTTTAAAGTTGCCCAACCCGGAAAAATCCTTTAGGATTAAGACTTACGCGAGCAACGAGGGCATTGGAGGTGTACTCCTTCAATATGAGGATGACGGAACGAGTCATCCAGTTGCATATGCTAGTCGCCAATTATTACCACGCGAAAAGAGATATGCCACTATAGAAAAGAAAGCTCTATCAATTATCTGGGTCATAGACAAATTCAAAATGTACTTGATAGGAAAAGAATTTTAGATAGGAACCGACCACCGCTCGTTGGCCTATATTCGGAAGGTACGACACTCCAACGGCCGAATTATGCGCTGGAGTTTATTCTTGCAAGAGTATCAATTTAAGATAAATTATATAAAAGGTTCCGATAACCAGGTCGCTGACGCACTCAGTAGGAATGCATTACCAAATATTGTAGATTAATTGTATTCGTAGGATTAGGATCTCCATGTATGTATATACCGTCTTGTACGACTTAAATTAGATTCCCTTGTAATATAATTACTTAATGTATATGTCTGAATTTTGTGGCTCAATGTCTATTTTTTTTCTCGTATGTATATATATTTGTACCCATTAAATTACGTATAAATTATTTTGTCCCATATGTACTAATTTTATATCATTTCATTGCTCCATGCCCCTTTTATGATTAAGGTTGTATTTAAGGTTAGTTTTCCCTATTATCAAAAGATCAAAATAATCATATGTATTGAGGTAATACTAGATAGGTGAATGAAGGTACGGTCAGTACAAAAAAAACGAGTGCCCCACGACGGAGCTCTATCGTTGTCCCTTCTCTCTTTTTTTTCGAAGTGACAACTTCCCCCCGGAATGGAGGGGTGTGATAGAACGGTTTGAGGCCGCTTAATTTCAACCGCTATTACATGCTGTTTAGAAACACGTTGCTACCCACGTGCATCTTCGCCTTGAAGCAGGGCACGTTATCACCCCACCTGAATCAATATTTAACCAAAGAGGTTCACTCTCCCCCCCGTTTCGCCCCATGCGCCGACCTCGCCAGATTGAGTTAGGCTTATGGGCAGATAAGGTATTGTTCTCAGGCGCGGCTGGGCATTCCCTCGAAGCCCCCACTCCATTTTCCACTACGCCAAGGTGATGGCTCGACTATTTATATGGAAACTTTACCAATAAGAGCAGATTCAGATCCAGATTTTCTTCGTGAAACATTACGCCGATCCGGTCTCACCTTGTGCACCAGGGCCCTCTACCTCGAGATCCTCCATCTTTGTCCAGAAGAGGACAATATCCCTTGAGTGCCAAGGTTCAAGCCTTTAAGACGCCAAGTCCACAAGGCCTGCCCTGTTGTTCAGAAAGAGAACAACGTTAGAACAGCCATTGTTCTTTGAGCCCGTTGACAAGAGACGGTTCTCACCCTTTCCCCCTGTTGTTTAGAATGATAATAACATTAGAACAGCCATTGTTCTTTGAGCCCGTTGACAAGAGACAGTTCTCCCCCTCCCCCCCTGTTGTTCAGAAAGAGAACAACGTTAGAACAGCCATTGTTCTTTGAGCCCGTAGACAAGAGACGGTTCTCACCCCCCCTGTTGTTCAGAAGAGAACAACGTAGAACAGCCATTGTTCTTCAAGCCCGTTCGTCAAGAAACGGTTCTCATTCCCAAGAAGTCACGTCAGGATCATTTAATGCCCCCCTCCCCCTTCGGCTGGTACTCGCCAGCGGACCGAAGATTCCTTCGCGTCGCCTTCCTCTGCACAACAACTTTTAATTACGTAAGCTGAACGTTGCCTTTGAGTATTTAACCTTTTTGTCAACCTTATCCTGTGCTTTAAATGGTTTAGCGAACCATCCCATCCCTTTAATTTTTATTTGTTTACCTTTTTAAATCTCTCCCAAATCTTAATCCTCGGATTAGCCAGATTTCCCACGACCCTTTCCATTCTCTGTTTATGTCAACATTTTCCGTTTTGTGTGTTGTTGATAGTTTTATTAATAAAACTCTATTTTATTAATGATAGCCATATTATTATCCTTGAGCTCAGTTCCACTTCTTAAGCATATTGAAGATAAATAATATCGGTCAACTAGATAACCACGCACTCTATATATAATTGAATAGTTCCCTCAACGAATAGTTATATATGGTATATCGTCGAGAGTCCATTCTACGACAGATGGATAGGTCAATATAAAGAATTGGTGTTTCCTATACAAATTGCATTCGCAATATTATGTCTCCGCTTGTGTACTGTGAGTTGATGAAGCAAAAAACATATATTTCCGGAATTGTATCTAATTTCAGCTTGAAAAATTCGTCTCTAGTTCGGTGAATTTACATTCGTAATATCACATTCAGGAAAGAGTGATCAAACCCAGTTATAAGATGTCTCTTTTAATTAATTGAACTAAATTCATAATTCACTATTTTGTAAACATTTTATTGAACTAACATAAATAGCTCAGAACAATATTAGGCCTCTATGATGTTTTCCCGAATGAAAGTAAACTTGGTAGGCGCTATGAATAATGCTATTGCTGAAATGTTAGCTGATTGTCTCTTTTGCAGCGAACTAGAAACATAAGAGTATCATAAGATGAAGCTTAAAACACTATAGATCAAATTTATTTAAGTAAATCAGAGCTCAGAAAGATCAAGAATAACCTCCGAAAACAAACATGAATCTAAAATATTTAAGTCTGATCCGTAAATAACAGAAATGAGACTGTTAAGACTATTTATGTAGATGGTCTAAACCAAATAGAGCGACCAAAAAATTCTGAAAACTTCTCAGGAGGATTTTCAACTCTGACAACAGAGAAAAAGATATACACAAATCATCTAATCGAATGCAAAAGGTAAAGAATTCCCCAATGAGGCAAAATTTATCAAAAACCTTGCAAAAAATTTATTTACAGAGCGCTTGACGTGTTACAAAGAACAATAAACAAACGTTTAGATTCATGTGTAATAAATAGATCACGACTTACCTACAAACCTCACTGCAGATATGATATTCCAGTCTACACGGACACTATGAAACCCCTCGACTAAGGCAACATATAATATATACACTTAAAATATCTGAGGTGTATGAGTCATTGACAACCTCATACAAATCTTCTTCCACTCTGCATCGCATTACTCTGTTTCAGATACCTAAAACGTTAACCACACATCTACAAAGCAAAAAGAAACTCCCATTACTTATATGTTACTACCTTATTACTATTTTGCACCACCTCAAATTTCATAGAAGGTCTAATACTAAATATATTTATCTCTCACAGTTCATTAAATACTTCATAACATGGAATATGCCCATTCCACTCAATACTACTGATGTTATCAACATCAGGCTTCCCTTACAAGTAGATTAAACTAACTCACACCAATGAGAAGTGTATAATCAAATCCTTCGATACGGTACTTATATCTATTCACCTCATCTAAATACTAAAACACACTCGACCCCATAATACGAAATCACTAGGCAACCTCCTCTCAGAAAAATAAGCAAAAGTCATACTCCACAACAAGCTATCATCAACACACCATATACACAATGGAGTCCTGAGCAACAACAAACGCTTGTATGAAAACCGACATAAACCGCAAAACTAGGTTATTGTTTATTTAAATTCGAGATCATTTTGTGAAAATGTTCTAGCAAATTATTGAAACATGAGCGCTGCCGAATTAAATCTATGCTGGTTCTCCTTTATTATTATTTTTCCTCAAAATAATCCACGATTTAGTTTCTAATAATAAACTCCAAAAAAATAAAAAGATGGAAGGTAACAAAATGCACTTGAAATTCAAGGGATAAATTAGTCTTCATTCATTAAATCATTTTTTAAAAATGGTAGCGAACTATTTTTTAGTCCTCTTTTTTCTAAATTTTGAAAACTTAACTGGATAGTTTAGTTTGTTTTGTCACTAAGATTGAGTTATGAGAATATACGTAACTATCCTTAAAGAGGGTATTACGTCTCATACACTCCATACCGTATTTTCTTGTCAACCCCCTTTCACCTCTTTTAATTTTTCCTACGCTTGTGAGAGTCTGTTAAAAGCACCTCCAGTTGCAAAAAGGTGCTTCCTTTTCACTCTAAAAATTGCAAGAATTTATTGCAGTGCCTTCCTTGTTTATCACCGCTTACCCAGTTTCAGCTCCCATTAACTCCTTCATTAAGCTGTTGCCGGAAATGAAACCAATACCTTTTCCTTTCCCTCTACGATGTACGTCTCACAATTTAAAATGTCGTAAAAGGCAGCAGTTAAATTAAATTACCAAGAAGTTGAAGGAAATCAGAGTGGTTGTAAACACTTCTCAATGGAGAGGTTCTGGAAGTTGGTCCTGACGAATCCAATATAAGGAAATTTGATTTGCTGTCACTGATTCCATCTACCTTCTAGGATTCCATATTATGTCTACTACTAACACTTCCTATTCATATCTAGCTTTTAACTTTCTATTTATTATTCACAATAGACGCTTCTTAACATGTTGATATTGCACGTTTGCTTATCCTATCTACATTTCACGGTTCTTCATTCAATCTCCCTTTTACCTTTCCTTATTATAATTACTAGTCTGCCTTATCTCGGATATCACTTAATTTACTTAATCATGTCTACTTTATATGCTTCCTTATTGAGTCTACATTATACGCTTCCTGTTGATGTTTACTTTATAAACATCCTTATCATGTCTAATATCTACGCTTCCTCAGCTTGTCTACACTATACACTTCCTTATTATATCGACTTTCTACGTTTGCTTATTCCGTGTAACGTTTTTTATCTCTCTACCTTCTTCGCTTTCTTATTCTTTCTACGTTCCACTCTTTATAATTCTATCATATGGTCTTCCTTATTCTCTCAGCCTTCTGCGCTTCTCTATTTTGTCTGACTTCTACCCTTCCTCATTCTGTCTACCTTCATTGCTTCCTTATAATGTCTACATTTTATCCCATCTAACTTCATCACTTCCTTGGAGGATTCTTACAATGTGATTAAAGGTTGTCCTTGAAGCTTCTCCAAAACAAATTTATATGGAAACTTTACCAATAAGAGCAGAAGTTTTACCTCGTTAAATTAAGGTTTCATCGTTTTAACTGAGTCAGAATAAAGGTAAACATTACGATCGGCGGCGCGAACGATGGGACGTAAACTATTTGGTCCGTGTTCCAAAATGTTTCACCTTTTGGAGTAAGTTCAAGGGGACTGCTCGTGGGGGTTGTAAACACTGCTGGGGAACACCCTACGATGATCCCGAGTTTCAATAAATTGGGGGGGTCTGGGGGGCACAGCCCCCAGTATATAATCAAAATTGTTTATAGAATAATGTTCTAACGTTTTTTTAACGTTTTTATTTAGCCAAACGCGCATGAATATTCCTGCGCGGGTGAACGAAACATACACGCAAAAACAATAAACTTTTTCGGGCGCGACGCCGATCTTCAGGTTTACTAGAAAAAATATCTTAACAGAAAGTAGCGATCAAACTTGAGCTATTTGTGGAGAGAGAAAGACTGGTGTGTGGAAGCGAGGGAAAGGGAAAGGGAGGGTAAGAACTCGAGTCTGAATTAAGTCACCTCTAGGAGCTTGCAGAAACTTATAAATTATTAGATTTTAGGTATCATAACTAGTTTCTAAATAGAGAACAAATGAAACCCGAAGTTTCATCATGTCAGGAGCATTTACGCGCTTCCTTTTTTTTCCGAATCCGCCAAGCAAACTTACGAATAATGTATTAACTTACATTTTAGTATTTACTTCTTCGGTTGTAAGACGTCTCAGTTGTGTAAGGCTTCAGGTTTCAACAGAAGTCAGCAAGCATAGCAGGGTTCCATTTTCCTTTATACCTATTTTCCATTGAATCTATATTTGGATAGAACCTCTCTCTATGTTCACCACTAACATCTCCTGCATTCTCTGGGAAGAACGAAAGATGAAAATGAAGAAAATGTATCTTCAGTGACAGATTGCATCCGAGATCTTGATAACACTTGATTAGTCTCTCGGTTATACACTCTCTCTAGGCCCCTTGATGCTTCCCCAGAAGTCCTTTAAATACATCTTTAAATTTATGCTAGGCCGCTAACTCAGTTTCATCCATTGTCGCTATAAGTTAACGAATCTGAGGGTATACGAATATGCCCTCTTTAATCTAGGCAGCACGTATTTTATGGAAGATCGCTTTGAGGTAGTGGAAACATGGCTTGTTATGTTGCAGTGCTTTAGTAAATTACTTCATTATGCTTAGTTTTATGTGGAGTGGAGGGAAAATGATTTTCTCCTTGTTAACTAGTGGCTCATGTATTACATACATTATGGCATCCAGCCGTCATAGTTTCTCGAGATTACCATTCTGAGCGTACCTAATGTTGTTGATCTGGCCCTACTGTTCCACTAGCAAAGGAAGCACATATACTTGGTGTATCCAGTTTGTAGCCCTTTGAGTAGGTCTACTACTTTCAAGTCCGTACAAATTAGCCAGTTATGCTCCTTGTAACTTATGCGGTCTAGAATAAAAGCAAGGTTCTCATATGTCTCTCTTTAAAGGACTGAGTGAGTAACTGAAACTGAAGGCATGGTGTTCCCAATGTGCAATAGAACCGCTTTTATGCTGTAAAAGGATTCATCTATGAATAACTTCCACTCATTTGGTTCATAGGTCAGCTTAAGGGCACTGAATAGTATTCTCTCATTACGATAATTAAAGTTGTTTTAAAAAGTGAAGAATTGCTGTAGATCTGCAGAACGCTTCCTAAATACTGTAATTAGAGCATGTTCATCCAACAGGTTCCATTGTTGCAGACATGAGGCCAGGAGTTCACTCTGTTTCTTAGTATGTGTTAGATCACGAACTAGATCATTGAGTTCTGGTTGGGTGATGAGGTGTAGTCTCTTGTCAGATTCAAGGTGTGCCACATATGGTGTATCTTGAGATTCTGAATCGTCTGAGTTGCTCGTGTCATCGCTTGGTAGTTCAAAGGGCGGGTGTGGTACAAGAATTGCACTTGAATGTCGAACTGGGCGAATAGCAGACTGAAGATCTGGATACATAATAGATTTTTTGCCTTTTCTTTTGCGACCTGCAGTGAAATAAAATAAGATCAGATTAAATTGGATATTATTGTCTGTGATCACATGCAGAAAAATGGAAAGTACAACATAGTATGTATTTTGCTCTTTCTAATTGATACATCTCTTGAAAATATATAAAGACCAGGAAAGAAAACACGTTGAATACCCACCTTGAATGGTCATTTGGTTTCCTCCAGACCATTGTTACGCCAAACATGAGGCTAAGCCTCATGTCAGAAAGGCAGAAAGGGAACTTATACACCTAAAGCAACATATGTGAGGTCTTGTAGCGTGGAGTATGTCGATGAATTCCTCCGTGGATTTTATGCTATATTTTGAAGGGATGTACGGTTATATTAATGGATTTAGGGTTTTAGCTAAACAGTACGTAGGAGTCGTGACTTGATAAGATGATGGGCCTCAATGGGTTGTGCGGCTTATGAATTTTTACATTGCCATGCAGATTTACTGGTGTGTAATCACCGATGATCTTTTGGAAGTGAAGTCCCCCGATGAGTGCATTTGTTCATTTATTTTCTTTTTTAAGTCTTCTGTTGGAGCTTTTTTACTCCACGCTACAAGACCATCAGGACTAATAGCATCCCTTGACGTAGAAAGCCTGTTTACGAACGTGTCTATCGCTCAGACCATCGACATAATTATAAAAAAACGTGTATTACCATCTTACAATGTCTCCTCTAAATCTTGACCAAAACATCTTAAGAAGCATGTTACGTTCATGCACATCAGAGGCGCCGTTCAGGACACCGGACGGTAATCTATACACGCAAGTGGATGGAGTGGCTATGGGGTCACCCTTAAGGCCAACCTTCGCCAACTATTACATAGGTCAACTTGAGGAGAGATTATTGGATATCATGGAAAATAAACCACACACATATTGCCGATACGTAGATGACTTCTACATCAACGTCTAAAACGAAGAAGATCTGGTTAACATCAAGCAGCATTTTGAGGAGAACTCTGTGCTAAAATTCACTTATGAATTGAGCACGGGCAATAAACTCCCTTTCTTGGACGTTGAGGTTCAAAACACCAATGGCAGCTACATCACTAAAGTACATAGGAAAAATACGGACATAAGAAGATGCCTCAATGGCAGAGAATGAATGCCCTGGAAGGTATAAAATAGGCGTAATCGGTTCATACATCTGCCGAGCTTATAAATGTTGCTCTACGTGCGAACTTTTCCATCAAGAGATTGCACGAGTAAAACAAATACTCGTGAATAATGATTTCTCAAACAACATGATTGACAAACACCTCCAATCATTTTTAAATAACCATTACAAACATGCGGATAAAACTGAAAGTAATCATGGAGAAGTCAACAACATCAAACTGTATTACAGAAACCAGATGTCCACGACCTATAAAATAGATGGAAAAAAACATCAAAGAGATTATTAACCGTAACATCAAGGTTAAAAATCAAACGGATAAAATCCAACCTATCATTTATTATAAAACAACAAAAGCCAGCAATCTCCTGATGAAAAACAACACCTGCCTAAACTCCTCGAATCTCAAGTCAACCAACATAGTTTACGAGTTCATCTGCCCCGATAAAGACTGTAAGCTTTATAATAACTCAAAATATATTGGCATGGCAACGACTACACTTTCGAGACGTTTAACCATGCATCTACAAAGCGGAGGGCCTAAGAATCCTATAGAGAGTGCCCATAATATTAACCTAACGAGAGATATGCTCGTTGATAACACCATTATTAAAAGAAAAGAGGTTAATAAAGCGAGGCTGAACATCTTAGAAGCCATATTAATAAATGAATATAATAGAATCGATGATATACTCAGTTTTTAGTAGAAGTTTGGATAGTGGAAGATATATTAGGTGAAAATTAAAGCGGGGAGGGGGGGGGGGCTATTTTTCCCTAGTAGGGAGGGAATTGCTTTATTTTTTATTTATTTTTACCTTTGTTTTTGTTGTTTGTTTGAACTTTTTATCTTATGTTTGTGTAATTTCATGAGCTTTAGTGTTCTTCTTACTGTTTGTTCTCATATGATTAGTTTTACGCATTTTTGTTGCAAACCTTCAGTTTTCAAGCCTTTGTTAGCTCTAATTGACAACAATTTACCTCGTGTTTCTTTTGTTGTAATAATTGTATTGTTCAATGCTTTATTATATATGTATTGATGAAATGTTCTTATATATTATATTGTGTTTTGTCTATGTATAAATTGGTGTAATGAATTCTTGTGTGCATAATTTTGTGCTCGGGAACCGACGTTGGCGTGAGACTTTCGCCTGTAGCCTTGCAGGTATATTAAGCCTGCCGCCTGTTCCCTGTAGCTCAGGAATGATACTATTCGTTAGAGTGGACCAGACCTTTTTTCCAAGTTTTTGGGTGACGACATTGATAGGCTCTAAACGTTTCCTCCTGTGCAAATCTCTTTGCCTAAGTTGATCACGCCTTCTGACTTTGTTGATAAGCAGAGAAGCAGTGTTCTGGACACGTTGTAGCATTTTCATCGAGGTTTTACTGGCCACTTGAGAAACCACTGCGGGGTAGATAAGCTTATCCCGGACATACATCAGATATATTTTTCTGATGTTGGCCGAGCTAAGATCTCTAAACCTGTATAGCTTGGAGATTTCTCTCCTTGCCAGGTTCCACCTCTTCGTGTGATGTCTCGAGTATCCATGGTCGATGATTTTAAGGCCCAGGACGGTACCTTCGGCACCGTCCTGGGCCTTAAAATTATCTATGATGATGGGCCATGTCAACTTGCGGCTCAGCGGGACGATCTTGAATTTGTCCTTGTTGGTTCTGATCTTCCATCGTTTCTCGTACTGGCTGATATTGTTGATTTCCGCTAGTGTGCGAACCGCCTGCGCCCTTGCTTTCCTCTCCGGGCATGGGACAATTTAAGTGATGTTATCTGAGAATTGCAGATACATCGTGTCCCTGTGCACCGGAGGTGGGAGGTCGATTGTGAAGACCAAGTAAAGAAGAGGACTCAGGCAGCTTCCCTGAGGAACGCTCGCCTTTAGTTCGAATTCAGGAACTCTGTACCCTTCTATCATGAGACAGGCCCTTATGTTCATTACAAAGTCACAGAGGATCCTTTCCAGGATTGGGTTTAGCTGGAGGTTCAGGATCTTGTATTGAAGTCCTTCCAGCCAGACTTTATCGAAGGCCTTTTGCACGTCCCTTAATACAATGTCTACATAGAACCTGTGCGCTTGGCAGTATGCCACTTTCTCTGGTTGGAGCGCCAAGGTGGTATCTGTGCCCCCTTTTCTGCGGAACCCATGTTGTTGGGGGTTATACACTCCTAACTCGCTCAGTTGAGCTTGTAACCTATCTGCTAAAATCTTCTCGAAGATTTTTCCCTGTATCTCAAGAAGAGAGATCGGGCGATAGTTAGCCACCTGGTCTGGAGGCTTGTTTCCCTCCGGGATAAATATGATTTTGGCCATATTGTACCTGCCAGGGAAGTAGACTGTATTCAGTCTAATTTGCCTTGGGGCATTTACGAGGTTATTCTTCGTGATCCCAGACCAGCCTGGAGCCCTCTGCTTGAAGGACCTTATGGTGTTCAAGGTCTCTTCGACAGTTATTGAGCATCCGTGGTCGACCATCACTCTTTCTTGAGATACTTGCGGGTGTGGGTGGGTTCTATGTATCACTGTGCCGAGGTCATCGAGCAATTGGTCTTCGAAGTTCTGGTCGAAGTCGTCGTTCTCCTCACGTGATATAGCGGAAATCTCTTGCCAGTGAGCTCTAAATTTTCACTCGAGAGACTTTGGGTCCTCAATGATGTCGTATCCATCTTTGATTTGGGTTCTGGGTCTGGGAGGCAATCCCCTAATTCTTTGGATGTTATTCCAAAACCTTATAGGATTGTTATCCCTGTCTAGCCTACCAATGATGTTGTGGAGAAATGGCTACATTAAGCCTCCTGGAGGAGTATAGGTACATTCAAGCCCCCCTCCCTTCATGAGGAGAAGCGTGGAAAAGGTAGCCGGCGAAAATGCTTACCATGTGTGATCTCCTCGCCGCTGTGGGCAGTTGGAGCTAACATATGTTTGAAGGCGACCACCTAAGGTCCTTAAACGACGCTCTAACGATCGCATAACCTACGAGACCCATAAACCCGTGGTTAGGAAAAAAAAAACGGTGTGAGTCAGAAGGCACGCCAAGTAGCGGTGCAGTTACGAGCCTATGATTTGCGAGCTGACTTGGGCACCCCAGTGCCACCTCAGGAATTCTCGCTCTCCCCAGATGCTAACTCACCATTCGCTCCCCCCCCCTTTTGCATCTGTGGCCTGGTCACTTCCCCCTTTAGATGGGGCGGCAATCCGCCTATATATAAGCCCCGCAAAGAAAGAGAAGAGGATTATCTGAAGGCGATTCCTCTAGAGTAGGATTAGTTCGTGAAGATCGATCCATCGGCTAGACAAGAAGATTTTTAGAAGTCGATTCGCCAGAAGAAAGATTAGTTCGTAAAGATCGATCCTTCAGCCATACAAGACTATTTCCGTGAGAAACGATAGGATCAGATTGAGAAAATCGATCCTCCCCTTTCAGGGCCGTATTAACCTAAATAGTCAAGTTTTATATCGGTGCCATACCGAAGAAGCCTTTTCCGTCTGCAAAGAAGTCCGACTGAAGAAAAGTAAAGCCGCTGACACTCGAGTGATTCTCACATCTCAAGCAACGTAAGAGTGAGAGGAGAAGAACCCTGCCCCAACGAGCTCCCGTTCTTTAATTACGTTTAAGAAGCATTCCCTCCTCGAAAATTCAAGCAGCGACCACTCCACTTCGAAGCGAGAGATAAGTCCTCCAGCGACATCCGGCAATCCCTAATACCTACCTGTAAGTTAACAATAACATTTATATCTCTATTGCGATAGTAGAAGTTTAGTACGTCCCACGTTTTAAAGGAGAGTAGAAACCATTATTCTTGAACCTAGGTCATATGTGGGTGTAGATGACAGTACATTAATTTAATGTTTTATGCTAAACAAATAGGGTCGTGATAAAAATACTAATTGGCAATTGGTTTGTTTATTGAAAGCCTACTTGTTTATGTTTTGTCATTTAAAATTCTTTGAGGCCAAATATAGAAATGCTTTTACTGTTGGTTTGTAATATTTAATTTAAAATACATGTTAATTTTTGGTAGATTCTGGTGTTTCCTCTTATCCTTATGTGTTTAAAAATAGCTCTTGCTTAAGGACTAAACCACTAAAATAGCACTCTTAGAACAAAGCCTACTTCATTATAGAAGTAACTCACGCCCCGTAAAGCATACCGCTACTAAAAGGGTGTCAAAGCGTAGAGTGATCAAAGCCAAGGGTCATTCTACGGCAGATGTCATTCCAGATTGTTGTTTGTTTTTCAATTATTATATCTTTTAGTTACTCTTCTAGATGCTTCATTCTGGCTGTCGTTTATCTATTGGTTCCTGTCCTGCCATCCACCTAGGTTGTGGTAGCAATTTATAGGAGATTCTGGGGACGCATCTCTCGTTGGCTTGTATGAAGAGATTGGTGATCTTGTTTATCTCCTTATCAATCTCTTTGAGGTTAGCGTCTCCTAGGTCAGTTGGATGGTATGTAGTAAGTATTTTTCTATATAGCTTCCAGCTAGCCTTAGGGTAACTTTTCCTAAGTGGAACGGGCTTGAGTAGTGGAGCAAGCGAGATCGTGGTAAGAATCGGGATATGGTCGCTCGGTACCACTGGTCCGGGCTCATTGACGATGTTGAAGGGGAAGTTTTTTCTCGTTAACACAATGTCCGGTTTTGTTGCCGAACGTTGTGTTAAGTAGGTCGGGAAATCTGGCTAGGCCCTCTAGATTCTGTCTCTTTCGAGTAGCAGATCTAGGTTTCTTTCCCTTTCGTCGGTTCTTCCGTAGCCTGATGCATCGCATGTGGCATTTAGATCACCGCCAAGCAATTCTAGTTTTCCGCGCCAGAAGAGGTTGTAAAAGTTAGGGATTGGCAGGTATTTACTTCGCGGAGGTTGATAGGCAGCCATTACGGTCGGGTTTCCAACCAGGGTAGGTATTTCTACAGCCATAAATGATTCATCTAGGTTTGGGAGTGTTCTGTATGTAATGTTGTTTCGGATCGTGATGGCAGTGCCATCGTATCGTTCCTGTGTGTGTTTCTACTTTATAACTGTGTAGTTTGGTATCTTTATTCTGTTTGTGTTTGTGTTAACGCCGTGTTCAGTGATAAGGATTAGGTCGGGATCCACTTTACGAAATATGTTTCCGTAAGAAATGTGTTTCCCTTCCCATCCATTGACGTTAACTGTGAGTATTCTAAATGTATTGTTCGTGTTTTCCATTTTTGTGTTGTCTAAGGGCTTGTGTGTTTGTGTGTGTGTCTTATTCTATTGGTTTTTGTTACGTGTGTTTTTTCCTTTCCTAATTCTGATAAATTCTGCCTCGCTTACGGTGAGGCAGGAGTCCCTATAAAGTTTTATTTTGGCCTTCATGAGCGCTGTGTTGATTAGCGCTTCCTGGTCCGGTGAATCATAAGACCATTTTAATATGCCCGTTTTTACTCTTTCGATGATTTCCCCTATCTTGGGGTCTTCTGGGAAGGAGGTTTCAGCTTTTCTGTATAATTTAATATTAATCTCATCGCCATCGTATTTCTTGTTCAGACTTGAATTTTTCCTTCTTCTCTTGCTCCTTGCTCTCACATGGATCTCAGGAGGCTGGGAGCTCTCTTGTTCATGCTCAGATGAAGAAGCAGAGCTTAACATGTTGCCCTCAGCCTGCTTGATTCTTCTGGCTGATCTTTTCGCACTCGCTTCCCTTTTCTTCCTCGCCTCAATTCTGGGGTCCCTGCCTGGGGACCTTTGAGGGGCTGGGGTTTATTCTGGGTTCTTATTCTTTTCCTCACTTCCTTATTTGTCTTTTGGCAAAGCGGTCTCTGGTGCTTCTTCCTCTGGGACGTATTGCATCTGGAAGACTTCCCCCGATGGTGGGTTCTCCAGGAACCACATCTCTGCCAAGCCATTGTTTTTGAGCATGATGTTTAGCTCTTTAGCGAAGCAGTCGGGGTTTGTTAGATTGCGGACATGGACATGTAGAATGCAAGTTAGGATTTTGGTTGAGTTTTTATCCTCCTTGCCTACCTTTAAATATGTCCTTTGCGCAGGGATGTTCTTTTGATTTCCTGAGGGTGCAGCTTTGCCGCCTGGGTGTAGGAGGTGTTGGCCTTTCTAACTCCTTCTGCCTTTTTCTCTTCCGCCTTTCTTTTCAAGATCTCCTTTTTTTCTGGGGCAGGACATCGCCATTAAGCACTTCTCTTCTTTGGCTGGGAGTTCTCGCCAGCCGTGGCCTTTTTGGCTACATCTGGAACAGGTTGACTCCTGCTCCTTGCAGTCCTTCGTGGTGTGGTGCTCAAGGCGGTAGCATCTGAAGAAAATCTGCACATGGTGGTAATCTGTGTTATCTCGTTTGTTTTTAAACTTAATAACCTCATCCACCCTCGCCCATTCCTGATTTTTCTCGATCTCTTCCTTAATTTGTTCTTTGTTGTGCTGGCCGATCCAGGGGTCCAGCCTTCTGCACACCACCGTCCTGTGTGCTTGGATATGAGGAGGCGTGGTTGGTTGGAGGTTTATATTCTTGAGGGTTTTAATCCCTCCCTCCTTTGTGAGAGCTTCCACGTCTTTTTCGCTCTCGCATATTGCGAAGTATCCTGCCGGCGTATCTATTAGCCTTAGGACTGCCACACTAAGCTTGCCGAACAGGGTTTCGTAGACTTTGCCCTTGTCCGGTTTTTCCTGGCCGCTTAGACACCTTAATGGGACCCTCGCAGCATTTCGGGTCGCTATTATGGTGGTGAACACCCTTTGAGGAGGGGAGCGCACTCTACTGTTTTTGGCCTTTATCTGCTATTAGGGACTCACTAGTGTATACGAGTTTCTGCTATTTATTTGAAAAAAAAATTTTGAGTTGCCTTTTGGGAGAAGAGGGCTCCCCCGCCGATAAACCGCCACCTGGATGAAAAGGGAATTTGCCTTTGGGTGAATAATGATAATGGATGATATGAATCCGGGTGGGATCCTCTCGGGGGAGAGATTGTATGGCCGACTTATTGACAATGCCGCCCCCCCCGAAGGTGTTTTAATCGCGAATGCATCCCAACATACCATAGAGAAGATTGTATGTCCCTCTATGGTCCTGGAAGGGGCCCCCGCTGTGATGATCAGCGGAGGTAGCACTTCGCCCCTTATCCGGAATTGTTTCTGACATTGTTATCGGCTGTGGGCTACTCCTCAAACCAGCTTCCTCCAATGCCCCCAATTATGGCCGTGCCATTGCCCGGCATAATTGGGACGAAACATGAATGGCAATCCCCTCTCACATCCGACGGCAGTTCACGCAGGGGGGCGAGGCCGGGGACTTATGCAGTCATCTGCTTAAGTGGGGCCGCTACAAAAGAAAGATGAAATTAATGGTGATGGTGAATGGGGAAAAATGAGTCTCTGTCTTTCCTGATTTCGGAAGCGTATTTGGGAAATTTTCCCAAAACCTTTCCTCTTTTGCCGATTTTGAGGTAGTTGTCGGATGAAGTAAACCAAGAATTCTCACGCAGTCAAATGAAGATAAGCCGGCCATCAAAAATCAAGCGACAAGCTGGAATCGTACATTAAAACTATTTTAATATTCCAGGAGTAGCCTATTTCCTCTTACGTGACGTTTAACCAAGGCAGGATAAATACCCCTTAAAAATCGTTTTCTTTCACTGGTACACTAGAGTGCGCTCACATGCTAGTACGCTAGGGACTCATCATAGATTCAGCATACGACACGGATCTCTTCTCAAGTTCTCCGAAGTTTATCACCGGCAAAGGAGAGAAAGGAAAGGGAGGGCCACGCCAAAAACGTGAACGTGCCACACTTTTTTCCCCATGGGGATAACAAATATCGAAGATAATTTACGGAGCCAGACATCGCCGACCCATGTCTGGCTAATCGCCCCCGCGGCACCCTCATCGGGTCAAGGGAGCAGAAATGAGCGGAACTGCCATTCATCTAGTTTCGCTCCAACTATGTCAGTCCACTTTGCTAGACATAATTGGAGACGTAAAGGAAAGCAGGTTTGAGGATTAGTCTAATGTGTAACTCTACGGAAGAGACCACCTAGTTACGATGCGATGCTAACAGAATTGGGGAAGAGTTCGCTCTAATCTCTAAGGGTAGGTTCCGGCCAGGACCAGGTGGTGACTCGATCACCACCCATCATTAAGTCCGCCACTTTTCACCCGTCTGAGGAGCCTCTCCAGGTTCACCCACCATCATTCATCCATTTCATACGGCAGTTCATGTTCATAGAAACCTTCTTGCAACGAGGAGGGGACGACTCTCAAAGCACCCTACCAAAAAGAAGAATTGGACCCTACAGTAATGGAAATACAGCGACGAACATCCAGAAGCCACAAGAAGGAGACTGCAACCCAGTCGCAATAGACGAAACCTGGGAGAAACCCTCCCGGGAACAGACGCTAAAAAGCATATATACAGATCTAGAAGTGGTCCTCCTACGATTTAAAGACCAATCCAATGGTTACATAGCGCTTTGCGACACTGAAAAAGACCTCGATCTCCTTTAGAGTGAGGGCGCAGCCAAAAAACTCGGAAAAATCGGAATTGCACCCCGGACGCCGCCTAACGTGCAAACAAAAAGGTCCGTAATATGCCGGCATCTTGACCCATGGGTAGGTAAACATACGGCCCAAGAAATAAAAAAAGAACTAGAAAGAAAGCAAGAATGGGCAAAGGTCGAGGACGTTATCAAATTTAAGGACCAGAATGGAGAAGATCAAGGTCACGTCTTCAAAGTGATCTTCAGATCTAAGGAAATCTAAAAGAAACCCGCCGAACAAGGACTCCTTGCATTCTACACGAAAATCTCCCCCGATCAAATCGAAAGAGAAACATTCGTGTCAGTGCAGGTGTGCTTCACGTGCTACGCGCTAGACAAGCACCCAACCAAGAAATGTACCTTCAAAGGAAAATCATGATCTGAATGCTCAAGCCAAGATCACAGGTGGGGCGAGTCCAGAATCACAGATAAAAAATGCCTAAGCTGCGGAAATGGGCATAGAACTATAACCATGTTATGTCCAGTCAAAATCAATTAATTCTGAAGAAAAAAAGCTGAAATTAACACAGAGAAGGAAAGAAGGAAAAACACTTCCTACGTCGCAGCAACAGCTATCGGAAGCGTCTCTGCACCCGCCACAACAGTCAATATCGAGGGTAGCATGAGGCCCGACTTAATTTTGTTCATAATGCATGCACACTTTGTCAACATGGCGAGCCCGGGATCATATGCAACTGAACACCATGCTTGAAAAAAACGGGCTAAAGAAAGTGTGGTTCCCGGAGAACCCACCCTCGACCGAGGTGTATAAAATAAATATGACTACAAAGGACACTACTAACCAAGCAGAAGAAGAAGAAGAAGAAAAAGAAGAAGAAAAAGAAGACAAAAGTGAAATGGAAACCGACTCTGAAGAAGAAAACAAAAACGAACTCAGAAAAACAAATTTAATTAAAAATGACAACCCAACACTTCAACATCAAAATTTACGGATCTCATGCTTACCCCATTCCAAAGCAATATAAGCAGTAGGAAATAGTCGATGGACTAGTCAAGGGAAAATTTAGATGGGAATACGAAGCAGACGCAGACGAAACGGAAGTTCACAATGCACTGCAACAGGTAATGTTATACATCACCCTAGAATCATGCAGCAACATCTCGTGTGGTGAATTTAAAAAGAAAAGAAATGAACGCACTCGATCCCCAGGCTGACCAGAAAAAACAAAGTCAGGTAAAGACCACACACAGATATAAACAACAATGGACACGTATCAACGTAGAATTAAAATATTCACCATGAACGTTAACGGCTGGAAGGAGAAACGCATAATCTGCTCGAACATAAAAGGAAAGGAAGACCCAGACTTAATAATCCACCAGAACATGGTATGACCACAGAGATGGAAACAAAATCCCCAATTATAAATTCATAACAACCAACTACTTACAGTCAAGATATGACGTAGTTGCAATAGGATTTAAAAAAGGAATACACCACAGAAATAAAAGACCTAGAAGAGTCATTTTTTGCAGTGAGAATAAAAATGACCAGAGGTGATCTGGTCATAGCCGGGGCCTACCAACCCCCAAGACGCTCGTACCTACCGATACCCAATTTCATTAAGCTCTTCGGTGGACAGGCCTCAACCTTTCTAGCCGGAGACCTTAACGCGAGGTGCAGGGAATCAGGGGAAAACAACCCATACAAATGGAACGGGAAAAACCCTTCAACTCCTAATGCAAAGAGGCCTACTAAACAGAGAAGGACCAGACTTCCATACTTATCTCACAGCCCGAGCCTCGACTAGCCCAGATATTATTTTAACGAATCAAAACTTTAATCTAAATCACCACACACAGCCAGGCCCAGCAACCCCCTCCGATCATTTAAGCATAATTACCACCATCTCAACTTCGCCCATCCAAATAAAAAAAACACGCAGAAAATCAACCAGCAAAACAAACTGGGATGGATACAGACAGTACTTAAATACAATAGAAACTGGATCCCTTAACAACCAAGGTAAAGAGGAAATAGATGACCAACTAGAATTAATTACCAGAAAAATCAGAGAGGTGGACAGTATACGCACCCTAACAATAGAGTACAGATCCATACCTGCACCTAGATGGACCCAAGAGATCCAAGATGAAATGGAAGAATTTCAAAACATAATAAATGAAATTAGGGTATCGGGAAATACGATGTAAAGGTACAGAAGTATTATCACAATTAGAAGGAGGATAGACACCCTCATCAAGAAAAATTCAGACAGTCTCTGGGATAATATAATAGGCAAAATGGAAATAGAAAAGGATACAAGGAAATTATGGAGACAATACAGGAAATTACGCGGATCACAGCCAAAAAAGGAAATAAGCCTGAAAATACAGAACCAGAAAGTAGAACAAAATGAGGAACTTCAAGAACACTTCCGAACACATTGGAAGAAAAAATTTTCTATTTCACCGGAAGAAAACCAAGAATTCGACCAAAACTACGAAGAAGAAATCATACATAGCCTGGAAACACAACGTGAACGTACTATACCGTTTAGAAACGTTGACGAACAAAGACACAATCCCGTGGGGAAAGGAAATTCTTTAAAAATGGATGAATACCTGACAGCCTTAAAATCCTTTAAACAAAAGGCTCTAGGACAAAGTGGAATATCCAAAGCTCACCTAATCAATGCTCCAGGAAATGTGCACAAATCGGTAGTAAAGATCTTCAATTCCTGCCTAAATATGGAATACTTCCCCCAAGCATTTAAGACGGCAAAGATGATCTTCCTACCTAAACCGGGAAAACCGAAACATCAAGTCGGAAGCTTCCGTCCTATCTCACTCCTGGAATTTCTAGGACAAGTCCTAGAAAAGCTCCTCAACGAAAGGTTGATCAACAACCTTAACGTAAACAAACTATACAACCTACAACAACACGGGTTCCGGAGCAAGCGAGGAACAGACACCGCGCTAGCAATCATAACGAAAAAAATTGCTACTGAAACTGCGCTAGGCAACAGAGTTGATATTGTACTCCATGATGTTGCTAAAACCTTTGCCAAGGTGTGGTTGACCGGCCTAAAAGCCGAAATCTGTGACCTTAACCCGGAAATAAACCTCTGCAAAACACTATGCAACTATCTAGACGAGAGAAAAGCACTATTGCAGATAAACGACCAAACGGGAGACGCAATCAATCTAAAAACGGGTGTCCCACAGGGAGGCTGCCTCTCACCAACACTGAACACAGTGTACACCAGAGATCTTCCGCATCCAACCGATGAATGTTGGATGTATGTACAATTAGCCGACAATATCACTCAGATAGTGACCATCGACATCGCCCTAAGAACAGGAATATAAATTAAAAACCTAAATGATTACAAAAAAAAGGAATAAATTAAGACAGACAAAGATAAATTCAAACTAATACCCATGAACAGAAGGAAAAAAACACAGTACGCGTAGATGGAGAGGCATATCCTTTTTCAACAGAAGGACGTGTCCTCGTACTAAAATTAACAACGTCAGGCTATACATGCCATCTACGACAAAAAATCATCAGAGCAAAATCCACCTTATCAGCACTATACAGATTCAGACAACTATCAACCAAAAATATAAAAGAAAATTATACCTCGCCTTAGTACAACCTAAGCTCCTATACCCAATAGTACCATTGAACGCATTAAATAACTCCCAAATCAAGAAGATCCGAAGAATCCAAAATCAAGCCACTAGGTTCATAACAAACACAAGAAGACAAGATTACATACCAGCAGAAGAACTCCACCGCAGATCTACTATATGTAGAACCCGTAAACACAGTCTTACAAAAGAGAGCAAGAAAACTGTGGGAAAAAATTAAAAATACAATACCCCAAAATATAATTGACCAAACCATCGTGCAGGAAGACGAGATCCGTCATACGCACTATAAACAACGCTTCAACGGAAGCCTGAGAATAACATTAACAAACGTCAATCCAATCTATAGGTAAAAAACTATAGTACATAAATGTAACTACCAGAAATGCAACAATTAAAAAAGGACAACCGATTATGACTACCAACTATACAACTCAAATGATAATGACAATGAGGAACTAAAATTTTTTTATATATATATATATATATATATATACGAGGGGGAGTCAAAAAGTTCTCAGATAAATGGCATAAATTTTTATTTGTAATAATACTGTAATCATTTTTCTACATAAGCTCCATTAACATCTATACACTTTCTTAATCTATGAATCCAACGGTAAAGACCATCTTTGTAGAATTCACGGGGTTGTCTCTGGCACCAAGTAATGACCTGCTTTTTTGCTTCATCTAATGATTGAAACCGGGTTCCTTTTAGGTGTCCCTTTAAATTTGGAAACAGAAAAAAGTCAGAGGGTGCTAAATCAGGGCTATAAGGGGGATGAGCAAGAGTTTCCCATCGAAATTCCCGTAGCTGAGATCTCACAGCTTTGGACGAATGTGCAGGGGCATTGTCATGGTGGAACAAGATTTGCTTGTGGAGCTTTCCTCGTCGTTTTTTGGCTATTGAAGTTTTCAGCTTCCTTAAAACTCCTTCGTAATAGCTGGATGTAACAGTTTTTTGTCCTTCTAAGAAGTCTATTAAAATAATTCCCTCCGAATCCCCAAAAACTGTAGCCATTATCTTCTTAACGGACCTCTCTGTCTTGAACTTGATAGGCCCTGCTGCCCCCCTTGGGTGCCACTCTTTTGATTGATTTTTACTTTCAGGATCAAACTGATACACCCAAGTTTCATCTCCCGTTACGAGGCGCTCAAAAAAACTATCCTCGTTTGCTTCAATCTTGGTCAAAATAGCCAAAGAAAGGTTGGCCCTATGATTCAGCTGGTCTTCTCGCAACGCTTTTGGGACCCAACGTGCTGAAAGCTTGCTCAGGCCAAGATTTTCAGTTAGAATTCTAAATGCTGAGTCATGAGAGATTTCACATGCATTGGCAACTTCATCAATAGTAATACGGCGATCTTTATCCACTAGATTCCTCACAAGCTCGACATTTTCTGGGTTAATGGAGGTGGAGGGTCTCCCTTCACGTGGATCATCTTCAACTTCTTCTCTGCCCCCCTTGAAGCGCTTAATCCAGTCGTAAACTACCGCTCTACATGGCGAAGAGTCACCATAAACCTGTTGTAGAGCGTCAATAATCTTAACAGGCTTCCAATCAAGTTTAGTCAGGAATTTAATGTTCGCTCTTATCTCAAAATTTGCCATTTTATGGGTTCAAAAAAGTAACCTTTTTGAAGCACATCTAATACAAAGAGTCTCGACAAATTGAATGACGAATTTTGTAGGAATTGTTCAGAAAACATGAAAGTCGTGTTTGACCCTGTATTTACTTGTACAAAATCGAACATTTCAATAATCTGGCATTTGTCTGAGAACTTTTTGACTCACCTACGTATATATATATATATATATATATATATATATATATATATATATAGATAGATAGATAGATAGATAGATAGATAATAGTATTAATAATAAAATAAATCAATAAATAGATTAAAAAAGTGCGAAAGAAGCAAAAATAATAAATAAAACAAAAATTAAAAAATGATACAATCGCTCAATTGAGCAAAAGAAAACAAAGGCTCCATTGCTTAAAATAACTATGTAAAAAAAAAAAATTATAATAGAAAAACGAATACATTAGCCAGGCAACCTGGCACAAATCTTTAACATCTTCACCTATGATCCTACACACATTAACACCCACACAACACATCACCCTTTAATTTCTATCTATCCTATCTCACTCTCTCTACACATTCTAACTTTATTTATCTTATGCTTATACTTCTTTCACTCTGTCAGATCCTCACTCCACCCCATACATCGGTAAAGGAGGCAAGAACATTTCGAAACGCTCCGAAGATGATCGAATAAGATCGAAAGCTTAGCAATTTAGTTTGTTTTTTACCAAACACATTCATTTGAAAAGATATGAATACTGGACAAGTAATCCACCATCTACAAGATGGAATAAAAAAGATAGTTAGAAGAAGAAAAAGTTGCCAAAGGAAATTAATTTAGGAAAAATACACAATGGTCTTCAACAAAATTTGCATATATATATATTTATATATATATATATATATATATATATATATATATATATATATATATATATATATATATATATATATATATATATATATATATATATATATATATATAAAGAAAGAGCAAATACAAGTTCTGCGAGTGATAACAACCACCACAGGGCTTTCACCATATTTATTTTCTGCCTTTCAAAAAACTCTTTTTTCTTGTCTCATTAGAATTGGTAATTTTCTCATACAGAGAGAGAGAGAGAGTAACAAGGAGTAACAAGGAAAGAAAGTACCCTAGAAGACCTTACCGACCATTCAATGAGGGTACCTTTGTACTAGCAGTCGAGCGGGCACATCTCTGCTTAAATGCTTTACGTCCTTAAACGGCCACTTTCAAGACCTTGTCTAGTCCTGATTTAAACTGGTCAACAGATTTACTGTTGACAACTTCCACTGGAAGTGCGTTCCAACTACCGCAGATACTGTACGTGAAAACTTTTCTACACAAATCGCGGTTGTAATGCTTCAGTTCAAGTTTAAAGCCGTGATTTCTTGTTCTGCTCTCAGCAAGTGAGAAAATATCCGTGTAGTCAACATTGTCGAACTCTCGAAGTATTTTGAAAACTTCGATGAGTTGACTACGCAGTCTACGGATTTCCAACGAGAACAAATCTAATTTCCTCAATCTATCTTCATAAGTTTTATGTCTGATAGAGGGAATCAGTTTGGTTGTCCTGGCTTGCATGCGTTCCAATCTCGCGATCTACTTTTGAAATGGACTCCAAAATTGTACGGCATACTCCAGGTGCGGTGGGACAAGTTGTACAAACAAAGTACAATCTCTTTGTTCCGATATCCAAACTGTCACTTTATGTAGCCTAGCATCCTTTGGGCTTTTTTCTCCGCCTTAATGCACTGTTTCGAGAACTTGAGGTCACTAGTGATTGTTATACCCAAGTCCTTCTCAGTGTCGGTGGATTCAATAGCAGTGCCCTTAAGGATATACTAAAGAAGAAATCATAGTAGTGGTCCCAGGAAAGAACCTTGAGGCACCCCGCTAGTAACGGGCATCCACTCACAAGCCTGTCCATTCAGCACCACCTGTTGCCGTCTGCCACTTAGCCAGTTCTAGATCAAACCAGCTACTTTTCCGTCTATGCCCAGCGTTCGCACTATCCGGAGAAGGTGGCGGTGTGGAAACCTTATCAAAGGCTTTCTGAAAGTCTAAGTAGACCACATCCACCGCCTTGTCCCGATCGTGCTCACTGAAGACGAAGTGGAAGAATTCCACAAGGATCGTCAGGCATGACCGTTGCCTTCGGAAGCCGTGCTGGGAACTCCTCAGTAGCAGCTTTGACTTTAAATGCGACGTTATTTTGTCCACCATGATGCTTTCCATGAGTTTACCGACTATCGAAGTCAGACTGATAGGTCGGTAGTTCGACGGTTGGCTACGGTCTCCTTTCTTGAATATACGAGTCACCTCCGCTTCACGCCAGTCTCTAGGAACGCATTCGGTCCGGATTGACATGTTGAAGATTGCGCTCAGGTGTTGTGACACTTGATCACGCACTTCTTTCAACACTTTAGGTAGAAACCCATCCGGGCCAGGTGACTTTTCCGTCATTAGGTCAGTGATCTTATTTTTTATTTCTCCTTCGGTGAAGTCAATATCCTCCAGCTTTTCCCCCCGAGTAGGAAGCCCTTAGTGGAAGATGGGACCACACTCTTCAGTAAACACTGAAGCAAAGTAGTCGTTGAGAAGGTTCGCATTTCCTACATCTGATTGCTTTAATGTCCCCTCCTCATTCTTCAAAGGGCCAATCGTTCGACGGATTGGTTTACGGCTGTTTACATATCCAAAGAACTCCTTGGGATTCTCTTTACAGAGTCTCGCCACTCGGAGTTCCTCAGATGGCTTAGCCGCCCTTAGAGAGAGAGAGAGAGAGCGAGAGCAAGAGAGAGAGAGAGAGAGAGAGAGAGAGAGAGAGAGAGAGAGAGAGAGAGAGAGAGAGAGAGAGAGAGAGAGAGAGAGAGAGAGAGAGAGAGAGAGAGAGAGAGAGAGAGAGAGAGAGCGAGAGAGAGAGAGAGAATTTAATGCCTCACCACTACTACCGTCCTTGTTATTCACGATCTTTGCTTGTGCTGCTCATCTTTGTCAATGAACCTCTCGCGGATCAAGGGACTCTCAGGTTCCGGTCTTCCCACCTGGGCGCATCCTCCTCGTAGACGTATGTGCTGCCCTGTGTGTCCGTCCTTCCTCAATCTGCGGCCCCTCAAAAGCGCCTTGGAATTGACGTCTTCTCTCAATTCTTCAAACAGTGCTCGACAGTAGGGCGTAGTGTTGTAACCAATTTTAAGGCATATTTCAGGTTTTGTAGACCTGACCCTCCAAAATTTGGAAATGAAGATGAAAAATTTTGGAAAAATCGTAACACCCTATTTTGGGGGCGACATGTTTTGCTTAAAAATGATCTTTTCCGTAGGGTGAGGCAGATTGTATTCAGATATTATAGCTCTCGTCTCTGTAGCTAGAAATGGGTAATTTTCTCGTACAGGAAGAAAATTTGCACTTAAACTCCTTATGTATCTAAGGGTTAGTCAATTTTGCATTAAGGAATTCCTTGTTTGTAAACTACTTCGAGGGCTATAAATTATTCGATATATGACGAATTTACGAGATATTTACAGAAGGTAATTGGCCGATTTCGATAGAATTTTTCTTTTGGTGGTGGTTGTAGTAGGGAGATTTCGGCCAACGAAGAATTCCTTAGGTTTTAAGGCGAATCAAGCTGCAAATGTGGATCGTGTATTAATCATTCACTTTAGTCAATATGCAAGATAAGGCCTTTTCTGTTATATTTGCCAATATCATAAAGAATAATAGGCTAGTCAGGATGGGAAGAACCATGGATAGCCAAAATAATTATTCTTATGGAGGGATATGGCTTCACCTTTTTGAATGTATGTTATAGATTTACTCATCACATGTATTATTTCTGTTTTATACTGAGGCGTCTTTTTCTTATTCATTTTCAGGGCTAAGATGAGTAAAATAACTAGAACATCAACAAGTCACAGTGTCTTTGGCTCCCAACTACCAGAACTTTCTCATTATGAGCTGCCAACAAAACAACAGGTTGGAAGATATATTTAGTATTTAAAAAAAACAATAAATACAAGAGTAACAGGGATGTTATTCCTGAAGTATCCGAGGCCCTTACTGAGATTCAGAAAAAAGTCAGTATTCCAGCCTTGGATGAAGAAACCTCATCTTATGACATTTCTGATGATTAATGGAATTGACTATCAAGTCTTCAGGGCACAAAAGAAGTTAAGGAGGAATTTCAACGAATCTGAATGTTTTGGAGCTAAGAAAATTACTGCTTTGTTTTGTGATGGGAGGAGAGACACAAAACTAACTAAAAAGAAGAAAGGGAACAAATGAAATGGAGAAAAAGAAATTAAAGTTTACTATGTGCTTGTAAGAGAATCTGGTACTTTCTATTTAGATCATCCAACTATTGAACGAGGAACAGGTGCAGGTATTGTAGACGGACTTATGAAATGGCTTGTTGAAAATGATATTAAAGATGAGATAAAGGCATTGGGAGCTGACAGCACGGCAACTAATACTGGCTTCAAGAATGGAGCCATAAGAGGGCTGGAATGTCTATTACATCGTCCTTAACAGTGGATCATCTGCAGCTTGCATCTAAGTGAGCTTCTTTTGAGGCATCAGTTGACAAATAGTATGTATGTTAGATAATAAAAGTTGAACTCTTCACTTTTTTGTCATGATCGTTCAGTTTAAACTCAACTCTAGTATATTTAGAAGTACTTATAACAACAAACCAAGAACTCTGATGGTGCACATCTTTCTGGCTCGAAAAAGAAATATAAAAGAAATTTTGAGCTAAAAAAAGGGGCTGTTCCAAATATTTCTCAAAAAAACTGTTTCCACCTTTAAAATATGTGTACTCAAGTGTACAAAACCTGAAATGTGCATGTTGATTTGCTGAAATCTGTTTATCGATTCAACGGCTTACTGGATAGTCGCTTTCCAAGTGACTCCGGCTCTTACGAGCGCTAATTACCTACATTTTATTATTTTTATTTCTCTTTCCCCCGATCATTTAGGGAGGCTAAACTCATTGGATTGCACAAATACTCACGGTTATTAACTTAATAATTATAGTTTACTAATCTAAATTAATGAATAATTATAATAGTTCTGAAGTATCGTGATCCAAAGCGGACACAATTTAACCTTTTGAAGGTACAAAAAAGAGGAGAAATATCAAATTAGCATTGCTAAGAACATTGGAACTTTTCCTGATCTAAAAAAATGATAAAATTAAACTAGCTAATTATAATCATACCTCCCTACTCCATCTTCAAATTATTTTACCTAAATGGCAAAGATATATGGTAGTGCTTTTAGGACATACGTTCCTAAGAAATCTTGGTTAAGAATAAATTCAACACATTTTATAAATGATCAATCTTCTTCACGAAACTAGGAAATGAGTGCACCAAAACTCATTTGCTCTCCACAGAGATGTCTCTCTAAAAAATGTGGACTCCCTTAAACGAACTCGAATCAGATCTCAGACAAACTCGCTATTTCTCAACTTCTATTGTGTTTTGACAAAGGAAGGGATAAAAAATGCACTATTTTTTATCATTTTTAATATCAATTTTCCTCTGGAGCTTCGGCTTTAAAAAGAATTACTTAAAAGTAGAATAAGTGGAGTGTATAAAAGTAGAAATTTCCAGGATAATTAAGAAATACGATATTATGTCGAGAGCAGAAACATGTATGCCAAAACCACACACATTTCGATAGAAATCCGGATATCTTACTCCCGGAAGGAGGTGGAGGGCATAACAGCGTTGATGCCTTTGCTACAATGAAACCTGGAGGGGTGGGACATCTCCCCGACCTAAGTGACGCATGAGAAGCATAAGGTCATTTGAAGAACTCTAATTTCTTACTCAAAGATATTTCGTCAATATCTTGCCATCGATATGCCATCAATATGTTAATTTACAGTTCGCTTTTTTTGTTTCTTCCTCTCTTAACCATTGAAAAATTGAGATTCAGGTTAAAGAGAATTTAATATGAAAGACTGGTAAATTCTCACATTCTATTGATCCCTACTTTTTTGTACTAGGATGTTAGCAATAATAAAAATATCAAATATTTCCTTTATTTTTGCCTGCAAGGGTACAAGGGCGAAGGAAAGTTCAATTTAATGGAGAGTAGTTTGGAAATTTTAATGAATTCTAACATTTTAAGAGTACAAATCAATAAAAATGACAATTATATCAGCAATTTTTAATTAAATTTTGCCTTTATTTTCATGACACGCTGTACTATCTGTTTAATTACATCATATTGGACTCAAATTACTAATTCTTTATCTCCCGTATGAAACTCTAATCCTTCTTTACTCGCTTTCCTTCTCCTCTTCCTCTTCTTCTTTATCAAATTTAGCTTTTCTTGTCTCGATTCTCTTCTTAAAAATTTATTTTTTTAGAAAATTCACAAAGATCTCCTTTGGTTTGCATGCATGAGCGAGTAAAAACAAGGATAGATATACCAACAAATACACACAAGGGTGCACATACTTAAGCGCGTGTGGATAGAGTATTATTATATTAAAACAATGCAGCGACTCTTTTGAGAGAAATAAGATTCCTGTTATAGACACCTACGCTTAATCAAGTTCTTTCCCCCGTTGGGAAGAGAGGATAACTCGGAACGAGTTTCACGTATGCACATCATTGCGTTAAAAACGACATTTTAGATCGTTGCGTTATGTGAGAAGAACATGAAGGGGAAGGAATATCTTTTTAAAGAAGTCCTCAAATGTCGTGAGTAAATGCTAGTCTCTTGCAGACCACATCATGAATATGAGTAGGCCAATACTCCTATATTTCCATAGATACGTTAAAAAAGTATGTGGAATTGTGTGGAGGTAGGGGCGGAAATCGGTCGACAACGAGAAACTACTCACGGGCGAATAAGGGACAAACTGGTTGTTGAGGTTTCTATGACATCTCAGCCTTAGTATTTTTGTGCTTGACTCATTCCATTATTACTAACTTTTTTATCTTTAAATTTTTGCCACTAATATCCATTTCTATTTATCTTCCTCTGCTTCCATCTGTCCCTCTATTAAGCAAACATAGTCTTCATGATAGAGCTAATTTACTTTGTTTGTCAGTTAAATTGGAAAATTGTGGTTTAGTTGTAAATTGGTTTTGTCCAAGAGAGGAAAGTTCTATTCAATTCCACCCCTTGGGGTCGTTTGCATTTGTGGGTGTTGGATTAACCCGTGAATACCACTGCCTGCTCTTTCCATGGGGCTTGACTCAAAAGGTGCCCACCTCTCTGTCACACCAGGTAGATTATTTTTTGCCTTTATGGTCTCCATAACTTCTACACATTCTCTCTTCCCCCCTACTCCATTCTCACTCCAAAATTGAGGCTGCCGTTGCCTAGGGAACAATGCGCTAGATTTCCTCCCTTTTAATGTCAGGCAAACTTCAGGGATGAAGGTAATCCCGCGAATCCCGGAATGGGCCAATGTTGCACGCAAAGCGTAGTAGTAGTTTTACCCATATACATCATCAATCTATAGCCAATACACCACTACTTCCCTTTTACTTCTTTCATAACACACTAACACTTACTTCTCGGAATTTATTAGCTGGCGCTCCAATGACGTGAAACTGGTGGCTCTCCCCTGAGACTCTTAATGGTTCAGAATGCTCGCTGATTGGTTCCAAAGCACTGGAATACCATTAATCTTTGCCTTCTTCCCTACAAACCCTGAAAGCCGGTCTCTGGTTGCCTCGTAATTACCAATAATTGTCATACCCATCTTTACATGGTTTTACGTATTACTTGGTACGAATTCCACCAGAGAGGAAAGAAAGGGAGACATTAATAAATAAATAAACTACAAATGTCCTAAAAAAGTTCTGGCAAATGCCCCAGGCGGGCTTGACATTAATAAAATGCTTTCGTTCCTTTTTTGAGTATTATTTTCTCCTTTGTTCTTTTAGGGTTTGGTTACGCTTCTCCTGCCTTCCATCATTCCATTTTTCCTCCTCCGAATAGATGTTGACCTCATCGAGTCTCAGCCTTGCCTTCTGTCACTGTCGGATACCTTCACTTTACTCAAAGTCGATCCCTCTCCATTCCTTAGCGAAGCCTTGTTGACAATAAATTAGTTGTGGCAGCCGTATCAGTTGGACAGAAATTTATGGTTGTGGTTTGCGTCGAACTAAAATGTAAATAAAGAGGCGACCGTGACGAGCGAAAAATATGCGCCTAAAAGGCATTAATGTTGTTGCGTCGCAAAGGGATTTAAAATAATCCCAGGGTGAGTTTAATGGTGACGGAAAAGATGCCTTCACGACGCAAGTTATGAAGATGTAAGTATGGGAGAAGGTTTGCAGATTGGCTTGATACTTTTATTAGATGAGTTTAAATGCATGTCTACGTATATAATTGCTTACACGCCTGTATTTATTCTTTAAGCTTGTAGGCATGAATTCAAGGATATATGCATATTAGTTTTACTATATTGATAATCTCAAAATGTATAAGTGCATGCCTTAATATATGTATGTATAACATGATATAAAGCATACACGGTATGGGGATGGCGTGATTTTAGCGTAACTTCAATATTGTCAAAGATGAGAGAAATGGAGAGCAGAGATAAAAGAGAAAGAAGGGTAGGACGGAGAGAAACCGCGATTGGCTTCTTCTTGAGGTAACTTCCGTTTGATAAGACGACCTATAGCAAACCTAATTGTAACAACGAGAGGTTCCGCAAGATGGCGTGAAGGTCTAAATTCACTGCGAGCGTCTCTGTATAGATAAAGTAAAATCCACTTTCGGCGCCCCGGTAAAATTCACTTACGGCGGGCTCGTATAAATAGTTAAGCGTTGACCTGTGTAAGAGATTAGTATTTTGCCAAAGAGGACGCAACACAGAAGAATTCTTTCTCTTGGCATCCCTTACCCAAGAGCCCGAAGAAAAGAAAATTGAATAAGAAGAACTAAAAACTAGCAACGAGGAGACTGCCTCACTGCTGTATTCGACTCAGCTTCTCCGCAGCGAAATACTCCCTCGATCCCTCCTTTCGAGGCTACTAGCAGTGATTGTTAGAAGACAGGTTGCATTCTCCTTCATAACTTTAAGCAGGCCGAGTACTAATCGGCAAAGTGCAAACTCAACCATGCCGTTGAAAAGCCATCGAGCTCAACGCTCATACTCCCCCTCCCCCCCAAGCGTTTCTCTTGAGTACAACATCCTCGGGTGACAGATCCACCCAAAAGACTAGTTTTTTTGTCGGTCGTGTACGTTTGTGTGTACTTACTCACCGCTCCTGCCTAGAGCTAATGTGTGTAAACCATTTGCCCATTTAAATTTTTTATGTTGTATCCATTATTTTTTTTGTTTGTACAGTCGTAAATATTATTTTGTTTCATCCAGTTTGATATCCAGAACCTCCTAGTTAGTTGGCTTAATTCAGTCAAGGATAAATAGTCACTCTTACTCGATTTAGTGAAACCCACATTTGCGAGCTTGCTACGTTCCCTTCCGAGTCAAAGGAAACCAGTGGAGGTCAGGAAATCTAACCTGACCTACGGCAAATATAAAACAAAATAACACAAAGTTCATTTATACAGATATATTTACAAAAGTTAACTGTTAAAGACTTTAAGGATTGTACTATTCAACTACGGCTACAAGGCAGCGACGGAACATGCTGCAGGATTCTCAACAGTTCCATTGTTTAACTAGATGAAAATTGTGGTGATCCTTCCCTAAACCTCACCTTGGTGGTGCAAAGGGACTCGTTAGTAATTTTTCAATGATGTCCCTTAGATAATTGTCCAATGATTTCAGTCTGGGGAGTTTGGAGTTCAGAGAGATGGGGTAAAAAAACTGTATATTGGACAACCCTGGGTTCTAAGCCCTGTCTCCATAAGTATGGCCTTCCACTGGCCACATACTTCATCCGGAGCAACAACAACAGCAACAACTAATTCAGGCACTTAATGTAGCCCTTCATATTGAGTCTGACTCCCTGGGTGAAGATAAACTGGGACAGAACGTATATTTTTTTTCTGATCAGCCAAACACTATGTTTTGAACTTGGCGTTCAGGATTACAAGTACGTCTATGCAGGGTACAGAAAGCCAGCGTTTGTTTTCGAGTTCACTACCTAGTCCTGGCTGAAATTCCTCTTCTCTGAGAAGAAACAAAACATGCGAGGCTTGAGGGGATGTTTGAGTTTGTTCACAAAATTCACAGCACGATTCTTCTGCTGGTATTTCAAATTCTGGCACAGAGATTGGCCATTTCTTATCTCGTGTGAGTAGTAGCGGATGTCCTCATACATTTTCTGCCTGATTAGAGACTCTGACACACTCTTATTCCTAGCTATGGACTTCATTGAGTTGCTGGGATAGCTGTTATTGATGGCCTGGATCTCCGCGACATATTCGGGTAGTCATGTCTTATCAGAACGCTTAGAGGTAGATTTCCGAGCCACCGTACCTTCATAGTCACAGCCTAACTCATCCAACTATTTCTTATTATCTGCAACGTTCAGGAATTGACACTCAATCACTTAGAAATCTTTGCATTGGAGCTCCCAACGTTAAATCCAGCATCACAGCTTGACTTTTACAAATTTAGGGGAATTGAATTCAGTCATGATATGGCTTCCTTCACTGAGGATGAACAACTACGTTTACTATGATAAGAGAAAAAAAGAAAAAAAGATCATACAACACGCATGCGCGCAATTCAGACTTGTCAACGACGATAAATTACTGAACGCCCCCTGTATATTTACTAAAAGCTTTCAGTACTAAATACATTAACACTAAACCTTACCGCTATTAATCAAATGGATTAGATGAGCTATGATATCTATATTTACCTATATGAAGCATAATTAGTGGATAGCAAGAACCAATACTTGTCAACTCATCTTTCTCTCCTACTACTCAGCTTAAGATCGCTAAGAAAGTAAATCTATTGTGAACAAATTTCTCGCCTAGCTGCTCTACGGCTCAAAATTAGGGTTTGAACGTACCTTAGTGTGCAAACTAGAATCTACCATTATGACATTAACTCATTTCGTATTGTTCGCCTCAGGATCAATTAAAACAAGAACACACCAACAAATCACGCCAATTTCAATTCTTGAGCAAAAAAGAAAATATTTACTAATATACATGAGTAACATTAAGATTCATTAGAAAATTTAGGTAAGTGCGGGCATCCTTTGGTTATTGGTAGTACTTATTTTTAATTTTAAGATCTCACCATGGCTATAATCATAAGGTACATAGCCACTGAAAAATTTAAAATTTAATCCCTTAAGCTATCTTAAAAAAAGAAATAGCTTATTCGACGTAAAGGACAGGTTTCGAGACTTCTCCCTAATCTTTTAGCTGTAAAATGCAAATACAAAGCAAAGGGAAGGAAACAAAATATTAAATATAATAAAATAAAAATAGTAAGAAAAATCTACATATAAATTCTTTGGTGCTATTTATTAGGGTGGGATGATCTATGTGATACCTGTTTTGAAGATACTAATCTGCTTCAAGCAGGAAGGTTGTTGAAGCCTCGGGAGGGAATTAAATAGAGACAACTCGGAAATCTGTCGCAGGATTTGGATATTTGAGCAAGAGAAGTATTTGAATTGATTCCCGTCAATTTAATGTTTTTTTAATGAAATATGAGCAAAAGGGACTTGTGGACTGTTGGTGGTGCATATTTATATTTCCATTTATATTTGAGGATGTGACATTTTGTGGCGATTTGTTTCCTGGAGCAATTTTTAGAAGGTATTTGATAGACGTCTTTAGGTATCTATGAGGAGGAGGGTGTTTTTAGTGAGGAGACTTTTTATTGTGTTAAAACCCATGAAAACTATCTTAGTGTTGTTATTAGCTATAGTTTTGAATTTAACTAGTGTAGGGTTTCGCATTACTCAATGTTAAGATGATAGTTGAAGCCATATATATATATATATATATATATATATATATATATATATATATATATATAAATCTATCATGAGAGCGAAAGAATGATAAAAATGAATCCAACAAACCGCAAGAAACAGAAAACGGGTCGTCCTCTTAGCCCAGTGGCCTAAGAGATGGTTTAATTGAGACCAAAACGGATGCTCGCTGCCTCAGAGTGCGCGATTCGATTCTCACTCCTGTACGGAATTTTTATGAATTAAGAAATAATATTTCCGAAGAAAAAATTCGAGGGAGAGAAAGAGATGGTGGAAAAGAATGAGTAATTTAGCAGAGTAGAAACTCCTTCCATGAGTGTCGTGGTATGACATTATATTACATCAATACCATATCATATCTATGGGGGAGGGACCAATAACTTACAAGTGAACCGACGAAGGGACGGAACGCCGCTACTTAAGACGGGCTGAAATGCGAGATGAGAAAATTGATGGGTAAAATTACCTCAGAGAATTAACCGACAAAATCACATCAGTAAACGAAGGGGCAAATTGTAGTTATAAATCAGACTATGAAGTTAGAACTTAAGGTATTACAGGAGGAGAATATTCAAATGGAGGGGGGGATTAACTCAATTGGGTTACTGAAGGGGGAAGAGGGGTTGGCTTACGGATGTCTTCTGCACGTGAGGTGAGGCTGCTCGGAACTTCTGAGCGGGAACTTGAAGTAATGACGGTTCTCCAAAAACATGAAAGGGGAGGGGGTAACGTCCGGTCCAGGGGCGACTATTTCGGCCACCCGAAATAAGGGGGCGAACGAAGGAGGGCTTAGACAGGAGTTGATGAGAGAAGTCCGGAAAATCACTCGGTGGCGATCGTTAAGTGCAATTACCTCACTGGCTGGGACTAATTCAAAATACACAAAATAGTTCAGCTGTCACTTTGCTTTGTTGTTAGCACCTGACTTGGAACTATGGGAAATCATCTGGGGTCCGGGCGAGACTTCTCAATTGTGTCTCTTCATGGGAGCCGAGCGCTATTTATGTCCGAGGCTCTCTCCGGGGTTAGGGGACGGTAAGCGGAAAACAGCTCTACTCTCGAATGGCCTCGAATCTTCTTGCAAAGGCTATTCTGCCCGTGTAAAAGTGAATCTTGGTGGACAAGGTTCGAGGCTACCGCTTGTGGAAGGGATGGGGGGTAGGCTTACCAATTTAGGCCTTACCGGGCCTTCTGCAGCGCATGGAAGTCCCGTTCTGCTCAAGAGAATCCACGTGGGATTCCCTCCCAATAAGCAATGTCTCCTCAATAAGCAAAGAGAAGCAACTTTAATTTAGTATTCATGAAGGGAATTTTTATTTAACTAACATTCATCATTTATAACTCCAAAGTAATTGCATTTATAATTTTGTGAAAATCATCATTCGGATATGTATTGATTAATTAGGTATTGAATATTGAAGTATTAATCTATAATAATCTATAATATTAATCTATAATAAGTAAATGTAAAATACGTTTTGTTTCATCAGGTAATTTGTCGGGTGCTTTATTGCAAAGATTTTAAAACCATAGAAATATTCTCTACGTGTACAATTTTACACTATCTGTAATTAACAGCAGCTCCATTTAATTGGTGTAAGTCTGGTGCAATTGTAACTAGGCATGAACTTGTATTACTTTCTACAATAAACCAGTATCGGGCAGGATTGTAAAACAGCGTTAATCCTAAATTAGTCATGTAAAAGCGCAGTTTCACCCTCAATCTTTTCGACTCTTCCATGTGCAATTTCTAGTTCCACCCAAAGCCTCTCCTTCTGTCCCATTTCTATACTCGTCCTCTCGTGATACTCACCAGACCGCATGAAAGAAATGACGACTGGAATAAGCGATTAAACATCACAGCCTCGGAGATAACACATTTATCTTTGTTTAATGGATTCGTGCTGGAGAGGAACAGAAGTGTCTTAATCCCAAAACATTTCTGTTCATCACGTCATCTCATTAAATGAGAAGCTTATATATAACCACATTATGCCCTAAAATATAAGCATGCACTCATGTATGTATCATTTCGGGTGTGTACTTACATCTATTGTTAAATTTATGCAATATTATAGTACGAGATATTTTGCATTCAAACCTAAGAGTTTTACTGGGTGCCAAGATTTAAGAATAGGTAGTGATACGGTTATATATGAGTTCCATTGATTTTAATGCTATGAAGTATTTAATAAATATTTCAACCTTAATACTCACATTAAAGGTTTCGAGTGAATTAGTCATTCTTAATTTGATTTATATTGAATATATGAATTGGATATTTACTCTTAACGTCTCTCATTTTTACTTTATCAGATGAGAGAACGATTATATTAACGACATCACTGACACAAAACACATGGGAAAAGAATTATAAAACCATAGATAAACTTTCATTATGAATAGAAGTAATAGATATATAGACACTACAACATTGCATTTTTAAAGTAAATAGTGAGTAAAAATATAAGAATTTTAATTGACCAATTAGAAATAGAGCATGCTGTCATTTGATTGTATGCTTTATGATAAAATGCCAGAACAAAATTAAAATCAATTTATTAAAATATGTCTTGAAGTATGGTATCAAGACACCTCTGAGATCAATTTATTTAAACTTAATGATGAGTTTTTAAGTATATTTTAATTTTAGAAATCGAAGGCGCCCAGAACTGAAATAACTTTTTTCTTTGTGCTGACAGTTATATCAAGGATTTAGTATTAATTAAAAGGAAGTTATTTAAAACCTTTTTTTAATTAAGCGGGAATTTAAAAAAAGTGACGTAAAACCTCCAATACTATTTAAAGTTCTTGTCTCAGTGTGAATAACCGTGTTTATTCTTTTATTTCCCTCGCGAAGTTAACCCTCCTAGGAGTCAAAGGTGTGTTTTTAAAACTCTATCCATCCTGTAAGGCGTTGTCGAGAACTCTACCTGGATGGTATTCTTGTGTGAGCACCATCCTACCTGGATGTATTTGAGGTTAAGCTCCAATTGAATTACCATTTCCTAGCTGTTATATGTACCGCTAGCACAAAGTAGGTCCTATAAAATTTACATAGCTTGCAATAGCATCCCTATAATCTAACCTGTTCCCTCAAGACAGTCATACAAACGGCACGGCTGTATTGGATTTTGGTAACCTTGACCTGGCCAAAAGCAAAAGACTATGATTAAAAGCATTTTACCTTAATTGCCCAATCGCGGGGAGTAAGCAGAGGTCATTTGCTTCCGGTTAGCAATGCAACAATCATCCCGTTAACCTCCCCATAGCTGCACATCTTGGACATTTTACTTCATTCACGAGACCAGTTATTTGATGTCGAATTGTTTGGAGTTACTCGTATATATCCATGATTCACTAGTCTTCCGTCCTAGTTCTTGTTTGCTAGTGACCAAAACTCTGGAATTCCTCCTCTTTTCATTGATCAGAATGTTAAAGGTGAATCCTCTCATCCACTTCAAATTTGTATCACCCGCCACGCTCACACAATGATCTCTTCGGGTCAAAAAATATTCATAATGAGGTAATTTCTATTAAATCACTTGCCGTCCCGTTTTCCATGAATCCAATTTTACTTCTCTCACTATGATTTCATGCATCACAATTATGGCACTTGTCCAATCTTCACTTTCTTTACAAACGTCTTCTTTCAATACCTTTTGCAGATGTGCCTCCGTTACTATACTCTTTTTATCCTTAAACAGAACCCAAAGGTAAGAATAAGATTATCCAGTAGGAGAATTACGTTTTTTTATAAATCTTTGAAATGTTTGACTTTCTGGTATCCTGTATATCCTTGAGGGAAGTGGTTGATTGCTTCTAGTAGTAGGCAATTCGTCTCATTAACTCTAGAATTTGAGTATGTTGAAATTGCCTATTAACTTTTAACCAAAATTTCCATTATACTGGTTCTTTATGTTAATCAGTTTGTTTTTCTTGTGTCCGTTCTCCACCTTCTGTCTAAGTTAGGGAATACAACCTTCACGGTCATGGCTATGTCCATATTAAAAAACAATTTTCTTGGCTGCCGAAGCCTTATTTAAGGCTTTTTTTACCCCACTTTAGTCCATTTACCTTTCAGCTTTCTACTTCCGCCTATGACAGATATCTATGCGTTATTAATTACTTTCTTAGCCATTCACTGATTCTTCGTGCCAGGGACTCTAAAGATATCTCTTTAATTCCTCTTTATCAAATCTCAATGGGTTAATCATTTGAAAACCCTAATTACCTTGAAATATTACTCTCTGTTATTTAAAGGTGCGACATAAAATCTCAATTAAAAGGGAGACGAACTACAAATCAGTAATCAAATTCACGTCAAATAATCAGGTAAACAGCCTGTGTGGAAAAGATATTCCCAAAATTGAAAACCCTATAATAATATTATTATAATTATTTAATATACAGACTAAAATCATCAAGAATATCTGCTTATAATATTATAACTAACTTTTCTAAGTAAAGTAGCAAATTTACTGCGTAAATCGGTTCTTTTAAAGACATGAGTGCAAGTAGTAGTTAAAGAGCCTCGTCCGTCTGCATTCAAAATCACCCGACCTTGGCCCTAAACTTATAGGTAACTTTGCTTTCCTGGTGTATTTGAGAAAATGTGAAAGGAAAGCGTGATTCACCAGAGAAGATGACCTAGTTCTAATGATCCATTGTTCTTTTATTGTTCTACTGTCCGCATTTTAGTCTTTTTTAACATAAACCGGGAGAATAAAGCTTTAGCAATGGCAGACCTTCTATAGTATCTATCTTCAGTGAGTTCTCGACCTACTACTGTTTTTATTGATGTGTTTAAATGCTCTACGGTTTCTGTCAATTAATTTCCACTTCCCTAATCAACTTCAGTTTCCGGAGCTAGTTGTTCTTTATTTTGTTAAACTCGCACGAGTTTAGCCAAAGTTACGTACAAAACGTTAAACAAAACATTAATCTTTTTTTCAGAGCCCCAAACCATTATTGCTTTAACCATTTGTCCTCTTTAGAATTCAAAACAGTAAATATTTTTGGCACAAAATGATACATTGATCTATTAAATAAGAGTATTTGACAACTGACCAAGTAGAGGATGTTCGCAACTCCAAACCTAAAATTTATTTATCTACGGGGTTCTAATTTATGTCCAAATGTTGGCAAAATTTAAGGTTTGAAATTGCAAATCTTCATTACATATTCTAAGCCCTAGACATAGCAAGAATTGTCTAGAGCAACTGAACTAGTAAGATTTGGCAAAAAATAATACAAAAGGTTTGCATTGATGGGGAGAAAACGGTGTATTGAAAATATATAAGCAGAGAATTAAAAAGACGAGACTTCCTTGGGTGCAGAGAGCAGAATGAAGTGAAATCTACCATGCCCCATACTCCACCTAAGAAAGGTCTCTCTTTCAGATTCAGTGAGATAGAAATCATAAATAGTTTGCCATAAGTTAAAACAGTAAAATATCGCACAAAAATAAGGTCAAAAGCGCTGTTTCGGATAAAAAGGTCATAATTTTAGATAGATTTGTGACAAAATGCTTTAAGGGCTCATCAACGAAACCCATTGCCCATCTATGCAGCATGCACCCTGTCACACACCTCATACTACACGAGCTTGAAATCTATTTCAGTTTGAAAAATAACTTTAACACATTATTACTACCATATGGCATGTTTAATTTTTATACCTAAAGCATTATACAAATTACTGACTCAAAAACTCTAAATGAAAACCTACCTATTCTATTTTTTCCAAATTTAAATTCAAGACACTCAAATTAGCACTATTGAAAATCTTTCCAAGTGAGAATGAGTCCAAAAATCTACAATCTTATGAGTAATAAACATTTTCCCAATAACAATTTCAAATTCAAGCAATCCGCTAGTTCTGTTTTCCTATACTAAGTCAAAATCTTGCCAATTTCTTTATGGACAGAGTAAAATATTTTCTTGTTTGTTTCTGCCAGTCATTTTATTTTAAAAGCAAAGCATTTAATTAGAATTACAGATTAAATAAATTTCACTAAAATCCTATTTATTTTAAAAAAAGAGTATATTATTATAATTAATATTGTTTTGAACTTTCATGAGTTTAATTTCAAGTTTGATACTGAGTATTACAAATTAATATTTTTAAAAGCCAATTTTAAAAGTCATAATTATCTTTTTAAACCCTATTTTTTAAGCTAAACACCTCTTAAATATTCTTACAAGTTCAGTTACCAATTGAGTCACCTTGGAGATGCCAACTCCAAAATGGGCATGGAATTCTCTCAAAGAATAACTATGGTTATTACAGACACTCCACTTTGAGAGGATACTGAGTAATCTCTCAGTGAAGTCGAGTCTTATCTAGTTTCCTCTCTCGATCGATCTTTCTTATAGACTGTAGATTCAAGTAGAAATATGAGTTATACTCGTACGTATAACCTAATGAGACGTCTATAAATTAATGTCACAGCGGTGATAAAAAAAAAAAAAAAATAATCACCTTCCAAATATAATAATGAAAATCAAAATTTTAACTTTGGACATTTCGATTCAAAATATATAAATCAAATATATTTAAGGTAACAATTAGCGAAACAATGCACGACGACAAGAAGAGTTCCAGCTCCAAAGTACTCATTTGGCAAATTACACTAAGAACCACTTAACGACTCTCCTCCATATGAGTTCTCCTCTCTGTTCGGAAGTTATTTAATCGAGGACTTGTGAAATGATTCTGAACTTCCCTTTTGCACTAAATTAAGGAAAAGACAGAGGAAATATTTCTTTTTTTCTACTGCATTACACTTACTTTTTCAAATGTTCCATTAATTATCTCGTTTTCTGTTAGAATTTAATCTCATCTACTCATTTAGTTAAAGCCCCATTTCTTACCAATTCAACACTAAGTGTTTCTATTATTTTCTAACACCCGTTTCTATAATACCTCAATGACCCGACACTTCACCCCTAGTAGCTGCTATTTAGGTAAATGAGCGTCGGTTAAGGAGATCCAATCGGCAAAAAGCTCTTTCTTTACTGACGGTGGAATTGAACCTCTGGATTAAACATCCTAAAAAGAGGATTAATAAATGAAATTTTCTGAGTGGGTTATTATGAGCTAATCGGCTTCAGCGATTTATTTTTCATGGCATACTCGTATTTAACCCTTGAATCATCCTATTCCTTTGTAGACGACGGTATAATTATTTCCGAGAAATAATGAGACTGGTCTCTAAAAAAAGGAAATAAGGAACTTGGATATGGAGGTTGAGGGTAAAAGGAATGAATGGAACGAGACCAACTCTGTCTTCAAATGAAAGCAAACTTTTAATTCAGAATCATTATTATAATTGAAAAAATAAAATGGAATATTCAATGAGAGAATTTTACCCTTATAAAGATAAGCTGAAGAAAGAGAGAGGGATATATAGAGTTTACAATGATACAATGATTGATAGTATCTCAAAAGACTATATTGTCCATACCGAGGAGGTACTTTTTTTGAAGACCCTATCTAGTAGTTTTAGAGACAGTATAGTAAAGTTGAAGGCTCTCCCCCACCCACCTCTCCCAACCGAATTTCTCGGGGTTCGAAATTGGAAAAGATACCTAATGTGTAGAATAAAAGTTCACAGTCAGGAATTTTTATTGAAAAGATGAATACCTATACTTTACTAATTTTACGATAACTTTTATAGTTAGGACTTAATATTGTTAACACCTAATATTCCTCAAATATATGTCCAATCTATTCTTAAATGTGTTAACGGTGGGACTTGACGCAACCTCTTCTGACAACTGATTCCATACATTAACAATTTTATATGAGGAGTAGTTTCCACATACATCGAGTTTGTATTTTTTCGGAACGAGTTTTTTGCTGTTATTACGAGTAATGTTTTTTTTGTACTCAAACCAGATGGAATAGTCCACATTTTCTATTCCATTCAAGATTTTATAGACTTCAATTAATTGACCTTGTATGCGTCTTGTTTCTAATTTGAAGAGGTTTAATTTTTCCAATCGAGTTTCATAATTGTATTTTCTTAATGAAGGTATCATTTTTGTAGCTTTAGCTTGTACTTTTTCTATTCTTTCAATATCTTTTCTGTAGGAGGGCGACCATACTTGTGCACAATATTCCAGTTGTGCTCTTACTAGAGCATTATACAGGTTTATTAGCACCGTTTCGTTTTTATAACTGATCTGTCGCTTGATATAACCCAGTATCTTTAGTGCTTTCTTTTCTACTTCAACAGAGTGCTGAGTGAACTTGAGGTTATTTGATACACAAATCCCTAGGTCCTTTTGGTTTTCTGTTTCGACTATTGTTTTGTTAACGAGTTTATATTTAGCTTTTGGATTTTCGACACCAACATGCATTAATTTGCATTTTTCTATGTTCAGTGGAAGTTTCCATTTTTCAGACCAATCGGCTATAAGGTTAATGTCTTTTTGAAAGTCTGTTATATCTTGCTCAGTAATTATATTTTTAGCTAATTTGCAATCCTCAGCGAATTTAGAGATTTTTGAAATCAATCCTACCTCTATGTGGTTCACATATATAATAAAGAGCAATGGTCTGAGGACAGAGCCTTGAGGAACACCACTACTGACAGTTATCCATTTCGACTCTTCTCCGTTTATCACAACTCTCTGCCTACGATCACTAAGCCAATTCTCAATCCACTTTGCTAGGTTACCTTCTATTCCTAGAGCTCTAATTTTGACCATTAGTCTCTTGTGTTGCACCTTGTCGAAGGCCTTCTGAAAATCCAAATACAGAATGTCAACAGACCTCTCCCTGTCGTGAACTGTGTTGACATAATGGAAAAATTCTCATAAATTTGTAAGACACGATCTATTTTTCCTAAATCCATGTTGTGTATTTTTTAATAACTTGTTTGTTTCTAGATGGCTTACTATTTTTTCTGCTATTATACTTTCAAGCATCTTACAAATTATTGATGTCAGACTTATAGGACGATAATTGCAAGCCAGATCCTTTCTTCCTTTTTTAAATATCGGCGTCACGTTAGCTACTTTCCAATTTCGGGGGACTATACTGCTTTCAAGTGATAAGTTGAAAATAGACGTTATTTGTTCCACAACTGCTTCTTTTTACTTCTTTAATCACTTTTGGCATTGTCTTATCGGGTCCTGGGGATTTGAATTTATTCATTTTGTCTATTCGTTTTAGTACATCATTGGTCGTACACTTAAAGATTTTTAGTGGTTTATTGCCTGTGTACTTGATATTCGGCATAATATTTAGATTTAAGGCATCTTTGGTGTAAACTGTTGCGAAATATTCATTTAGTGCCTTCGCTATATCTTTATCTGCGAATTGTAGATTATTATGTAGATCATTGATTGGTCCAATACTATTTTTTATTGGTTTTCTACTATTAACTAAGGCAAAGAATTCTTTAGGATTATTTTTACAGTTAAGAGCCACCCTCAGCTCCTCATTACGTTTTGCTCTATTAATTTCGGCTTTTACTTTTCTTTTAAGTTCTATATATTTGATTCTCTTTGATTTCAAGTTGTTTGAATTGGCAATCTTATAAGCCTCATTTCTTTTTTTAATATTCCTTTTGATTTCTTTTTTTAACCATTTAGGATTTTTGTTTTTTCCGCTAAATCTGACTTCTTGGTCGACCAATTTATTTTGGGGCAGTTAAAGTCACCCAAAATGAGTGAGATTTTGTCTTTACTCACGCTCGTCAAAAAATTGTAGAATTGTATGTTTTTCTCAGCTGATTGGTGTGGTTTTCTATACGCCAAGTATATATGCAAACTTTTATGTAAATTCAATTTTATTCCTATAAGTTCAAATTCTGAGTCTATATTGTAATCAGTAGGCTGGAGGTCCTCAGTTATATATAGGAGTACACCGCCCCCTTCCTTATCAATTCTATCTTTGTGGAACATCTTAAAACCTTGCAGTTGAAATTCGGTAATATAATCCCTCGTATGACTATGGATCCACGTTTCGGTAATGCCTATTATATCGTACTTTTTTAACGCTACTAATGCTTTGAGCTCTGTAAATTTGTTCCGAAGTGACCTAGCGTTGAATAGAATGGCTTTAAGTGTACTTATCCGTTTGCTTCTAATGCTACACTGAGGTCGTTTCCCGAGTTATTTTGGGGTTTAAAAGATTGTTCAGATTGTTCCAAAAGTTCTCTCAAGTTTAGATGGAGCATTTGCCGATATTCCTTTTTTCCTGTTTGGCTAAAATGTGTTCCATCATGGCTGAAGTATTTTTCGTTGTGAATAAATTTGTGCCAAAAGTCAACGAATTTGACGTTTTCTCGTTCACATATTTTGTTTATACGATCGTTTACACCAATGGCTCCAATCAACTATTCTCTATTTGCATTTATTCGTGGTAATATGCCTATAACCATACCCCTTTTAGTCTTGGATTTTATTGTTTTAACGAGCTTAGTATATTCATCAACTATTTTTTCTGTTCCAGAATAGTTATTTTTACATAAAACGTCATTGCTTCCGACATTGGATATTATTAGACACTCTTGGTTGCTTAAAGTTAGGTGCTCCTGTATAACACCAAAATTTACGCTTTTTAGGATTTCTTGCACCGAAGTAGTCGATTTGACTTCTGATCAATGAGTCTCCAAATAAATGTGTCTCTTCTTCTTTTAGTTCAGAATACTTATTTTTCAGTTCAATGGGAGAACTTTCGTTTGGTTTGGGCCTATTTTTTCGTTTATTAGAAACTGTGATAAATTCCTCTTCTCTAACTGTATTATGTTCAATCTTATTTTCCAAAAAAAACAAAGATTGTTCCAATTTTACCACCTATCTCGATTTCGTATTGATGTTTCGTTGATCTTATAAGTGTTTTAACCTTTCTTCTGCTAGTGTTATATTGTTGGTTAACTTGATAGCTTCTATTGTGTTTTAATAATGTGTGGAGACGGTTTCTATCTCTAATTGCTCGTTTGATGTCATTATTAAACCACGGCAGCTTGCCTCTATTCGCGTTACTATTCCTTGTCTTAAGAGGAACATGTTTTTTTTGGGGCTATAAAAAATAGTTCTTTAAATTTATTCCAAAGTTGATTTTCATCTTCTATTTCTATCAGCTGCTCGTGAATATTTCCCAGGGCTTCTCTGAGGCCCTCTAAGTTAGCTTTACTGTAGTCTGGTACTTTTGAATAGTTATTGGTAGTTGAATACCTGGCATTTAGATCAAATCGGATTAGTTTATGGTCACATGTACCTATATGTTCCGCTACGGCCAAAGTTGATATTAAATTTTCCTGGGATGCAATAACTAGGTCTAGTATATTATTTCCTCTGGTTGGCTCCCTTACGCATTGGTGTAAATAATTAGTATCGATGAAATTTGTCATTAATTTTTCTTGTTAGCTAGTTCCTATATTCAAGTCCCAGCAGATATTAGGTAAATTAAAATCTCCCAGTAATAGCGTTTGTTCCTCGTATAATGTTTCTTGTAAGATTCTATATATTTCCAGGTCCTCATTAACGGTAGTATTTGGGCGACGGTAAACAGTGCCTATGTTTATTTTAAAATCTCGTAAATGTAGTTTAACACAGATTAGCTCCACTTCATTATTTGTAAGTTCTACCTCAGTTACTTTTAATTCTGTTCTCATATATAGTCCCACTCCTCCTCCAAGCCTTCAATTGGCCCTGTTTTTGTAAAATAATCTATAGCCTTCTAGCATGTATTCCCATATTAAGTCTTTTATACCAAATTGTAGATGGGTCTCAGTTATGGCTATGATGTCAACCTCTTCCGTTGCTATTAGACATTTAAGTTCTTTAATATGTTTTCGAAGGCTACGTGCATTAAAAGTTATTATTTTGATTTTACTGATTTCTTTTGAAGGTGAGGAGGTGAGACTATTCATTAGTTTCCCTGTCTGTGGGTGGGGGTGGGGGTCAAAGCCGGGGGGGATCGGGGAGTGGAGGCAGCTGCTTGAGCGTAGCCACGAGGATTAAAGGGATTTGCAAGAGGGCGAGGAGTGACATGGAAATTAAATGGGTTGTCGGTAGGGCGAGGAGTTACATGGAAATTTAATGGGTTTGGAGGTGTGGTTTGGGAGGGCGTATTGGACATCTGGGTTGGGTTAGCTAGGGTTGAGGGGGTCCCTACCCTGTGCCTTTGGTCAGGTGAGGCAGGGGAAACCCGTTCTGTGGCAGGTGTGGAAGGGTGATTTGTTTGACTCTGGCATCTCTTATGTATATTATATACAGAGTTGTTTAGTAATTTACTCATTAACTGTACTCCTGCTTGTGACAAATGAATACCATCTCTGTTTGTTAGCCAAGGCTTATTATGGAAGCTACTCCATGTGTCGTTATATAACAAATGTTCTTTCTCACACATTTCTTTTAGAGATTCATGGATTCCTAGAGCTCTGATGTTACTGTAGTGATTGTTGGATCTCATACGTGGCAGTATTCCATTAACTATGCATTTATTTGTCTTGGATCTCATTTTTTTTATTAGCTTGTTATACTGGGCTAGTATTTCCCTACTTGTGGCTTCACCACCGTCATATGCATCGTTACTACCCACGTTAACTAGTAAGCCTGAACTCCTGGGGACTTTTGCTTTCTTAAGGTCTTCAGTAATTATGTCTAAAGTACCACCTGGTATTACCTTGACCATTCTGTTCTTCTTTTCCATGGCAAATGCTACACCCTGACCCCTTAAAAGTGAGTCAGACAAGACATAGGTGTTACCTTCATTGCTGCTGGATTTCCTAACCTGCTTTTCTCCGTTATGCGACTTTACCCTTAAGGAGCTTGCCTCACCTATAGCAGCGAACCTGTTTGTCAGAGTGATTGTTGGGGGGTTATCCACTCTCCTTACCTTTTTTGAATTATTTCTAACTTCCTGAAAACCCTGGTTGATTAAAAAAGGTATCAAAATCAGTGCCATTAGGCCATACAGAAAATACATCGTCAATGTACCTTAACCATATAAAGTTAGGGGAAGAAATTGTGGGAAGGAGTTCAGTCTCAAAATATTCCATGAAGAGACATTGTCAGAGAGACATAATTCAACTTAATTTGGATCTTCCCATTTCTACGAGTAAATTTATTGATTTAGTTGAATTATGTCTCTCTGACAATGTGTTTCGAGTAAATAATGAGTTTTATAGACAAATATTTGGCCTTAGCATGGGAAATAGTTTATCTCCGATATTGGCATGTCTCTTCATGGAATATTTTGAGACTGAACTCCTTCCCACAACTTTATATGGTTAAGGTACATTGACGATGTATTTTCTGTATGGCCTAATGGCACTGATTTTGATACCTTTTTTAATAATTTGAATAATTTGCATGTCTCCATCAAATTTAAATATGAATGGGAATATGATAATAGATTACCCTTTTTAGATGTCCTCATTAATAAAGATCACCATGAATTAAAACTTGACGTGTATAGGAAACCAACCCACTCGAATGCCTATACACATTATTTTTCGTTTCACGATAATACTGTTAAAAAATCGGTAATTTCTAACTTTTTTCTTAAAGCATACAAAATATGTCATCCTTCCTATTTAGATGAAGAAATTGTCATTATCAGGACCATTTTTTCTAATTTGTATTACCCCGATTGGTTCAAATCGTCTGCCCATTTTGCAGCTAGGAAAACATTCTATGGTAATAAGCCTTCCCGCACTAACGACTTCAACAAATGTATAACATTGTCATTTAATAATAAATTAAATAGTTTAAAGGACATATTTAGAAAAGCGAATATTAATCTAGCCCTTAAATATAATAATTCCTTAAACCAATTGATGATGGCCAGGAAACCCAAAGAACATCATAACATAGGAGTATATGCAATACCATGCAACGATTGCCATAAAGTTTATATAGGGAAAACGGGGAGAAATCTAGACAAGAGATTGTACGAACACAAAAGAGATATTAGAGTGGGCAGCGAAAGCAGTGGAATATTTTGCCATGTTAGAGACAAGAATCATACGATCGATTGATTTCAATGGAAGTAAAATGGTATTTAAATCGGCTAACTATGTTAAGAGAAGAATCGTAGAATCGAGCTTGATATCATCAGTTCCTAATTTAAATCTATCTGAGGGTGAATTTTCTTTTAATCCTGTAATAAGAAAGCATATAAACAAAATGGTTAAATGTCAGCCCTTTAATATGTTTAGGCCTACCCCCCCCCCCCCCCCGATTAGCCACAAGTAGGGAATTGGGCGAAAAAAGAGGGGATCTTGTGTTATGCTTATATGCACTTCTCTTATATTTTCTACCCAGTGTCAGTTGAAAAAGGGTGTGAGATACACCGAAACTGTTCTGAATTAAATTGTCTTCGGAGAATGTGGTTTAATTCCTCATCTTTTCTTGCGATATTGCAATAATTTTAATCATATATATATATATATATATATATATATATATATATGCATTTAAAGGCCCAAAGAAATCAAAATTGGCATCACGACACTAAGGAAGACGACCATTGAAAGCTTAACAAAGAAAATGTGAGATATAGAGACGGAGAAAAATAGTGGAAACTAATTTTAACCGTTATATGAAAATAAATAAAGTAGTATGATTCGAACCTGTGTCCTCAAGCGTACATCGCTATCGTGATCACGACGCTCATCGACTGAGCCATCATCCTCAAGCCTCCAAAAGGTTGATTCAAGAAGCCTCTATATCTAAAATTTTCTTTGTTAAGCTTTCAATGGTCATCTTCCTTAGTGTCGTGATGCCAATTTTCATTTTTTGGGGCCTTTAAATGCATCTATTATATCACGTGTCATGTGATTTAAGTTATATATATATATATATATATATATATATATATATATATATATATATATATATATATATATTATAAAAATAAAAGCAAATAATAAGTAGGCAACTCTTTTAAAAGGAATTTAACTTTTTAAATACTTGGTACTAATCCGAATTTAATGAATTAGCAACAATTCGTTAACGCCTCGATAACATAGTAGAATTTGTTGATGCAACCAAAATTAGGCTGGAAACTAACCTAACCAAACCAATTTTAACAATACTCAAATTTTAAAAAATGTCTTTTATAATTGCACCTTTTTGAAGTGTTGCTTTGATGCTGGATTTATAGGAGCCATCGGTTATGTAAGATGTTAAAATGGAGCCGTATGGATTTTCCTTGGGAAATAATTTTAATGCATAGGTTGATAAGAACGAGCTATGATTCAAAGTGTCACTGAAATAGAATGATTTATCATTTCAGGTCGAGTCTTAGTAAAAGCATTAACACTTTTGCCGTCTGGTTGCTAATGCATTATGAAAGATTCCCATAGATCTTATTGGTTTTAATGTGTTAATAATATGGGTGATAATGCTGGTATATTTTCAGTGGACTAGATCATGGGGTCAAAATACGCACCATTCTTTATGACACAGGAAATATTTGCCACTCCGTGACAGATGGAGTATGCAATCATCATAAAGAAGCAAAAAAACCTGCTCTTCTGCTTGGTAAAGCTTAATCATATGATTGCCATGACTAGATAAATTTCATAGGCGTATGTTTTTACTCTCAAAACATTATGTGAATCTTGACTGTTCACAAATTTTATGCTTTGTCCCTTAACCAAAGTTTTCTTCTTCTCTTTCACGTACAATTTCTTTCGCCTACAAATTCTTTTTTATATTAATCGTAAATATGAACGAGCCTTCTTTTAACCGTGCATCAATAAAACCAAGTCATTGAAAAGAGCTTGTTCTTGCCTTTATTTTAGGGATATCATCATCTCGAAGGCTAAACGATATAAAGCATTTTTGAACTCAAATTGTAAACAATACGAAAAGGAAGAAAGACGCGAGTGCAGAGCGCGCGAATTCTTACGGGTGACCTTTTAAAAACCCTTTCTTTCTTCCTGGTGAAAACAAGTTTTACTCTATGATTATAATGCAATGTAATAAATACAGAGAATGGAGAAACGTATTGATAATAATGCACTGACCCTCGGATTCGAAAGAGAAACCCAGGGAGAAAGAATGAGAAGGCGAGTAGGTTAAATGAACATATCCTCAATATTTCGACTCAAATTAATTAGCATTTTAAACTTTTATGCTTCATTTGTCGTAAGACGCCTATGTGTAGTTGAAAATCAGTCCAGAACGTGAGGTTGCCCTATTATTTAGAGTTAATTAGAGATCTTAGAGTTCGTGCTACGCTTCTTCCTGTCGCCCTCATCAACAAAGACCAGCTCCCGGTGCCCTAGGACTTACCAGCGAGTGTCATTCTTATCTTTATTTGAATTTCAATTTCCGATCGTGGGGTATCGTTTAAAAGCGTAATAGGTAAAAGGGCACATTTAGGTTAGCTCTGCTCTCGAGAAGCAACTGTGAAATTAGGAAAATTAGCACGTTTGAAGTCAGGGGACTAAATTGTGAAAACTAATTAGTCCTTTTGCGATTCATTTGCCATCGAAATTAGGTCGAGTTAATTAAAGGTGGATTTCTCATCCGAAAAGGCGATCAAACAGGTACAGAGGTCGTGAATATCAATTAGGGTTGGATGAGAGCTCTCAATCTGGCTCAAAGTCTTGTCCGATCGGCTTAATCAATCTCTATCTAAAAAATATTTCTGGAAAGGGGAGTATGTAATCTTTATTTTAAAGGGAAAGAAAAGGCCAAAGTAACGCAATGTTTTACACTACAAAGTTTTCAAAGAAAAATTGGTTAAGAAAGCGACTCTTTTCTTTTATTATAGCGCAATTTCGTTTCCTCAACCAGATGGCTGAACGGACGGTTACTCGAGTAAATAGCTTCTCAGATAGATGTATGAACTGCCTTTCTCATGTGCGGGAATCGAGGGATGGAATTATTTTTAGCTTAAATTTATTTGAGTGGTTTCGTAGGGGGAATAGGAGGAAAGTAAAATAAATACAATTTAAGAAAGTAAAATATAAAGTAAAAGCTAAAAATTATTAAGTAAAAATAAGTGAAGGAAAGTAAAAATAGTAAAAGCTAAGCATTATTTAATGGATAAAACTTTACAATGTCTTTGTAAATTTGAGAAACTAAGTCTCTTCCTCTTCGTTGCCTCCATAAAAATTCGCACACATATGAGTCGATCAAAGATCGAGCGGTTCCACATTTGATTTTATTCCTCATTTTGGCCTTGGCCCAAAGCGACTCTATTTGGTTTGTGTGGTCACTTGTTTCTGGATCTTTAAAGTTCTTCGAGTGGTCAACAGTCAAATGTTTATACTGCATCTCTGGCAAGCAATCAATTCCATTGTATGTACGCCACTTATCAAAAATAATAGTCGTGCCAGGCAATACACATTCTTCTTTAATTATAGATAATAATTTTCTGACGATCTGTTAGGAACTGTATACGCGAAACATTCGTGCGTGTCCCTGCAAACCTCTCTGAAATCCCACTGCATTGGCAAAACCTTCCCAACATTTTTCTTTCTTGGTAAGAACAAGGATTCATCTATTTCAACTGTCATTTATTCAGTGAAATTGATGCAAATATCAATCATAAAGATTCATTCACATGAACGACACAACGGAGCATAAATTGCAATAAGGAAAGGGATCGGTTACAAGGAAGTGAGAAGCTTAGAAGAATCGTATCTAGTGATTGTGATTAAACTAGACTTAGGAAATATTCTATTCGATATAATACACTAGTTAAAAGGAGAGACCTTTTAGCTTTACATTCTCTCATTGGCTGTTTAAGAAGAAGATCCAGCAAAATTCTTATGGTAGATTTCAAAGCGAGATGCCGGGAATTCGATTTACTGAAAGAACAACTGAATAGGGAGGTATCTTGACGCTTTGCTAGACATTAACATTGTCCAGCTCTTCGTCTCCAGCATGAACAGGACTAGAGCGCGATTTTGGACTCAACAAAGGATGCTGTTTTTTCTTATTTTTTAAATACTGACTTAATAACAAATCTGCAATAACTTAAATATTCTAAAAAGATATTCCTATCACGTATATTTTACAAACGAATGAAAAATAATATATGTATATATATATAAATATAAATAAATAAATAAATATATATATATATATATATAAATATATATATATATATATATATATATATATATATATATATATATATATATATATATATATATATATATATAATGAGAAGATGAATCGAAGCACTTTCGAACTTGCGCTTCGCTACACTCGCTAACAGCCCTTCGTGCTTTGCCTCCGGCCCATTTAGGCTTTGAAGTCGCTTTTTTCAACCCCATTTCATTCCTCTTTTTTAAACTCTGTTTAAACCCAAATTGAATCACTTTTAAAGTAAAAAGAAAAAAAAATAATACATTCTTAATTTGTTAATTATTAACGCATTCTGAATTTTTTTTTTCAAACCGCTACTATCTTATAACAACGGGAATTCTTCAATTTTTCTTCTTCTTATTATTATTTTATTATTATTATTCTCCTCTCCATCTTTTCTTTTTTCCCTTTCAATCCCTTCTTCTATTCCTCCTTCTCCATCTCCTTCTCTTCTTTTTTTCCTCCTGCTCCTATTCATTCTCTTACGTCTCTTCCATTTCTCTCTTTCTTTTTGTCTCCCTCTTCTTTTTCTCCTCTTCTTTCTGTCTTCTGTTCTTTTCTCCTCTTTCTTATCTATCTCATATTCCTTTCCTTCTCAACTCCTCCTTTTTCTTATTCTCATCCTTCTTTTTTCTTTACTTCTCCTGCTCTTCAATCTTTTCTTCTTCGTCCTATTATTTCTATGCTTCTCCTCCTCCTCTACTTCACTCCTTCTTATTCTTCCATCTCTTCTTATTCTCTAACTCTTGCTCTTCTTCTTCTTCTTCTTCTTCTTCTTCTTCTTCTTCTTCTTACCCTCATCATTTTCTTAAATTTTTCCTTCTACCCCTCCTCTTCTTCTTTTTTCACTTCTTTCTTTTCTTCTCCTTCTTCTTTCCTCATTATTCTTCCTCTACTCATCCTCACCTTCTTCCTCTTCGTATTGTCCTGCTCTTCTTCTTCTTTTTCTCCTCATGCATTTCTTTATATTTAACCCATCCTAGAAATCCCGTTCTTAAAATATATAGTTAGGGATAAAAGGAGCGACTTCTCCATTCCTCATTTATCTCTACTCGTTTATAAGTGCAAGTAGATATTTTCTCCTGATAAAGATTAAAATTTAAAATCTATTTTAGAAATAACTTCGATAAAAATTTTGAATATATCAAAAAAATAAAATAAAAAAGCAGCCATGGTTAAATTTTTTTAAATTTTCTGAACTTCACCAATAATAATAATATCTTGATTTTAGAAAATTGAAAAAAACATACCAGGTCATTCGTTAATTAGGCCAAGATTTTTTTACAATTTTTTCACTTCTCCCCCCAAAATCCCGTTCTAATCCTTAACTCTATAATTTAACTTGGTGAATTTTTGAAATTTTTAAAAATGTGTTTTTTTGCTTAGTGGACAAGTAACCTTTCATGTTTTTGAGTTTAGGTTTATTTGAAACATTTATTCGCGGGGCTATTTTTTTTTGTATGTTTCGAGCTTTTATCAAAGTTCTTTCTAAGTGTTCAGAAAAATAAATATAATTATCGAATGATTTGGAATGAAAAAACATACAAATCGTGAAGTTCAAAAAATGTATTAAAATTAGGGCTTTGGCGCTTTTTTACTATCATTTTGTATATAAAACAAATTTAGATGAAAAAAGAGATCTGACGAAGGTTTTTCTATATATCAAACCGGGTGAAGTAACTTAAAAATAAGTTTCAGGGGGTCTATGTTGAAAAAAGGGTTTGGAAAGTTCTCAACTCTAGATTGATCTTCAAGGGATAAAGACATTATAATAAAAGGTGAAATAACTGAAAAAAATGTTTCAGGGTCTCTATGTTGAAAAAGGTGTTCAGGGTGTTAAAATAAAGAGTCAATAAAGGGGATTAAAAAAAGCGGTTTAGAATAGCAAATAGGCCGTAGGCCACACGCTGAAGGAGTGCTGTGGAACCAAGTTCTTTTTGTAAGAAAGAATACGAAGTATGGCTTATATATATATATATATATATATATATATATATATATATATATATATATATATATATATATATATATATATATATATATATATATATATATATATATATATATATATACTAGGCGATGGCTTCGCCACTCCTTCCTACAGGGGAAGCTTGTGCTTCGCTACTAAGATTAAAATTTAAAATCTAAAAAGAAGCAGCCATGGTTAAATTTATAAATTTTCTGAACTTCGCTAATTATATTAACTTTAAAAAGAAACTCTAAACTAAATTTGCCCCCTTTCAAAATGTCACGTTGCTAAAATATAGAGTTATAGAAGAAGATATATAAAAATAAATTTTCTGAACTTCACCATTTGTAATTCTTTGGATTTTAAAAAATTCACAAAATTTCGATACTTATCTTTATTTCTGAACTTCCCTTTCTCGAGGAGATGGAGCCCAGGGATATTTTCCATGGAATCAAAACCTAAATATTCAAATGGGAATACGACTACGAAGTCGACTCCGAAACGGTAGAAGAAGCTCTGCTCAGCCAGAAAGTGACCTTACATCACAACACCTGCGAGCAGATTTCAAACGCTGAGTTCAGGAAAAAGGGAAGTGGGAGGAAGAAGAACATCACCCCCAAATACTAAAGAAACAACCTGGAGAGAGTAAGCAATAAAATGATGATTCTGACACTCAACGTAGATGGATGGGCGAGGAAAGCTACGGCATATGGAAACATATTCTGAGTGCTTGAACCCGACATCATTCTTATAACTGAGCACGGTATCGACACTACAGCTGGTCGAATTAAAATAACGGGCTTCAGAGTTGTTATGAAAAATCATTCTTAAAAAAGGTTCGATGGTGTTGCAATAGCTGTCAAGGGAAACATCTCGTTCAAACAATCACCAGAACTTGATGAATCCTTTGTGGCGATCGAGCTCCACACATTGGTAGGAGACCTCGTGATAGCTGCAGCCTATCAACCCTCTCGTCGAGCCTATCTCCCGTCAAATAACTTCTACACACTGTTCGGACACAGCAAAATGACATTCTTGGGGGGAGATCAATGCCAGATGTCGTGCGGCGGGCTATGGTAGTACCAACGAAAGAGGCCGAAACTTGGAATTGATTATGGGAAGAAAAACATCCAAAGGATAGGGCCGGATTTTCCGACCTATATCACTTCGAAATCCGCAACCAAACCTGATATAATCTTATCAAGTGAAGGCTTCCCATTCAACTGCCATAGTGAGCCAGGCCCAACAGTCCCAAGTGATCACATAGCGATCCTCACCACAGTATCTCTTGCTCCAATCCAGCTTCCAGTCTCTCTCCGAAAAAACTACGCCTTGACCAACTGGGATCGTTTAAGAGACGACTCAGTCAATACGCGGCAGCTGACCTAAGCAAGGCGGCATTAGAAGAAATAGAAGAGGAGCCGGAGAGGATAACTACGTCCATACTAGAAGCAGACCGCGAGAGCATACCCAAAACTGGGTATAAAACACCTCCTCAGCCTGGATGGACAGAGAAGATGAGAGAGATCGCTCGCGTTCACAAGGAAGTGTACGAAGTGATAAGATGGAAAGGTCCTAACCGGGAAAGAAGCTCGCTCCTTCGACGCCTAAGCACAGAGCTAAAAGAAGTTATCAACCTCCAACAAGGGGAAGATTTGGAACAACCTGATAGCCAAAGTCGATTAAGAACTCAACCCGGCTAAATTGTGGCGTCAAGTCAACAACTTAAAGGGACTAACAGCAAGACCAAAGGCTCGAATAAAAGAGAACGGATCCTATATAGAGGACCCGGCGGTTCTGGAAGACAGGTTCAGAAATTTCTGAAAAAACGTCTTCAGGATGTGCCCTGAAGAAAACGATGAGTTCGACCAGGAATTCGAAGGCCAACTAATCGAAGAACTGAATAAGGTTATGCACTGCACACACCCACACCATCATGTCGACGAAGGCAGGGAGATGGCGGACCACGGCCGTCCCATGACACCAGATGAGGTTATGGCCACTGTAAGAGCCTTCCGACAAGACAAAAGGCACCAGGCTGGACGGGCATCACCAGAAACAACTTGGTAAATGCCCCACAGCAGATCATTCAGGAAATTGCAAACATTTACAACGCTTCTTTGAATACGGGTTACTTCCCTGGTGGTCTTAAGATTGACAAAATAATCTTCATACCCAAGGGAGGTAAACTTCCTGATCAACTGGTAAATTACAGGCCAATCGCCCTGCTGGAAATCGTTGCGAAAGTCTACGAAAAGTTCCTGGCTGACAGGCTTCAAGAACAACTAGCCGAGCTAGGAGGTCACAACTCTCAGCATCACGGGTTCCGCAAGAGACTAGAAACGGAAACCTCCCTCGCTCTCCTAACGGAAAAACTCGCTTGCAGTAAAGCTGAGAGAAGGTACGTAAACGTGGTGCTGCGGGATGTAAAGAAGGCCTTCGATAAGTATGGCTGAGAGGGCTACAATTCAAGATCATTAACCTCCAGCTAAACCCAATCCTGGAAAGGGTCCTTTGTAACTACGTTACGAGTAGGAGAGCCCAAATCGCGATCGAGGGCTACAAAGGACCCGAATTCGAACTCGTCTGGGAGTTCCACAAGGCAGCTGTCTGAGTCCTTTGCTGTACCTCGTGTATACAATTGACCTACCTGCTCCAGTGAGGTACGGTTCGATGTATCTGCAATACGCAGATGACATCACTCAAATTGTCCTGAGTACATTCAGGAACTCTGGAAGCCAAGCAAGGGCGGCAGCTGCCGAGATTGACAACACCAATCGCTACGAAAAAAAGTGGAGGATTAAAACCAACCGCCAGAAGTTCAACATAATTCCAATGAACCGCCACAAAGTAGACGACGTCCTCGTCGACAACGAACTCTATCCATACTCTAACGAGGGAAAAGTCCTGGGCTTACGACTCTACAAATCAGGTTACAAGGCTTACGTAAATACCAGAGTCTCCCTAGCCAAATGAGAGCTGAAGAAATTTTACCGTTTCCGAACCCTCAGCGCGCCAAACAAGAAAAAGCTGTACATGGCCTTGGTACGCTCAGTCATCGTGTACCTGGCTGTGATCACGCAGATGGAAAGCTGTACCTCTCTCAGAACGATACACAGGGTGCACACTAAAGCCACACTGCTGATAACTGGCACGCAAAGGATCGAACATATTCGGCAATCGGTTCTACACCAAAGTATCGGACTAAAACTGATCAATATGGAGATCCAAAGGCTAAGGAGAAAGACTTGGGTAAAAATCGATCAGGAGATCCTCCCAACAATAAACATCGATTTGAACATACGAAGAAACAGAAGACGTGCAATTGGTAGAACAGCTCTGTTCCCAAGCGGAAAACCTGCGCGGGAGAAAACGTACTAACGATATATACTTAGTACTATATAAAGGAAAATGACCTTAATGAAATGAGGCGAAGTGCCCTAACTCAAAATCATAACTCGATTCAGATTAACACACTAACCAAAAGACAAATTAACCTTAACAAAAGAGGCGAAGTGCCTAAATTAAAATTAAAATTAAAACAGGCGAAGTGCCCAAACTCAACACAATTAAAAATTAAATCCAAATTAACTAATTTTACCAAAAAGAGGCAAAGCGCCCAAATTAAAAATAAAAAATAAAAAGAGGCTAAGCGCCCAAATTTAACTCAATTAAAAATTAAATAAAAATAATTCATCTTAACAAAAGGAGGCGAAGTGCCCAATTTAAATTTAACAAACACAAATTAACAAAATTAACTCACTAAAACAAGAAGAGAAAGACAGAATAAAATAAACAAAAAGAGGCAAAGTGCCCAAACTAATACTCAAATTGAAAATAATAAATGAAAAACTTAATAAAATTTAACTAGAGATATTTAGCATAATAAAAAACATTGAAAGGCTTGAATGTCACGACGGAGGACTAAATTAAACCAAATAAATAAAAATATATATACGTAACAATGGAGGAACCTGGTTGTCATCGACAGTCAGTACCATTACTGACGGAGGAAGAAAACTTTATGAAATAATAATAATAATAAGAACCATGCTAGTGATTCCCTAACACCAGGGCAAACTAGAAAACATTTTCACACCTTTATAAACCTACCATACATTTCATCACTTTCATGAATTAATTTATTAACTAATTCTTACAGTTAACTTTCTGCCAGATCCTCACTCCACTACATTGGTAAAGGAGGCAAGAAATTCCATAACGCTCCGAAGATGATCGAATAAGATCGAAAGCTTAGAAATTTAGTTTGTGTTTTTTTACCAAACACATTCATTTAAAAAAAAGATATGAATACTGAACAAGTAATCCACCCTCTACAATATGGAATAAAAAAGATAGAAGAAGAGAAAGTTGCTAAAGAGAATTAATTAAGGCAAAATACACAATGGTCTTCATCAATATATATATATATATATATATATATATATATATATATAGATATATATTTTTTTTCTCTCTAAACCTTTGGCCATGATTGCATTTACTTTGCCTCTTACGCTTCATGGCTTGGAATGGATTGGCTAATAAGTAATTGGGTGTAATCATGGAAGGTATTAGCACCCGAGAGAAAGATAATGCGGAAAGGGGTAAATAAATGAATTTTTCGTTAATAAACGCTGCATAATCCAACGGCAGACAACTAAGCGAGTGAGAATAAAGGATGAAAAGTGAAAATATCATCCAAAGTGTTGTCATTATAAACACGAACAATCTTAAATACTGTATTCATGAAAAAGAGGAGGGGGGGGGGGAACAAAGCCTTAAATTCTTGTGAATAAATCAAGCAATCAAACAGATTAATTCATTTTTCAATTACTGAGTCCTGATGTGCTCTTTACTTACTTTAAGCTTAGCCTAAGAAATGTCACCCTCAACTTGTCGATTTATACTTCTTCAACGGAGAACTTTCCTTCCCATTTTATGCTATAGTCTCCTTCTTATAGACTAATATTGACTACATCATAGTCTCATGTAGCTTCTATCCACATTACGCACAAAAGAATAACCCCCAAACCAACGCTCTAATTCCCCCCATTGAAATTTTGTGGCCACAATCTGTTTCATGTGTACATTCACGAGGCATCCTGAATAATTTAAAACTCGCATTAATTCAAGAAAAATATAACAGACCCCAATGTCGCATTCCGAACCATTTCTACCCTCAAATATTACCACTCTCCTATTTTCACTAACATCAGGTTGTGGCTATATAGATGGAAACATAGATAGAACCCATTTTTCACCAATTCACTTCACTCTCATGGCTGTTTTCTTCTTCCCATTTGTACTTCCTCTTATTACTTCAAAATAAAGATATCAAACAGGCTTAGTTAGCTACATCACCCAACATTGTCTTACCCCCACCATATGTCAAACAACTCACTCTTTCATTTTTCAGCATAAAATACACCTTATTACCAACAAAAATTCTTTCATCGGAACAAATTGATGACCAATAACTTCATACATTCTTAGCACCTGATATATTACTTGCCTATCAAAACGATGATAAATTCCCTCCAAATCCATGAAAACAGCTTCCACTTTTCCTGTGTTGTCCTTTATACTTGATCCATACGTCCCTTGCCTTCTCCAAACACACCTTTTCAATGTCCTATCAATCCCTGAGTTATTCCTGATTTATCCTTCTGTAGTTCTTACCCTCACCTTTCTCCACTTTACCATTATAAATGGGCAGTATTATTACATTATTCAATCCTCAGCTATTCATCTACTTTTAAATGCCTTACAACTCAGCCCCAGACGTGTTTCATTACGCAGCACTAAGACGTTTTATCTTTTCCGCAACCCTATTAACTGCTTCAGCTACCTTTTCCTTTTTCAACACTTCCAACCTTTTTCATGCTTGCTTCATACATGCACGGATACAGCTTTCATTTTAAATTTAAAAAGGCAATCATATTTTTAATCGCATTTTCTCAATGCAATTAAGTACTCTCGTCGTCTAATTTAGAAGGCCTACTTCCTTGCACGTACGCGAGCATTCCTATGCCCCTAGACCACTAAAGATCAGAATCCGGTCCCCGAACCGGGCACGACGCGTTATCTCTCGTACTGAGCGGTGTATTGGAAAATCTCGGCCGTGAAGACAGACGCAGCGCCAGGTAGAGCCCAGCTGACTTCAAACAGAGGGGATAGGCCGTGGGAGCCGAACTCCTCTTGGCAATTCGAGCAAATCGTGTACACGGGCACGCATCCAGCGTGACACTAAGTGTGCTCTAATAAGGTCGAACCCAATACACCAGCTGCTGTGGAAACTTCAGGAGTATAGGCCTAGTGATAAATAGTTGAAAAGGTTGTACCTTTCAGGGTGGCCTCCTGGTCAGAATTAGAGGCATCACCTGTCCGAAAGCTATACCGAACTCCTAGAAGCGGAGCGTATTTTGAAGGATTGAGGAGAACGGCGTCAGGAAAATGTTATTTTGAGGACTAATGTTCTCCCTACCCGGCCTTCCGGGTCTTGGGCACAATTGTAGATAGCTTTGTGTAGGAAAAGGGGCAAAGAAAAATAAAGAAAGAAAAGTAGCGAAACAAGTTTCAAACGCGCTTCCCACGAGAGCCTTAAAACTACCCGCTCATTTGGATATAAATCAACTTTTAGTAATAGCCAACATTGTTTCAGGAAAGGGAGGTCTTGTCTCACTAGTCTGATTACATTTTATGAGCATGTAGCAAAGGCTGCCTATTCAGGTTCTAGCTATGATGTGATATATCTAGATTTTTGTAAAGCCTTTGCTAAACTCCCGTTCAACATCATTCTTTCAAAGCTAAACGCTATGCATATCCTCGAGAAAACGATAACTTAGATTGAAAATGGATTTTTCGTAAGCAGATGGCGATTTTAAATGGGGTGACATCAGACTGGCTGCCGAAAAATAGTGTCGTTCCTCAAGGTTCAGTTTTGGGAGCCCAACTCTTTATAATTTTTTTAAACACCTTAGTTCCTGGAATGAATCGCTAATTAAATTTGTTTGCTCACGATACTAAAATTGGGCAGAAAATTGATTGAAGATGTTAATTAAATGGTGAAACGAATCTGGCATGAAGCTTAATGCTGCCATATGCGGCATTTTACACTTCGAAAAAACTAATCTTGATTTTAATTACTATATCCGAGATAGCGAAAGTATATATGTAAAAGAGCAGGTCGATCTAGGTGTTAAAATAGATAATAAATTATTTTTTCCAGTCAATGCGTTGCAATAAGAAATAAAGCAACAAGAGTCGCATGATTTATCAGGCAATACGTCTCAACGCGTAATTGGGACAAGATTTTAAAACAATACACGTCATTTGTTAGACCAATATTAGAATATGCTGCTCCCTTCTGATATTCACAATTAATTAGAGATGTGGATATAATAGAATGGGTACAGCGTCGCTATATGCAAATGATAAGGGGAATAAAACATCTTGGCTACAATGATAGACTTACATAACTCAATCTATTATCCTTCAAACATAAAAGAAAAAGGGAAGAACAAATAGTAACATAAATTATTGATGAATATACCCGATACTGCAGAAAACCTTTTTAATTTGACAGGGTGACAGCGACGCGATGAGACGTTAAAAAAGATGAAGAGGTTGAAATTCAAAAGGTGAACGGGAAAATTAGTTTTCAGCAACCTCATCGTTTAAGTATAAAACAAGCTACCACAAGAAGTAGTTTGCCCTCCAAACAAAGAAATTATGAAGAAAAAACTCTATGAATATCTTAAAGAAAATAAAATTAAAATAGCTTACAAATATTAAAATGGGTTCCACCCAAATTAGCCGTATTCGAAATAGAGCCAATCATATATGAGCTTTTATAGCTCCCCGTAGTTTCCAATAAATTGTTTGTTTGAATATGATCCTAATTATTGAATTATAGATGATACCATGAAACACAGTTTAGTCATATACATATCCTTCCATTTATGATTCAGAGTTTACTGAAACAAGAAGTATACCCACTTCGTCTGATAACGAACTGGATCATTCAACCGCACAATTGAGCAACACGGATTTGCAAGGAATAACGCCGCGTAATCAGGAAGATAGATTATATTGAAACAACTGGTCCAACAGACTTAGCTTTTACGATTTAGATGAACCAATTCCCTATAAACCTTTTAGTTTACGTTTCACACCTTATATTCTACAGCGCATTACTTATCATGCCAATTTGTATGGTGAACGGAGCCAAAGGAATATACACCTGTAACTGAGTGGGAAGTCAAAACCTTCTTGGGAATTAATGTAAAGGGTGGGAATAAAACAAATTATCTTGATCACTGGTCTTCACGGTCCGGGCTGAATGATGCACATGTATCCTTAAAATGCAAAATACCCCACAGGAAAATGAAAGGTGGATTCCAAGTACTTACAAACTTGGAACCCGCCTTTCATTTTCCTGTGGAATTTTTTGAATTTATTCCTCTACTCACGCGATAATTTGTGAGTTTCTCATATCCACATGGATCATAACACTGGCCTGCGTTTCAAAACCTTTTTCAAAGGTCAAAGGTTTTCCAACTAATTTAGGATCCTTTTTGCTGAATTCAAAAATATAATTCATTTTCTTTGGTCAGGTCTGGTTTCTAAGTGTGATAGAACGGTCTGGGGCCGCTTAAATTCAGCCGCTATCACATGTTAGAAACACATGCTACCCACGTGCATCTGCGAGAGGAAGCAGAGCGCGTTATCGCTCACCATAGCAAATGTTTAATCAAGGAGGTTCACTCCCCCGTTTCGCCTCCATACGTCGATCTCGCCAGAATGAGTTGGGCTTATGGGCAGATAAGGTATTTTCCCAGGCGCACCGGGACATTCTCCCGAAGTCCCCCACTCAACTATCCCCTACGCCATGGAGATGGCTCCGGGTATTAATGCCTTAGCTTTACCCAATTAGAGCAGATCCCGATTATCTTCGTGAGGCATCATGCTGATCCGGTCTCCCTTGTGCACCTAGGAACTCTCTACCTCGAGACCCCCCTTATTTTCCAGAAGAGGACAATATTCCTTGAGTGCCAAGGTTCGTGCCTTCGAGACACTAAGTCCACAAGGCCCCCTTGTTGTTCAGAAAGAGAACAACGTTAGAACAGCAATTGTTTTTGAGCCCGTTTGACAAGAGACGGTTCTCACCCCCCCCTCTGTTGTTCAGAAAGAGGACAACGTTAGAACAGCCATTGTTCTTCAAGAACGTTCGTCAAGAAACGGTTCTCGTTCCCAAGAAATCACGTCCGGATAATTTAATTTCCCCCTTTTTTAACGTTCTTCAGGAGAACGCTTGGTTTCAACAATAACCTCCATTGTTCATCTAGAACATCTCCGATTTGCTGTCACAAAGATTGCTCTTACTCCCGAGCCCCACTTCGCTCTCACTCTTCGAAAACAGTCCTTTCCCTTCGTTAAGGACAACCCCCTGAAGAACCCTTCTGCTGGAAATTGCCAGTGGACCGAAGATTCCTTTGCATCGTCTCCCTCTGCACAACAACTTTGTAATTACGTAAGCTGAGCATTACCTTTAATCATTTAACCTTTTGTCAACGCAACCCTGTGCTTTAAATGGTTTAGCAAACCATCCCCCCCTTTGAGTTTTATTTGTTTACCTTTTTAAATCTTTCCAAATCTTAATCCTCGGATTAGTCAGATATTCCCACGACCCTTTTCATTCTCCGTTTATGTAAACATTTTTTTTGTGTGTTGTTGATAGTTTAATTAATAAAACTCTATTTTATTAATGGTAGCTATATTATTTATCCTTGTGCTCCGTTCCACCTCAGTCAATCAGATTACCACGCACTCGAAATATTAGAATAATTTCCTGAACGAATAGTTATATATGGTATATCGTCGAGAGCCTAGTCTACGACAATAAGATAGACTCGATTTTTATTACAGCATATTTTTCCCAAATGGCGCTATCATCCAAGCCTATATGGGCTTTGTTTTTGCCACAGCTGGTCATGGGTTACCTTAAATAACTAGTTATTCTTTCTCTTTTCAGGTCTAGTTGTGCAGTAGGATCAATCGTAAGTGTAAGAACCATCCTAACAAATTTTGTTTCATCTGCGGACACGTGGTTCTTCCAGACCGTCAAGCGAAAATCACGGATTTTGTGAAGAAGGCTTATTACGCTTATTTTGGAGTCAAACTAGGGGACCAGGATAAGGAATTTGTTTCCCATATATGCTGCAAAACATGTGTAGAGAACTTACGGGATTGGAGGAATAGGAAAAGAAAGAGTATGCCATTTGGTGTCCCAATGGTGTGGAGGGAAGGGAAAGATCACGTTACCGACTGCTACTTCTGCATGACAAATTTAAAAGGTATCAATCGCAAGAACAAGCATCATGTTGAATACCTTGATGTTCCTTCTGCCATAAAGCCAATCCCCCATGGATCAGATGGTCCTGTTCCTGTGCGTGATGTCATCATAGAATCTAGTTCTGATTCCGAATCTACTGACATGACTGATACAGGTAAGTGTGGTGCATACGAGCCATAAGAGGACGACCAATCGGTGTCATTGACTAAAGCCGAACTCAACGACTTGACACGAGACCTGAACCTATCTAAGGAGTCTGCCCAGCTGCTGGGTTCTCGTCTTCGAGAGAAACATCTACTCGCCCCAGGAACAACGTTCTATTGGTATCGGGAACGCAAGAGCGAATTCAGAAAATTATTTATGTTCGATGGAGCGTCTTCACTGATCTACTGTAACAATTTTGCTAAACTGATGAAATTAATGGGTATGATGTATGTTGCCATGGAATGAAGACTTTTTATTTGCTCGTCTAACAGAAGTCTCAAGGCAGTTCTTCTGAATAACGGAAATAAGGTTTTATCAATCCCTGTTGGACACTCGGCTGAAATGAAAGAATCCCACAACAGCATGGAACGTCTGTTGTCTGCTCTAAATTTCCAGGAACATAAAGGGTTGATTTGTGGAGATCTTAAAGTTGTTGGACTTATCCTAGGACTTCAAGGTGGGTACACAAAGTATCCATGCTTTTTGTGCTTGTGGGATAGTCGGGCTGACGACCAGCATTATGTCAGAGAAGAGTGGCCATCAAGACAAGAATTAGAACCGAGGTCACACAATGTTCTGTCCCACCCTCTGGTTGAACCGAGCAAGGTGTTACTTCCACCCTTACACATCACACTCGGTCTAATGAAGAACTTTTTAAAAGCACTGGACAGGGAAGGTGAAGGATTTGCCTTCCTCCACCACAAGTTCAAACGAATCAGCATGGAGAAGCTTAAGGCAAGTATATTTGATGGTCCTCAGATAAGACAACTCATAAAAGACTAGTTTTGATGATTCACTAAATCGTACTGAACTCTCTGCCTAGCTGTCCCTTAAGTTTGTCATTGCAAACTTCCTTGGTAACTACAGAAGTCCTCAGTACCAGAAGATGGTTGATGACTTAATGGAGAATTTTCGCAAACTTGGTGCGCGTATGTCAGTGAAAATGCACTTTCTTCGGTCTCATCTGAACTATTTTCCAGAAAATTGCGGAGACTTCAATGAAGAACAGGGTGAGCGCTTTCACCAAGACATCCGTGTCATGGAGGAACGCTATCAATGCTAATGGGATGTGAACTTTCTGGCTGACTACTGTTGGTGCCTTAAGAGGGATGTGGTGTCTGCTCGGCACAATCGGAGGTCACTGAAGTAACAATTCATCCATGAGTAGCTTATTTTGTGCATTGTACTATTCATGCTATCTATTAAAAATATTCTGTAAACCGTCTGTGAGTAAATCGGTCCAATATTTGCTATTATGTGTTTCATTCACAACAAATATTTGGAAATATAGGAGTTTTTGGTATGTGCTCATATTTCAAAAACCTGACCTGATTGGGTAAAATGAGCATGAATTTCGGATTCAGTGCAAAAAACTGAACTAAAATCAGGTATTATATATTTGACCTTGAAAACAACGCAGACCAGGGTAATTTATTATTTCTTCTTGTGGAGAAAATGATTTCAACAGGCTATACAACTAAGAAATTTTTTGATGAGGATCAGGTAACCTTTTTAAATTACTTTCTTCCAAGGAAATTTGAAGATAATCGCTTGTAGAACTGCCAAAAATTAGGAAAAACTACCAAAGTTTTAAGATTATAAAGAAATGAAAAGATGATATTGTCGAGATCAAATGGGAAAAACAAACGGTCCATTCACGTTCTATCATATTTACATTATCCTAATAGTGTTGTATAAGCTACGCAACGGGAAAGAAATAGGAATAGACAGAAATTAATTTGTAATCACAATCTCGTATTATGTATTATAACAAGCACATGAATTATGTAAACAAGTTTGATCAGAACATGACTGTATATGAAGTACAAATGTATATGAGTCACAAATAATGGTATAGAATCTCTTTCTATTTTATAGATACTGCAATTGAGAATAAACACATTGTCTACTGAAAAGTTCACACACCATGAATTTCTTCGAAAGATTTTAGATTGAGCATCGTTGAAGGCCGTAAAAACAACTCGAGTTTTAAATATTGGAAAGCCTTGATTATATCGCACTAAGGCGCAAGTGAGGAGGTGAATATTTACTGAGATCCGGAAAAAAGCGAATCTAAGCACCAATCAGAAAGATGGTAATAAGGAAGGAGATTTCCATATGTAGTATCAAAATACCTTACGTTTGCACAGATTGGATGTGTTCAGCGATTTAAATTCCAATTTGTTTAGGCAAAAATAAGGACTGCTTTCAACGCCACCACTCATAATTATGCAAGTGGTACAAAATTCATACCACTTCGATGATAATTATATTTGCAAGCTGGTACAATTTATGTACCAAGAATTTTAAAAAAATAAAGGAAATTTATTTATTTTGATTTTTATTATGAATAATATATATTTTTTTCAAGTTGTTAAAAATGATCACTCATTTTGGAAAAACAATGTTTGTAAATAAACCCTTTATTTTACTCCATTGCTTTCTCGATATTTTCTAAGAGTTTTCTAAAGATTGAGAATGACCATGTTTTTACTTAATTATTCCAATTATAAAGAAAACGAAACTTAATTTAGAAAATTGATCAAAATCAGCAAATATCTGTTTGTTGTTGTTTTTTTTTTGTATATTCGGACGTTTTATTGAAGTTCTTTCTAAAATAGATTTTCCATTTTAATCTTTAACCAGACGAATTAGCTACTCGCCTCTAAAACCAAATAAACCAAAAGTATATTATAAAAGCAAATTTAGATCGAATAGAATTACATGCTGGTTGTTTTCTTTTTATTTCAATAGAATTCGCATAACTTCTTTTCCTTGCCTTTATGCCTTTATGGAAAAAACAGACCAAGAATAAATTATTAGGAGATATGTACTAGAAACTTTTTAATTTTTTTAGCCCAAAACGCCGTTCTTTCAACCAGATAGAACATTAGTAAGCTCCTCCAGTAAGGAGAATCACAGCAGCAGCTTTGGCTTTTTTATATATATTTTAGCCAAATATCATTGAAGAAAAATTAAAACAACAATACTGGTAAAATTTCCCTCTGTTCGTGTTTTTGTTGCCCTGTTAGATCGATAGCTTTACCATGTTGTGTCAGCAATTTGTTAAAGATTGCCTCATATAATTTACGTCTTGTTTCCAATCATATTAATTTGATAGCTTTGTATTATATATTCTAAATGTATTTATATACTCGTTTCGTAATAAGCGTGTTGACGTTTTTATATCTAATTCTTTGTCTAGCTGGCCAACCTAGTCATATTTCTCGTCTAATTTCTATGTTCGTTTAGAAGCTACATTTTTGTGTTATATAAATTTCCTCATTTTGATGTTGCTTAATAAAGTTGCAGGCGGTAAATATTTTCAGATTTCTCATTTTTTTAAATAACGCACAGATATAATTGTTTTGTTTCTTGGGTATGTTTTTGCTTTGATTTTTCATTGGTTCCAGTTCGTTGGGCCGTATCTGTATTTTAATCTTTTTCCTGAAGTGTCTAGGATCGATACTTGTGTTGAAAGAGCTAAGAAATGAATCAATTCAAATATGAGGTCATTCAATGATAGAGAGGTAAAGTAAAAGAGTGTAGAGACAGAGAGATTTATTATCGAAGGAATGAATATCAAATGTGTGATTGAACGGAAATAGAATTTAAATGAGTGAGACGAATATTAGTGTAAAGAAATTACAATGGAAATAAATAGAACTTTTTGGAGCTATGACTTTGCTCTTGTTTCAAGCAGATTACTTAATTTTGTCTTCTTCACTTAAGAGTGAAATTTAATTTTCAAACCTAACCTAAACTAAAAATTTGATGGGGCAGAGAGGCATGCATTTATTTCCAGGAAATATGGCACCGCCCATTTCAACGAGTACCTCAGGGTTTTTGCATCTAATTTGAATTTCAGTTCAAGCATTGGAAACGACTATGATTTACAAGATAAATCCTCTGAGGGAGAAAAAGGACGTTGAAAAGTTCTAAAATATTTTGCAAATATAATGATTCTACTTTTCGAAATAAAATATTTATTTCCGTATTTGTTTCATTACTTTAATTAGTTTTTCCTGACCCTCATTTATTCTGGCACTCCTCATTTGAATCCCTTGAACATGAAAGGCGAGAGAATGCACTTTCCTAATGACTTCCAAGAAGGAAAATCTTCCTACGAGTCGTCCTCATATTACGAGCTCGGACTCAGGAAGGAGAAAATTGATTCATCTTGCATATAATTAACCGCTTTGGATTCCTCAGTGAACGATGCAGATTTTCTAATACAGTATTCAATAAAATATTGTAATGAAATATTCTTTATTATTGAGGCTAATTAGTTCTACTTCTAAAGTCAAGTTAGGGAATCTCCTGCTCAATGAGTCCAGTACTCTCGACATCTTGGTTGTTTTACACATGGAACATTTAAATAAATATATAAATTGAGTTAATACATCAGCTACAATCCTTTATTTTTAACTAAAATAATGATTTGGAAATTATCTTCAGAATGTTTGATGAACATTATACAACAAATGACTTGCGGTACAGAAAAGGTTCGAAAAACTCTTCCTTATGCCTTAAAAATGAATAAACTCATTCATTATTACGATAATTTTTTTAAGGAATATTTTAAAGCTTAAATTACAGTTAAAATTGCATATAGTTAAAATCTACTCTTTTCTAATATGAAGAAGACCTATTTTAGAAATGATACATTTTGACATAAAATTGTAATCGTGTTTCTCATTATTATTTCCTGAAGATGACATTTTATTTGCTAACTTAAATTTTAATAAAGGATGAATCAATTTTATATGATTTTGTCATGTAGCAATCAACACAAAGTTTGCCTTCGTAGTCGCTCTTTCTTTATTCACAAATATTTGTCTTTATTCTGTTCAAGAAGATAAAGAGGAGGCAAAGAGATGTTCAGGACTGGCGGAATTCATCCAGCTGAAGGAGAAATGGCTATTGAAGGAGAGAGAAAAAGAAGCGAATGACAAAACTGAAGGAAAAATGTTACCAAGAAACAGATGAATGGAATCAACTTAAGTGTTTTGATGGAAAATAGTTGGAAAAGAGGAGAGGGATAAATGAGGGAGGAATCCGAATTTCTCTGTAATGGATATTAAAGTTCAAGGTATAAGAGATAAGTAGATATGAAATTTAAAGTGTAAACGTAGATGAATACGACGATTAGACTGCTCTTCTTAGGTAGTAAGGCAGCTTAGTAGGTATGAGATGGCAACATGAATCTAAAAGTACTCAAACCATCGAATTTTTTAAAAATAATGTGGTTTTACATATGAAATTGTTTAAGTGCCAATTTTACTCTTTCAAGCCTTTTTCTACTATATTAGTGGGTATATTCAAAATCATGTATATCGACAATACTAAATGATATTTACTTATTATCTAACAGATGTGCATCATTTATATCATTAAGTGCAATTACGTAGATCATTTTTCAGACTTTTTGAAATTTGCTTTGACTCAATCTTGGATCTCATTCGCTTGCTGATCACCTGAGCTCTGAACTCTCCATCTCTCGCTTCCCGTGGGAATTTGTTTGTAGAAGCCTCAGTCACCATTTTAACAATCCTGTCAATGCTTTGTGTGAGGTAAGGCCAGTTGAGTATTTCCATGTGAGTGATGAAATACTTTTTCACATCAGAGGTGTTTAAAAAAAAGGTGAGAAATGGCTATGATACACAATACTGCAATCATTATAATTAAGGTCAGGTGTACTTTTGGTCCTAACACACGAATTTCCTAGGTGAGTATCTGGGTCCATGTCTCACCTTATGATCCAGCACACCTTGTCAGGTAACTTAATCAGTTGAGGGCAAATAGAGTTCCGGGTGTAATTTCAAATAATATCAAAGTCTCCCTAAGTGCACCCCAATTAAGTCTTATGTAAGTAAGCCCTTTCTTTCAGCCAGGAAAACATGGCATTAGTAATCTTCTCCGCATGCGACTCGTTGCTAGTTGATTTCCCTAGGACAAAGTGAAACAGATAGTAGTGACCAGCTTCAGTCAAAATATTTTAGTTTACCTCATTTATCTTTTCAGAAAGAGTTTGGCCGCTATTGTTAGCTTCAATCATCACATTGGTTAGGTCGGTCTGTTTAACAACAAGGATGAAGGAAATTTCCTCTCCTCACTGCACTTCTCGAACTCTTGCCACATTTCTATTAATTATCAACTTGTCCTTGATTTATTGACAGTTTTCTTATCAACCACTGAAGCTAAGATTAACTTAGCTTCATCTTCCTGAATCTTTGGAAGATTGAATTGATCCATGGTAGTGACTCATTCACAGCCTATGTACAACTGAGGCTACTCTGATATCAGTAGCAGCAAAGATTTTCAATGCCCATCTTCTTTTATATCGAAACCTGCGGAAGTCCATATTCCACTTTCCCACCACAAATTATGGAATTGTTTTCAATGTAAATATTTGAGTCAGGTAAACCTAAATTGCGCACTCGTTGAAGAAAGTGGGTCACCTTCGCTCAAGAGCAGGAGGAAGAGGGAAACTCGAGCACTAGACCGGGATCAGAAACGACTTGTTTGGTAGCTCTTTGGCTAGCTCATTGGCCCCTCCTGCGTCTCATCTCGAGTTCTTAACTTTGAGTACACTTAAACGAACATTTGTCCATGGGAGTTTATGATACTCCCTCCACTCGTAGTGTTTATGATTGCCGTTGTTGGTTATTGCCGTTTGCATCAAATTAAAATCTTTATTACCCTCCTTAATTTTTTCTCTCATTTAACTATTAGTTAATTGTCTATTTTCTGTCCATAACATCTCTAATCTCCGGATAACTTTGTCCAAAATGATTCAGTGCTTCTTTCGCTCTTTAAATTAATGTAACCGTAGACGAAATCAATGGCAATGACTAATTCAGTAGAATGAGTCTTAGTGCAGTCACGTTTAGTCCTTATAAATAGTCCTTAAATGACTGGGTAGTCCTACAAATTAATTCAAGAAAGAAGCGAGAAAATGGATAGAGGGAATTTACCTCACCCAAATTTCGCTTCAGTTCTCAAAAAACCTAAAGGTGCATAATTAGAATAAAAAACAAACCTTTGCCATACAAAAAATAAAATAAAAATAGAAAGCGATAATTTTATACCAAACTTTCTTGTTTACTTGAGTCTCTTATTTACTTGAATTTATTTGAATTTTTCCACAGATAAAACCTGCCTTTGCTAGGAAATGGGGGAAAGTTGAGGAGAACCACTGGCCTCCCATCCCAATTTTTGCTTTCAATAACGTCTTCATCCTCATCTTCCAGAAAATATCTACTCAATTAAAGTATTATAGTTGAGGCTAAAGTCTTGTTAGAAGCGTCGTCACTCCACCTTTCCTACAGGGTTTAGCCAGAGACAAATTTTCTAGGACTTAATCATATACATCCATATCTATGGTTTTAAGTATGTTTTATAATTCAAAATCATGCTATTTAATTATTATATAATTCAAACCAATATTTTTTACATTAACTTTTATAGATCTTATAAAAATGTTCTCAATGATGGATGCGGTGGAAGGAGACGACGAGCAGGAGCAACAGGTAGCTAATTTTCTGGAAGAGAATCTGACAGACGAGGGAGGAAGGCAGCTGTCGCGAGATTAAGAAACAGCAGGACAAAGAAGACTCCTTAGGGGCTCTTTGTGATTCGAGGAGAATAGGATAAAAATAGGAAAATAGGATAGGGAGAGTGGTATATGAAGCAGAAGACTTTCATTATACACCGCCGCTTAATCCCAAACCAGCTGTATGAGGACTAGTTCATTAAAAATAATGCACACGACACTTTCATCCAGTTGTGGAGATTCTGTTTTCTATATATAACCAGGTTTTTAGATCATAGGAGTAAGGCAGACAGAACTCTTTAATTCGCTATATTTGACGCTTATTCCCTCTAATAGTGACTACTTTACATACATAAAATTGACTAGGTGATGTCAGGAAGTAATTCATTCTTTCCTTATATATATTACGTTTGAATTGATTGCATATTTGTATTTACTGTTAAGTAAATTTGCTAAAATGAAAAGTAAGCGAGTCTGGATTCTCAATCTCCATCTTTAAATTACCAGTTATTCAGAATAATCAGGAAAAATATTTCAATCTATTTTGTGTCACTGATAGATATTCGGTTCGATGTAAAGAAGGGCTGATCGACTCAACGAGCCGAAGACTCTCGACGGATTAATATGTTTATATTCTAAGAAAAATCCTCGAGATGGTTTATATATTAGTTTTGACGCCTTTACCACGTCTTTCCGTCGACACTCAATAAATGGAATCCATTTTCTCCTCCAGTCTCGTTTCCACAGCAGACACGTTTCCACCTCGTTTCACTCCACTTAATGTACCCCTATCCCACGTTTCTAGACATTAGCGCTCCAAATATTATAGAGCGGCAGAAATTGGGATTTGTAATTTTTAAAAAATCTTCTTTCCATTGACAAGACTCCTTTGCGACGTCCACGAAATTAGTATAGTTACTTTAAAATTTGGGAAAGAGGGTGAATTGCCTGAATGAATATTAACCAGTAAGAGAAAGGAGTGACGTAGAAACAAATAGGAATCATAAATTTCTATGTATGTATTTGAAAGGAAAATTTGCACAATCAAGATTTGGGTATGATGTCTCTTTGGTAAGAATGAATAGTTAAAGGGTACAATACACATGGTGGTTCGGATTCCACGTAAAGCTGTAGGCCCACCGACCAACTTTCTCCCTTTCAAGTCTACTACGCTACTTCAAACTTTGGTATCTCTAACTTTTCCTCTTTCTCTCCCTCTCCTTCTCCTGGTCTCCTTCTCCCCCTTCCTGTAGTCTGACAAGACTACGGAGAGGGGAGGCCTGGGGGCCGGGTTCCCTTCCCTCCCCCTCCAGTTATCTCAGGATGACCGGAGTAGGAAGGGGATGGGGCTGGCAATCTTACTTTATCTCTCCTTCCACACTTCGTCTTGTTCTCATCAAAGCAGTTCGGGAAGACTAGCGAAGTACCAAACACAATTTTAGAAGTCAATGACCGGATAATACTTGAAGACTACCAGGGCGAGACACGATCACCTTATCAATAACCTCTTATTATTTTAAATCACAGGGTTGCTTTAATCTATTTATGAAGTCATTTCAACCAATATCGCCCAGTACTCACAATAGGAATTGCATCATTTCTGTCCTTTGGCGACCAGACGATAATAATAATGCCCAAGGTCGAATCTTCCTCACAGGAGATTCAGACCTCACCCCTCGGGCCTATTTCCCCTAGGCGTCATCAATGATTGATTACTGGTGTCCAGGATTTTGGCCGGGCTTGCTTACCCACCCTTCCACGTTTCACTCACACATTTACCACCGATATTTATTCTGCCAGTCGCGATTTTGGCCAGGCAGGGGCTCCGTAAGTGCACCAAGTCGGGTCATGGGCCCGGGGGCACTTATAAGGTCTTAAATGATGCCGAGCTTTAGAGCCGATGTGTGTCTTTATGTTATGCCTTCCTTGTATTGATTTTGTAGACCTACGTGCCCTCCTGACCCCGAGAATCCCAAGCAGACTCTTTCTTAGACTCATCGAGCGGGTTACCTGCGAGATATTTTCATTTCTCACCTTTCAACTTCACGACTTCCTTGACCAACTTTTCATCACAGAGTTGCTGGCTGCTATTCCCTCGTTAGTGTATGCTTTGTAACGTAGAGGGAAAAATAATAATGAAAATAATAACAAAAGAATTCCGGATTGAATGCAGGTAATCAACGACTGAATGAAGAACTCTAGACTCAGAAAATGGACAAATTAAAGGGGTCTTGGAATCTTCGAACTTTTTACTCTTTTATCTCCTCCATTCAAGGATTTGATTACTTTACTTTCTTGCCCTCTTTACCCTGCAGGGAAGTACCTTGGGTAGCCTGTTACAGTTGGTATCCCGAGGAATTGGACGTTTCCCCGGCCTGAATGCAAACTCGGGAGGTCCTGCCACTGGGTCGACTTGAACTCTGATGCTGCCTGGGGATGTTGTTGGTGCACTTTCCCCTCACCCACACTCAGCACTACTTATATTTTTATTATTATTAGTTATTATTATTAACATTAAAATAAAATCCCATACGTAACAAAAAACAGGATAAATTTGATAGTGGTATCATTATGGTGATAAGCAGGTTTTCAACACTGCCGTATACAAGAATAATCTCCAAGAACTTGTGATCCCCTCACTCTGAACAGTCGGAGTATGTGAGCCTGTTTTCACGCACAGCGATGCTCCAGAATTACGTACTGTTAAGAACATCAATGCATTTTTTCAGATCTATGGTATATGATTTATCGAACTTTAACAACGTTGAAACGAACTGTTTTTTTAGAAGAAAATAACTGATTACAAATGTCATATTACTCCTCTTCATAGGAGAAATCGCATTTTGACTCAGTCTCTGCACTAGGAGCAAATTGAGGGGATAAAATCCATGTTTTTAAAACAATGTCAGAATAAAGATCTCACGACCACATATAAAAGCCCAAGAGAACAGTTTATAATCCTATGTAACAGAGTTTGTCTCACCAAACGTGCCTTGGAGACTCATCTCTTCGCAATCTCTTTAGTTGATAGACGGGCGCTCTGTGAGTGCAGTTACTTCTTTCTTGTATCTGTATATATCCTTCATACATTTAATTCTTACATTTACTTCTTTCTTGTTTCTGTATATATTCTTCATAAATTTAATTCTTGCAGTTACTTTTTTCTTGTGTTTGTTTATATTATTTACACATTTTTGGTTCTCTCATTGTCGAGAATAGAGGCTCCTTGCGGCCATGTGGCCCGTCGAAACCACGAGGTCATGCTCGAAGTCAGTCCACGTAAGCGAGGACCGTAAAAACAGTCAGAATATCGAACTGATTTCCACGATAAGCGAGGAATTGGAATCTCAAACGCGCACTTCTGTCGTCTCCCACGGTGTTATCAAGAAACCCCCGTGGAAGTACTTCCCATCCTCAAGCGCCGTGTTGGTTCGTGGAGAAATTCCCCCACGCCCCCCCCCATTGGCAGAGGCCTTGACGGATCTGGCTGGTCCTTATATATTGTTGATCCCAATAGGGCATCGACAGTATAGGTCTGCCTCTTACAAGGAAACACGTAATTCTCGATCGCGTTCCCATTTTTGTCGACGTGCCGAAGGCTAGAATCCTACTGAAGGATCTGAACCCCAGTCAATTGGCCCATCGTTGGTTTGGTATATTTCGTTTGGCCCGAATATTCCCTACAGTTAGTTTTACTACTAGAGTTTAAACTCCCTGTGGTTAAAGCCACTTGAATAAACATCTGATCCCTCATTTCATCTCTTAAACCCTCAACCCATGCCAGGCTGAAATGAATCATTTGTGGCTATTCCAGCCAGTCATCCCGGTGTGTGTATGTACAGAGTCTCGTATCGCCTCTCTCCCCCCCTCCCTTCAGTAGAGCCCGCTCTGAGTAACTCTGATACGTTCGGTCCTTGTATACACAAAGTACCTATTGCCATTATTTCATATAATCTATTTATTGTGTATAACTGCGTATATATTAAAGTTGACTTTTGTACCTAGTTTTTCATCAGCCTCATAGCCGGAGCCTTCATTAGTTAATATCGGCCAACTGCACTCAATCTTTAGAATTTAAAATCCTTCGCACTCGTTCCCCCCCCTCTCACTTCTATACCTTATCTCTGTCGTGACTAGAGTAGAATCAAGGTTATGCGTTGACCTTGAACGACCACGCCTATTAGGTAGAAGGGACGTATATGTCGGGGTCATTATACGACACTCATCTTCCCTGTATTCTTTCCATCACTCCTTACAAACATTCTCGCGGAGATACTACCTTTGCTCTTCGTTTCATAGTTTTAAATAAGTAATAATAATAATACTAATAATAATAATAGCATAGTTTTGTTTACTATATCCTTTAATGGGAACCAATAAGGTTCTCGTAGGACGGTTGTAAGGAGAGAGCTGCAAAGGGGAGGGGGGGGGTAAAACTATGTGGAAGATCCTCCTTCAGGCATTGGAGCCAGGAGGGCACGCAGACCTCTCCATTTCAGTGCCAGCTTGGCGGCAATTGATACCCCTTTTGTGGTGGAAGAGGAGTAAAGAAGAAAGATAGGGGAAGGGCAGTATAGGGAAAGATAATGGTAGGGACAAAACAAGCATGGTAAAACCTACTACCCCGACCTCCAACCGGGGCCACTAGGCAAAGGGGTAACCCCCCTTCTCTCGGCTCTGAACAGGGATTAATGGACGTAAGGTTGTCGGCGACTAGCCTGCACAATGCCCCGCCCCGTAGGCGAAAGAGGCGAGAAGAGGCTCCTAACAAATGCTGGTAAAGTGGAAATGGCTTAAAGGAATAAAGCAAAGGTAGTCTCAATCTAGTTTGAGACTGCCGGGTGCGCTGGGGTCTGAAGTGAGCGCCGCTTTTCCGACCTACCACAACGCCCCCCCTCATGAGAGCTCTGCCTTAGGTGAGGTTAATGAGGTGAGAGAGAGCTGCGTGCCCCACCCACCCACCACCCACCCCTCCAAATAGTGCGGACTGTATTCGATCAGAAAATTTAACTGCTAATATTACGCATATTTTTTACCTTCGTTGTCTGTCTTTTTCTTCTTAAAAAGAGAATTTTTAAAGTTTTCTCTAAAAGGGAGAAACTACCATGGAAGTAAAAACAGTGCCGATTATATATGATTCAGTACGAAATATCAAATAAAATTTGTCACTTTTACGTATAAAAAAGGAATTGAAACTTTAAAAGTTATAAGTAGAACAATTTCTCCCTTATCTTATCCAAGTCATCTTGCTATTAATATTTTCTCCAGATATGAACTAACAGACAGTCACCCTCGAAGGCAGCGTCATACTCGTTTAGTCCGATTAGCAGGCTGATGCATCATACAAACACACTCCTGTTTCATCTAAGATATGACCGCATATGTAGATGTCAGTGTCTGCATGTGTCATAGAGAGAGGGGAAAGATAGAAAATAAGGGGAATCGTGGTATTCATTATTTGACAAAGAATAATCAGGCATTGAATTAATGAAAAGAAAATGAAGATTTCTCCCTCATTACCCACGAAGCCGAAACGATTCCAGCAAACGATTAGAAATTAATTCTTTACATTAAAGAAGCGAAAATTGCTATGTTTTTAGACGTAGAAAAATTCAATGAATTTTTAATGATTTCAATATTTAGCCTTCATTATTTTATAAAAAAATAGATGTTTGTTTTTCATACACAAGACATTTAAGTGTTCTCATACATATATACGAAGGGGAGAAGACTACCAAAAACGTGGCAAAATATATGGTAGCAAAGCATAAGTAATATAATCGTCAATCAATAAAAGGTAAGATAAATTATTTAGCCCGTGTGATTTTCAACCAATTTTTTAGTAAGGAATTAATTGAGAAAAATTAAATTCTATAAACTTGTTCTAAGGATGGTTGTGAATGGTGGTCTTATTTATTAATTGAATCCAAATGGGATTTTATGATTATTGGAGGGTTAAACCAATTTCTGCATCAGAGTGTCGGTGTCAGAGAGAGAACTACTGACCTATAGAAATAGGAACCAGCAAAGAGAGAGAGAGAGAGAGAGAGAGAGAGAGAGAGAGAGAGAGAGAGAGAGAGAGAGAGAGAGAGAGAGAGAGAGAGAGAGAGAGAGAGAGAGAGAGAGAGAGAGAGAGAGAGAGAGAGAGAGAGAGAGAGAGAGAAGAGAGAGAGAGAGAGAGAGAGAGAGAGAGAGAGAGAGAGAGAGAGAGAGAGAGAGAGAGAGAGAGAGAGAGAGAGAGAGAGAGAGAGAGAGAGAGAGAGAGCTACAAGGAGCTATGAGGACAAGAAGTACCCTAGGAGACCTTACGGTCCATTCAAAGAGTGTACCTTTGGGCTAACAGTTGAGCAGGCACAGTTCTGCACAACCACTTAAGTGCCCAAACGGCCACTTTTCAAGACTTTGTCCAGTCTTGACTTGAACTGATCAACAGAATTGCTGTTGACAACTTCCACTGGAAGTGCGTTCCAACTACTGCAAATGCTGTATGTGAAAAATTCACCACACAGGTCACGGTTGTAACGCTTCAGTTTAAGTTTGTAGCCGTGATTTCTCGTTCTGCCCTCACTAAGTTGGAAACTATCCGTGTAGTCTACATTATCGAACCCTCAAAGTATTTTGAAGACTTCGATAAGCTGAAGACGCAGTCTCCGGGTTTCCAACGAGAACAGATCTAATTCCCTTAATCTATCATCGTAACTTTTGCGTCTGATAGATGGAATCAGTTTGGTTGCCCTGGCTTGCACGCGTTCCAATCTCGCGATGTCCTTTCTAAATGAAGGACTCCAAAATTGTACGGCATACTCCAGGTGCGGTCCGACAAGTGAGTTGTACAAACACAGTACTATCTCCTTGTTCCGATATCCAAACTGGCGCTTTATGTAGCCTAGTATTGTTACACCCAAGTCCTTGTCAATGTCGGTGGATTAAATAGCAGTGCCCTTAAGGATATACTGAGATTGAATGGTTTCGGTGGCCGACATGCATCGCTTTGCATTTGTTCACATTAAATGGCATCTGCCACGTGTCCGACAACTCTCCAATCTTCCCAAGATCATCTTGAAGGCAGGCAGTATTTCCTTCCTTTGCGACGTCCATACCAAGCCTGGTATCATTGACAAATTTAGAAATCTTCGCAACCATGTCACTGTCCATGTCGTCGACCTAGATGATGAATTGTAGTGGTCTCAGGACAGAACCTTGAGGGACAGCGTTAGTAACGGGCACCCAGTAAGAAGCCTGTCCATTTAATACTACCCTTTCCGTCTGCCGTTTAGCCAGTTCTCTATCCAACTTGCTACATTTCCGTCTACGCCCAGCGCACGCACTTTTTGAAGGAGGCGGCGGTGTGGTACCTTATCGAAGGCTTTTTGAAAGTCTAAGTAGATAACATCCACCGCTTTATCCAGGTCGTGCTCACTAAAAACGAAGTGGAAGAATTCCACAAGATTCGTTAGGCATGACCGGTGCCTTCGAAACCCATGCTGTGAACTCCTCAATAGCAAGTTGGATTCTAAATATGACGTCATTTTGTCCACCAAGATGCTTTCCATGATTTTACCGACTATTGAGGTTGCGCTAATAAGTCGGTAGTTCTACGGCTGCCTAGGGTCTCCCTTTTTGAAGATAGGAGTTACCTTCGCTTCACGCCAGTCTCTAGGAACGCATCCGGTCCGGATTGACATGTTGAAAATTGTGCTCAAATGTCGTGTCACTTGATTGCGCACTTATTTCAACATTTTAGGTAGAGACCCGTACGGGCCAAGGGACTTATTCGTCTTTAGATGAGTGATCTTTTTTTCTATTTCTCCTTGAGTGAAGTCTATTTCCTCCAGCTTTCACCTAAGTAGGAATCTGTGGGCTGGGGGATGTGACCACTCTCTTTAGTAAGCACTGAAGAGAAGTAGTCGTTCAGGAGGTTAGCATTTTATGCATCTGATTGCTTTAATGCTCCCCTCCTCATTCATTAAAGCGCTAATCGTGCGATGGATTGGCTTATGGCTGTTTACATAACCAAAGAACTCCTTGGGATTCTCCTTGCAAAGTCTCGCCACTCGGAGGCGCTCGGCACGCTTTGCTGTCCTTATGCTGGACTTCACTCTCCTAGCTAGCTTACGTTACTCGTTAAAGTCTCCAGAAATCTTTGACTGCAGGTACACCGTTCTTTTCTCCCTCAGACGGTGACCAATTTCTCGATTAAACCACTTTGGTTGAACAAAAGACTGACGGAGGCTTTTCAAAGGGATAAATCGTGATTGAAGACTCATGAACGTAATTTTGAATCTATTTTACGAATCTTCAACACCCTAACATAGTTCTAGCCTCGCATCAGTCAATGCAGCACCCAAAACTGCAAAGTCTACTCTTCTTAAATTAAGTTTCCTCGATTCACTTGTCGCAGACTCTACCTTAGAGACCTTGACTATAAATCTAACTAGTCGGTGATCACTGCCACCGAGCTCTTCGCTTACAGAGAGAGAGAAAGGACGCGCACGGTCTCCCCTTTCAAGGAGAGAAAGAGAAGACACACCTGAGCCACCTGTTTAATCCACGCCAACGAAGGCACAAAATCGCGAAGGCCGTGATGGGCTGAAGGCTTGACTTCGCGCAAGCTTGAGATGTGATTAAGAGCACGAAGGCTCCCGCCGGGGATTACCATGCGATGGCGTAAATCGGGCAAAGTCCACCTCGCCAGGCGAAGTGTCTGTCAACTGGAACCCTCCCCCTTCGGTCGCGGGAAAAAGCCCCTCCGTCTCACCCGTATAAAACGTCTGACGCCAGACTTGGACAGCAGTAACCACCTGTGTCCACGAGCATCCGCGAGTATCTGCCATCTTTCCGTCCCCGTTAGTTCCGTAAAACCCTTGCAGAATCCGTCAAGCTCTGTGTATTCTCCTAGAACTCAGGAGAATCAACCCCGTACTTGTTGGTACTCGTCAAATTCTCGATTCGGTATTCTAAACCCGAAGGCAAGATCTGAGTTCATCTTGATTAATAGTCGTTCGTTAAGAGGCTATTATTTTGGACTATACGCCGTCACTAACATAGCAGGATTACTCCCTCAGACCAAATATTCGAGTTAACTGCAACGCGCAATCTCTTGTGCAAGCTCTCCCTCCTTCCCTTTTAAGCCTAGGTCATCTGGGCTTCGCGTGTGCTCAAGGTTGTTTGAGCGTCCCATATGTCATTGTCCGTTCGTGTGTATGGTGGTCGACACCACCCAGGTTGCTTTTTGAAGCCGAGAATCGTGTACATCTCCTTTGTTTATATACCTTACTTAAAGCCCCTTTTAATTTTGTAAATATATTATTTTCATAGTAGTAAAGTATATTTTGTTCTCCGTTTCTATTACCCCAGAACCTTCCAAGATAGCTAAGCATTGGCTAACCTAAACTGCACTCTGAAACTTAATTTCACTCTAATGTGTATTTATAATTTCACTCACGCTCATAACGGACTAATTCGTTTACAGGCCTCTCTCTCTCGGGATGAGGAATTTGGAAAAGGTTAGGATCTAACATCAACCTACGACAGTCGGTATATATAGATTGAGGTCATTGCCATTAAGGATTTGTGCTATTTTCAAGGCACGCCCCGGGCTCCTTCAGTAACGGTGAGGGAACGGTTTCATATCTACTCCTCCAAATTGGATGTCTTACTCGATGTTCGGGAGACTGTTAACCAATCATCGTGTTTTGCTCTACAATGGAACCCTGCTAGTTACTAATCAGATAGGGAATTTTAGAATTCTTTCGTCCATAAACTTAATTTTTATGTGATGTTTGACCAATGAATGAAAAAACCCCCAGTCCTTAATATAAAAAAACCGGCGTTGAAACTTCACTGATTGCTACTCCTATTTATATCATGGATCGAAAAGACATGTGGCTCCCCGCACAACCAGCCTGAAAAATGTTTCTGCTGGAAAAAAAAATTATCATGTGACCCCTATCTTTCATCCCTCGATACAAAAAATAACTTGGAAAAATGAAAATTTGTGTTCCCTCTCTATAATCCTCTATAAAGAAAAAACCCTCGTCATTAAAAAGCTTACCCGCTCCTGTCTCTCTGCATAGCAAGATTAATACTCATAATGTCCAAGATGTTTGCTTTTATTGGGCTAAATTGTCCTTAATTATATCCTCATCATCAAAAAATGTAATACACATTTGTATGAATCAGTTTGTTTTCGTTTTTTTGGATGTCCGCCTACTCTATATTTTTACAAGAATTACCTTTTAGCTTTCTCGTTGAATCTGTGCAACCCTCTTTCTCTTTCTCAGAAACTCGTTCGAGTGTGCCATGTCTTCTTCTAATTTAATATACATCATCTTATCCCCTCCTTCTCCTAGCAACGTCTGGATGTCAGCATGAATAAAGGGTCTTCAGATAATTTTTCTTTTATCCCTCTTCCATTGTTTCTTTCTTATATATAATGACCGATTTTAGGGTATATATTAAAAGTTAAAAAACCTGACTATTGAAATATTTAATCATAAACATAACATCGATTGCTTTCTAGAACCTCAGTCCATCTGTCAACAAGCTAATAAATGCCACTCTTGTAAAATTCTTTATGTTTTGCTGCAAAAATATAAATCCAACTCGTATTCAACCTCTTCTTTTGATGTCAAGCTAAGACTATCAAATGGTTCTTTACTCCCCTAAACAAGTGATAAAAAGAAGGAGCGATATTTCCGAAACCACAGAGCAAGGGTTTAAGTTACGTACTTGAACCCTCATTTCGGATGTTCTAACATTCTTATTTCAACCCCTATTGTCGAAGTCCAACGTGAACACTTATTGCTGGTTTGAATGCATGGAAATAAACCCGCACTTCGAGGGTTGAACGTACGCAGCTCTACCTAGAACGTACTTACATTACCTGATGCCGCTTATTGGGGTTCATGACCGATGTAACCGAACCCTCCTTGCGTGGTTTCGAAGTGTTGATCTTGCTCTCGTATCAATTGATTAGGTGTTCATCCTTCCTCTCACACGACTCCTTTTTTTACTATTTTCAATCGAAGTTTTCATTGCCCTCTCTCATTTAGTACCTGTGACCCGGCTCATTGGTGTCCTTGTCTGGGCTATAGTTTCAGAAGTAAATCCTAACTGAAAATTCTATAAATCGAATATTGTCGATTCAATCAATTCACTCAATTCATTCAATTATTTCTCAGGTATTCAAGAAGTTCTGGCTTTTTTTAACCCTCGTGGGTAAATGAAAACAAAGTTCAAACAAAAGAATTTATTTTACAAAATAATTCCCAGCCCTTTCAAAGCTCCATCCTCCTCTCCCAATAAAGTTTATTTCTGCACCTTGAATAAAATTCCTTTTGCTTGCGAACAAATATGCTGTTAATTTTTTAAAATTCTGTGATTAATTCAATTGTTTTAACTGACTAATTAAATTCATTCGATTATTTTTATGCCGATTCTTTAGTTCTTTCTTTCTAGTTATATTTGCCTTTCTATTGTATGAATTCTGCCTCATTAATCATCTCATTCCTTTTCTATTTCGTTTCTTTCTCTCCGCTAATTTTGGTTTATCTATCTCGATCTGAAATTCATTTCGATTAATATAAGTACGAGTTTATGTGCATGGATATGTAAGTATGTAAGGGGACAAATCATATCGTTGGGTAGATAGAAATAATAATAGTGGTAAAAAGATAAATTACTCTAACATATTTGAAAAAAGATGCTAGGTGCCAAGTGATCAGGCTAATTGCTGTCATTTTATTTGTTTGTATATTTTGTTCGTTTGTCTTGAGGTTTTGCGATATTCACCATTTTATGTTATGTTTAATATCTTTGGATGTTAGGTTTACATTTGTCATTGCTTGTAGTATTTTCTATTAGTTATAGTGATGCTGGGTATATAATTTTGTTTTTTATTGTAATGAGGGTCGTTTTCGAGTTTCTTATTTATTCTTTCCTCAATTTTCATAATTGAGTGACATAATTGGGAATTTAACATGTCAGGTTTTATTTATCAATTTTGGGTATCCATCGTGATATTGTAAGTTTTGAGTTCGGCTTTTGTCAGTTTTCGGTGTTTTTTCACACTTTCCAAGAGTAAAATGGCGCTTCTTCTCCGGTCACCATTAGGTTTGGGAGCTCGTGGAATCTTGCATGTCTTCTAACATTTCTGTTCCCGTTAATCATGTTTATTATTTATTCGTTCCTTTTGTCTGTGATTATGTATTTTTTATTTCATGTTGGTTCTTCAAAAACTTTATTTATGGGTTTTAACATTCCCATCTTGTGCGATGTTCTGCATTGTTTGAAGTCACCTCTTCTGTGTTTTCGAGACACTGGAGGGTGTTAAGGCGGGTCATAAGATATTACTCTTACCAGAACTGTATAGATTTTCTTATTATTTCTTTCTCTGAGGTTTTGGAGCATATTTAGAGCTCTGTCTGCGGCAGTGGCTTTTAAAATTCTATCTGAGACGTTCTTTCTCTACCCTGGCATTGGAGAGTAGGGTCCTTTAGATCGTGACCAAGTGTAATTTCTCGATGTTTCCTTAATTTTGGATTTGGCCTCGTAGCTGTTGGCTTTCTATTTCTAATACAGTCATTCCAACTGCAAAGCTGCATTGCGATAAGGACAATTCAGATGGAATTTAATGATACTTTCCTTTAAACATTATCTTATAGACAAATACAAAGAGGCAGACCATGTTATTATCAAGCCTTTATGAGGTCGTTAAATACACTATGTTCTCGCAGTACTTTCTCTTAAATGCCAGCTAATTTGTAATATATTTATATAGGCAGAGAGAGAAAGAAACACGGAGGGAGATGACAAACAGAAGATGTCGAACTACCGCAGGAAAATGGTGTGGCTAATTCGAAGGGATTTTGTTAAAAGCAAACATTCGTTCCAAAACGATTGATGGCTTAGAGTGATATGTTAATACTCTTGTTCATTTTTGTGGACAGAAACAACTATTTCTCAGTAAGAAATTTAGGTTTACAGTAATGAAGTCACATTTATTTCTTTAAAATCAAAAATTTTGTTTTGTTTAATCTAGGTCATTAAATTAGAAAATGGCGTGGAATTCCAGCCAAACAAGATTTTCACTCCTGATGGGTCTTGCCAACAGATAGGTTCCAATCTGACGTCAAAAAATACCCTTTAGCTTAACTTCGCTCATCATCTGAAACTTTGTTTTCATCTGTGATTTTCTTAGCCAATACATTTTTAATTTAAACCGTGGTTATAGATAGCATAATTTATTTTCTTTGGTCAAGGAATAATTTTCTCGACCGATCGAACCAAACTCTATAAACACTCTAAAAAGAATTTGGATGACTGCCATAATGAACTATCATTAAGTTATATCTTATTAGACTTGATTCAAGTTCTTGCTAAAAGATTTATAGGGAGAAAATTGCACTTCTTGAACACTCATACAAGCAAGAAAATAACCATTAAGACCATCTCTAGCCCCTCTGACCGATCCGTCAGCACTTTGGTTCTCGTAATTACCTTTTTCAATATGAGAGAGAGGCAGTTGTCATCTGGTAAATGTAACAAAGTTGCTCGGTCTTACTTACAATATACATGGGTATATAGTCTGGGCAGTTAATCTGATAGCAGCCGTTGGAATGGCTAAACACCGCAAATTGTCGAACCTCTTAGCTGTTATCGGGCCATAAATGGATAGTTATTGGTTAGGGTTTGCCTGAAGTTTATATGGAGATAGAAGGAATTCCAGAAGTTAGTGAATTTTATCAATTTTTTAATATACAGTAATAAACCTTATCAAACTTATGGCTCTAATTTTGATTCTACTGTAAGATATTCTACGGTCATTCGAATGGTGTAGTTAATTTATCAAAAGCTATACAGCTACGAAAAACACAATTTTCCTCTGCCAAAACCTTTAACATGATGGAGGTATTATATCACGAAAAGTTATATCTTATTAAAATTACTCATTATTCACTATTATACATGGAACGGTTTGATTAGGTTTCAGACCGATTTATCCTGCTATGTAAATTTTCTCATATGGGGAAAATAACTTTGAATCTGAAAGTTTCTTTATATTAAAAATATCTTCCTGTACTCTCAGTACACATGTACCGGATTCTGAAAGTGTTATACATAGAATACTAAATTAAAGGATTTACGTGTTTCTGATTGACATTTTTTATTTAGACCAAATGGTCAAATTTTTTATGAATCTTAAAAACACCATATCAATTTATGGGTAGTTGTAATGTAAAAAATTCTAAACATTAATCCTAAAGACGTTTCATTCATTTAATATAGGCAAATGAACAACTTAGTCAACGTAATTCAGGAGATACAATAAAGCAGATTAGGTAATTTTTTGGAGAACGAAAATTTTCTCGAAGTGGCGTTTCCAATTTCCCGAACTTTTCTCTCAATTAAAGGATTAATTGATGCTCTTTCCTAATGAATTGTCTTTTCTCCTTTAAAAACACCTTTCTCCCATTATAACCCATTTCTCCCCTCTGATTTCTGTCACCCCAGAGAATGAGAGAGACTCTCCAACTCCAACAGAGGGGGGCATCACACAAAAGAACACATCTACCTTAACACAAACAAGCCTGACTTCCATCAACTTTATACATAGTAAAAATCAGCTGAAGAACGCCAAGACTCACAAAAAAACACCCCGCCCTCATTTGCATCACACTTTGACATCCAACTCTAATTCACCGCAGAAATTTTATCCTAAGCTAAGGGAAACAGCAATCAAACTTCCGCCCCTTATTCTCTTCCTCACACATATAAATTACATACCCAAAATACCTACATACAGTCGGGTAAATAAGCATTCAATACACGCTTGGATATAGTTTATTGCCTTACACACAAAAATTCATTGTAAGTTAATATTCCCGGCTGGCCCCCGACCTGCCTTACATCCTTATGATAATAATAAAGAACGGAAAAACATGAGTGAATTCAGAATTACATAAAATAACATATGCTAAGATATACAATCTCAAAATAATCACCCTGTAAGGGGGCATTAGATGTGGCAGCTGACATCCGGAGTGCGCGCAATCCGGCTGACGCTCCGTCGCGAACCTTCGAACTTAATATAGCCACGATATCCACCCTCCGATCAAGATATATATCAAGATATATATGTCGTATAATGTGGACCGCGCTTGAGACGAAGTATTGTGGTTTGAGGCCGTGCCCCTCCCTGCCCAGCCCTTCCTTCGTCCGCCGTGCTTCTCCGCTTTCGCCCTCCGGTGTTCTCCCTTTCGTCTTATTGCGTTTCTTTCCATTGTTCTGCGTACCCTTTCTGGGGTACCCTTGTTCTTTGCGTCTTCTTTCTGGGAGTCTTTCTTTGTCTACAAACCTTTTCACAGGTATTCTGCTTATCCTTTCTGGGATAATTTGTAACTTTGAAATAAAAGGAAGTGTCATCCTCCCCGGGTTGGAAGGGAGGACCAACAAGCGTGGGAGAGCGCTTGTTGGACAATGGCAGAAACCTCCAATCTCTTACTATAAGAAAAAAGCCGGCAGTTTTAAATAAGAGAGGGAGAGTGCGCAACTTACTAATAATAATCAGTAAGCAAAGATGTTTTTTTGCCACAATATAAGAATTTCAAACAATTTGCATCTGTATTTATTTGTGACAGGACTTTTTATCCCGGGCAACGTCGGGTACCTATGCTAGTTGGTATATATAGGGTGGCGTGGCTCAAAAGTAACATCACATTTAAAATTAATACGCCAAAAAAGAAAATTATAAAAATAGGGGAAATATAAAATAAAAGAGGGAATTTTTGAGTTTTATTGTGGTACAAAAGTTACTTCACATTTTCTCGTGTATCTATAATATATATATATATATATATATATATATATATATATATATATATATATATATATATAAATTATATAATACGTTATAATATCCGACTAATTATAATTAACCCTTAATGTCAAGGTACTGCAAAAGAACAGCGAGGACAAGAATTATGACAACTTATTTCAAACATAAATGATTAATTGTTACTGTGTAGAAAAGACTTTTTAACAGTATTTATTCGACAAAACTGTCCCTCGAAGTATTTCATTCCCCCAATGGCATCAAGATTCAGAGAATCCGTTATAGAGGCAATAAAGAACGCTCTGGTAGGCCAAGATCTGTGCGAAATGTATGTGTGATTGAGCGTTTAGTCACGAGCCTTTAACCACAGCAACTAACTTCAACTAGGATACGTTCCAGTCAATTAGTTGTCTTTCAAACATCATTACAACGCATACTATAAAAAAGAATTGAAACTTCATTCATACAAAATTCAAATAACTCAAATATTAAACATTACCGACAATCAAAAATGAAGAAACTTTGCACGCGCATTTTGAGGATTAAGAAGTGAATCGTCTTTTACTTCGCGGATATTCAATGTTAGATGAAACCAATTTTCATATTACATGATATGTAAAAAAACAAAAGTACAGAATGTGCTGTGCTGAAAACCACATGATAATTCACAAGCAGAAAGTTACAGTCTGGTGCGGCATAACCAGTTCGAGAATCATTGGTCCCTACTTCTTCGAGGATGGTGTGGGAAAAACAGTGATAGTAACAGAGAGCACTAACAGAGAAATGATACAAGATTATTTATTTGCATAATTGGAAGATTTGGATATGCACGATATGGGCTACACCACGCAAAGTGAGTGAAATAATGGAAACGCTAAGAGCACCCTTCCTGGTAGGTTAATTTCAAGTTTAGGTGATGTACCTTGGCCACCAGGATCACCAGATTTTAACCCTCCGCATTTTTTCCTTTTGGGATAATTTAAATAAAATTATACGTAAATAAACCTAATAATTTTAAAGAATTAAAACAACACATCATTAAAGAAATCGACTAAATCACTTCTGATGTTTTAGCAAATGTCAGAAAATACGGTGCAGAGAATCCTGCTTTGTTTTGACAACGATGTAGAATTTTTTTTAAAGATTTTGTACCTATTTAAATAATAGAACTTCAAGATATCCTCTTTCATTTTATATAATAATCACTTTTATAAATTAACAAGAGAAGCGGCTTCACCGCTCCTCTTTACAGGAGGAGCTTGCGCTTGGCAGAAGGACCATTGGTATGTGTCCTTCAGCATACCTCGCTCTAGCAACGGGGTTTTGGTTTAAGAAAAAATAAAATATTTCCATTACATATTTCCACATAATTTTCTCTTGATCTATTTTTTCATATCCATACTTAGTTTCTAGGACTATATTCAAGAATTCTTTTAGCCGAATTCTTTTCATATACCGTAAAAACCATCTTCACCTCTTTTTTTTCCTTCGAAATTTTCTATTACACACTAAAAATAACCCTCCCAAAATCGCCATCCTTAATTTTAACTCATTCATTGAACACAGTTTATATTTTTTTTTATATTCTTAGATTCAGTGAGTAAAAAGTATAAGGTAAAAAGAATGGTAGCTCTTAGTAATTACTTGGATAAAAGCTTCAAATATATCAAAAACCAGCTCTAAAGTCTGTTTTTCCAACTCTAAATCAACTTTTAGCAATAACTTTATATAAGCTGGGAATTTCTGAAAAAACAGACCCGAGCTCTAAATTTTCGAGCTATAAATAAACTCTTAGAAATAAAATGGATAAAAATATTTAATATATGAAAAACTATCTTCCGTCTCCTAAATATTTACTATTTTTTTTCAGATCCATCCTTATTTTTTAGGCCGAAAGGTAAAAAAGAACATCAGAATTCTTTTGAAATACGGAAAAAAGAATCGTCAGACCTCATTATTCCCCATCTAAATTTTATTGAACTATTTTCATTTTGCTTAAATTTTTATGTTAGTTATTTCCTCCTGATAATGATTAAAATGCAAGATCAATTTTAGAAATAGGTTCGATGAAAGAATAGAATATAGGAAGAAAATATACGCAGCTATATCTTAATCTTAATTAATTTTCTGAACTTTATCATTTGTCAATCGTTTTGTTTGAAATATTTCCCCCAAATTTGTTAAACATAATTTTTTCTGAACTTAACAATTTGCCCTTGATCAATTTGTACATACAAAATTAGGGAAAAAAAGATTATAAGTCAACCTATCCCCAAACTAGGGTCCTTAAAATATATTGTTAGGGACAAGGGGAGCGGCTTCTCCATGGCGCATTTTGCACTACTCACTTTTAACTGTCAATAGCTACTCGTATTTCCTCCTGATAAAGATTAAAATTGGAAATCTTTTTATAAATTTTCTCAACTTAACAAATTTTAATTCTTCGATAATCATATTTATTTATTTTGAACTTCATCATTTTGTTTTTTCAAACTCTAATGGAACTTTTTGAAATAAGTAAATGAAAACGTAAAATACACCAAAGTCATAAGAGAAAAAAAAATCTATCGTTCTTAAAATTTAGTCTTATGGATTTTTTTTTTGTTTTTTACTTTTAAAAATGTGAAGTAAATTTGGAGCCACAATCTCTTAACTTTTTTTTATATATTTTCTCTTTCACTTTGAAGATGATACGAGTTTTGTCGTAATGCGTTAGTTGAATATAACCTAGTAGGTGAGTCTAGACAGTTTTGGTGTTTAGTTGCCTTTCTAAAGGAAAAAAAGCAATTTTCAATCAATTTCGTTGAACTTATTCGTGGATTAAATCTAGAACTAAAAGCGAACAGACGATTAATCAAGACATTCGAAAAGAAAAATAGCAATACGAAATTAGCCGCTGTCGCTGTTAACAAAACTTGCTAGGTGAAATATATAATGCCAAGCCAAAATTGACACTCACGCGCGATACTTTCTGAGTTTATCATATATATATATATATATATATATATATATATATATATATATATATATATATACCCTTGCCATAAGTAGCAAGCAGCAAAAGAACATACATGGCTCTTAGACTTGTGAAAACATGGTGGTATAGGTTGTGTAGTTATTTCTTCCCTATAACATAAAAACATTTTCCTACCACTGATCAAGACACGCAGACCCTTACCACGATCAAACCATCTCCAGGCTCCAGAGTAGCCTCATAAGTGCTGAAAATCTGCAAAAATTGTTAGATAAGGTTAAATTCTAAAATTCTTTTCTTCCAAGATATTTAAATGGAATTTCATGGAAACATCAATGAAAAAGTCTCTATTACTTCCCTAATAATTATTTTCAGTTGACCATATAACTTTAGACCACTGTTCAGGTTTCCAAAACTTGTGATCTTTGGAACAATGATGACGTTTTTTATCTCATTACCTAAGATAATCATGGCTTCACTCCTGCCTTCCATTCTTTTAGCCCTTTATATTTAACTCTTTTTGTAAATTTCTGACTAATCTTTTTTTAACCTAGAAACTTGATTGAACTAACCAACAAGTTCAGAACATGATTTCTTGCTATTCTCTAGTGAAACCTGAATGAGAGATGTCTTCTTTAGGTGACGTAAGACATTTTATAACATTTTCTTCATTGGTACAAATCCATTTATGTAAGGGCATCGTTTGATACAGGTTTGGACAGCATATCTTGAACACTTTTTTTCGCAATTTCTATTTGTTTTCTCTCTGTTTCTGGATTTTTTGTTTAGTTTTAGTGATATTACCCCTTTAAAAACGATATTGAATTCCACAATTGGTATAAATCTAAGCTGAAACAAGAAATATTGGTCAAATTCTGATATTAGAAACTATAGCATTTTAGTAATTAAAAAATAATTGAAAAACAAACATTATTATCATTTATATTTATGAATAACTTGCTAAAATGTAAAAGTTTGACTAAATAGGCAATCACCTTTTACTATTTACCAATCACTTAAGTAGGATGGATCCTGCTACGATTTTGAATATAATATCTGCCATGGTGTGAAGCAGTTGCCAATTATGTTAGACAGAATTGATAAATAAGGAGAGTATATTTAAATGAAAATTGGAGATGATGGAATTTATTACTTGAGTTCATTTTATTCCTTCACATTTATAGAATTCGAACGAGAATATTTCCTGAAGGAGTAGATTTCTTCAATGAGAAAGGAGAAATCTACGAAGCGAAACAGATTTGATTGCAACTTTCAAGATGATGATAGGATGCTTGAATTCCTCTTTTTTTCTCTCTCATACTTTCTCTCCCTCCCTCTGTGCATATTGTGCCTCTCTCTGTCTCTTCCAAGATGAGCAACTATAATTCAATATTCATCCATTTATTTCTCTTATGCTTTTCATACACGCGATAAGTTGCTGATATTCAATTACATCGAATCACACATTGATGCACATTCTTAAATCACACCGCACATTGAAAGCACTACTTATATATTGCATAAACAAATTTTACATGAACTATCAACAACATTCTTACATTTCCTCTCATCATACATCCCATTCTATGAAGATCATAAAGTTTAGAATTTCCCTGAACTTCTGTGTCATCTACACAGATACATGTGTTCCTATTATTCTGGAATTGATTTAGCAGAGTTTAGCCATTTTTTCTTTTTTTGCACAATACGTCAATACATGACTTAATTTATACAAGCTTCCATAAAGCTACTCAATTTCTCTTTTAAACAGACACCATAAACATCTATCCTCACCAATGTTGTTAAATGTACATAAAACATAGTCGCTGAGACAAACCAACATTGATATTATGACAATAAAGTCTACTACAAAATTATAACAAACATAAACAATGGAACAGCGCTGATACAGAGAATCCTGCAGGACTGCTTGAATAAAAAAACCCCAAATGTTCATAAGTCATACATATACACAAAGCAGTATTGACATCACTAACTCAATCATCTCTATGTATAAAAAAATGATTTTTTTATGACATGCAAAAAACTACATTTTAATTGATAAAAAAACATGCATACTTACACATGAGAGCATATACAAAAACTCAAAGTTTTTTCGTTTTTTTTTAATCTAAATGAAAATACAATTCAAGCAATTAAATTTATTTTCGAAAATAGTATTTATCCGTCTCAGAAATCTTTTCCCAATAAAAGAAAAGTTTAACAATGCCTTTTGTATGAAAGTTCTTATACTCGGAAACAAAAACTCTGGGAGACTCTCTGCGAGGGCGTCGTTTACAAAGAATTTTTCATTTCAGATCAGATTGTCTAAAAACAAACAAAAGGTCGTAATCCGGAGGAGCGGTGAGTGAAAGTATTGCAAATGAGGAAACTGCTTGAAACTTAGGCTTTTCAGAATATATCGCACAACACGTGCAATGTGTGTTCGTGCATTGCTTTACAGAAATAGAACTCTTTCGCAGTTCAACAGACCTAAATGCTTTCAAATAAGTTCATATTGAACACTATACAACTGTGCACCGTCTATTCAACCTTTTTTCTTTCTTTTAATATCAGATTACGAAAGAATGATTCTTTTATAAAGATGCACTGCGGAAAATATATCAACAGTTTTTGTTTCAAAACCAAATGAGTTTATTCAAGAAACATCGCTTAACTTTTAATTTGCTGGAACAAGTTTTGTGTCCAATGGAAACTATTTCCTTAAATAAATTCTATTGTTTGAACTTTATTTTAATTTATTCACACTTTAAAATAAGATATCCCCATGCTCGGAAAGCTAATTAATATAGTAATTATATTGGAATTGTGTATTATGGATATAAATGCTAGCAGGAATATGAAGCCGAAATATAACGTTAATAATTTATTGACAATAATTTTGGGTTCTCAATTGCGACCATCATCAGCGAATAAATCTAAATATAAACTAAATTATAAGTTTATTTAGAAATTCTAGCTTGGAGGACAAGATTCATAAAATATATTAAGTCCCTAGAAAAGATAATTAATAAAGGTCATTAAAAGGCAATTTTAAGGAGAAAATAATTTCAGTTGAATAAATTAGTTAAATTTTTAATTCGATGGATGTGGGAGTAGATGATAAGGTAGTGAAAGAGTCTGGCATGAGAGAAAGTTCGTAATTTCAGAATTAAATCTGATTGAAGAAACCACTCGGTGAGAAAGGGATACCAGTTCTCTGAAACAAACCAAAGAGCTCGGCTATCATATATTTTATTTGCTAGCTGGTATGGGTGGCATATAAACTATGAAATTTCGTCCATAGATAAATATAAACTGCAAAATAGCGGAAACTAAATAAAAATTAACCGTAATGCAAAAAATCCCCATTATTGAAGGTTTTTATAGGATAGACAGAGGTTTATTGTAGTAGGAAGTTAACTATTCAAGATAGTCCAACCTTAGTAAAACTTCCTCTTTTAGAAGCGTAATTACATTAGATTGAGAATAGTATATATTTAGAGAGAAATTATATGATTACTCACAAACCAAAATGAAATAAAACATAGAACTAAAATAAAACTAATTCTTTAAATGACAGATATTTCCTGAGCAATGTGGTACGCCCAGAAAACTATACTTGTAATGTTAATTTAATGTAACTAAAAGTACTACTAAAAATGATTTCCTACTTGGATAATTGTAGTTTTACCATGAGATTACTTATAAAGAGGAGAATTCGTTTTTTGTTTATGTAAAATTTAATATTCAGATTTTGCTTGATAAAATAATTTAAAAATAAGGACGTGTGGTCCTCGTGCAAGAAAACAGACGTCTCTGTATTTTTGGGAGAAAAGTGGTTTAGATGTGGAAGGACTGTATTCTAGACACTGTTTTTCATTCAGACACAAAAGCTTTTTTGAAAAATAAAAATAATGCTCACCCAATGGCCAGAGCTTCATGTTTCATGTAAAACATGTCGTTGAATATGGTATCAAACACAGTCATTTTATAAACTTCAAAAAGGTTAAAAGCCGGTTTTTTTTCGTAAGACTGCTTTTATCCACGTCAAAATATCTTTTTCTCTAGAAGAAATAAAATAAACATTAAATGATTAAGAAATTTTTGTGTTTTATTGTCTGTTTGTCTATGTTGAGATATTTTTAACCACTTAGTGTGATATAAACCATTTTGATTTATTATGAATTTCTTTGGAAAGAAGTTCTACAGTTCCTGACTTACAATTCGTAGTTTCCATTAGTTATGAGTTGAAATTTTTAAATCATATAAATTGGGCGACATATTTGTAACTTTTGAAGCAGACAAGAATTGAACGTCAAGTTTGGCATTCTCCACTACCTTTGAAGACAGTTTCGATGAAGTGAATCATTGAATTAACGACGTATTTATCAAATCTTCAGTACAATATTTGTAATAGTGTTGATTGCGGAATATAAGTCGTAGAATGATTCAAAGTTAATTTTTTATTGGCTGGAAGTTTCGCTCCTCAAGTAAACAATTTTAATATGAAAATGTAAACATTATATTGAGAAACTAACCTTAAAAAAAGAAGTAGCTTAGCAAATCAAATTAAATAGTAAGAATAAAAGCACTTATGATAAGAGTATATAGCGAGTCATACTTAAATTATAAAGGCAATGTATAAACCGAATCATTCGAGTCAAATATAAAATAAAAACTAGAGAAGAAAAAAATCAGAAGTTTAGCATAAAAATTCCTTGAGGGAATTTATGTATATAAAGGTTACTCGTCATTTCTGATTGATCTTCATCTGCAAAACTATTACGCACTATTTTCGCAAACAAAGACCCGAGTGGTAGTGAAGAAACGGTTGTTAAAAAGGAAGAAACTTATTTTTCAATGCTCAAATTAACTGAGGAAAGAAGGAAGGATGAGGCGAAGACTAAGTTAAAATCGAATAGATAAGAAGGAAGACCTTTAAGTGTGGTAGCAAGCGATCGATGCGGAGAGAAGTAAAAATTCGATCCATTAATTAGGGATTTAAACCTATAACACGCATTAAGAAGAGAGGATGGGCAAGACAATATAATTTTATAGTGTTTCCTATACAAATGGCGTTCACATTATTCTTTGTCTACTTCTAGATATCAGGTTAATGAAATGGACAAGAGTATATTTACCGAATTGACTCAAAATCGAGTGACTTTAATCGGATTTTAGCTCAAAAGATTCGCTTCCATTTCGATAAATTATCATTGCTAGTATCAGAAATTCATGAAAAAATGATCAAAATCAGTTATAAGCAGCTCAATTTTAATTACTCGCCCTACAAGTTAGATTTATATTCAAATATTGTAAACATTTTCAATTTACCTTAACATAAAGCCGGCAGTACAGACCAATATTATAGCTCGTTGACGGTTAAAAAGTATAGTCGCAGCCATAATTTATTATTTTAAAGGATAGAAATTTCTTGTCTTTATAAATAGAATATAGCCCGATTTCGTCCATGCAGCCTTGTCCCTTTGAGAATCAGACACTTTGATCAAACCTTTTCAGACTCGTGAAAAAACCCAAAATTCAAATATTAATGTGTTTTTCAAGCAGAGTAATCGTGTCGAAAGAGATTTAGGAAGACTTATGACGGTAATTTACAGGAAATGTTGATTTGTTCATTGCCTTTTTTAAAAACTCTTCTTTCAATGTTCTTTTCCTTGTTTTTCTTGAAAGTCAGCTGTCTTTTGAGTCTACTCTTCCTTTTCTTTTAAGGAAGATAAAACCGTTTATCGTTTGTCAGATATTTCTGCTTCAATCAGATCCTGTCCTAATTTAAAATTAATTTAACCGCCCTACAAAGACATATGTAATATTAAAGAAAACCAGGCAATGGCTTCGCCACTCCCCACTACAGGGGTAGCTTGCGTTTCGCTACTAAGATTTAAATTCAAAATCTAAAAAAGAAGCTATGGTTAAATTTTTTTAAATTTTCTGAACTTCGCCAATTATAATAATTTTAATAAGGGACTCTAAACTAAATTTCCCCCCTTTCAAAATTACATGTTACTAAAATATAGTTATAGAAGATATATAAAAATAAATTTTCTGAACTTCACCATTTATAATTCTTTGGGTTTTATAAAAATCACAAAATTTCCATACTTATATTTATTTCTGAACTTCACCATTTTGTTATTAATAAAAGAATTATTAGAAATAACTTTGATAAAAAAACATGTCATAACCAAACTAAGAAGAAATTATCATTCAAATCCTCAAAAAAATCCCCTTCTTAAATTATAGAGTTAGTGATGATGATGATATATTGCCAAAAAAGCAAGTAATGTTCCAATCTGCTAAACATCTATTACATTCCTATTTCGCTTACTTAAATTCTTTTGCCAAAGGAACCTGATTAATAAGCCACGCTCGTAATCATTTTTGAGCTTCAAGAATATTTATTAGACGTTCTTATCAAAGATGCGGCCAGGAGCTTGGTAGGAATTACTTCTATTGATAATCTGTGATAAAAGATTAACAAGAGACGCATAATCTAAACTTTTAAAAGCCCTAGATATTGTCCTTCATCACAGATTGACAAAAAGATTGGCGCTTTTTTGTTTAGGAGACACAAACGCAAAAATGGCTGGTGACGTCACCAGCCAGAAAGGTCGACTGGCCACTGTGACTACAGAATAATTTTCTGCGAAGCTGCTTTGCTTGGACTTGGTTCAGCAAATTTATAAAGTCATAAGAAATTTCTATCCTTTAAAATACTAAATTTTGGCTGCTACTTTACTTTTCACTTTCACTAAATCAGGTTCAATTGGTTCATTATATTTATTTTTTAGGTTAAGGTTAGGTTAGGTTATATAACCAAAAAGTCCCAAAATCGGGAGTTTTGTCTTTATAAGAAAGGCGTTTTTAAGCTATTCGTTCACAGTCGCGGATTACATGGCTATTTCACAGGCAGCAGCCATCCTAGCGACGTCACCAGCCATTTTTGGTTTGTGTCTCCTAAACAAAAAAGCGCCAAAGGTTTACTGTTTCGGATGGAGCAATGTTTTTTGTTAAGTCCATCGAGGTCGATGATGACGGATGCCTTTTTGAGGGCATCACACCTGCACTAGGTTAAAACAGGTAGGAATGTGTGCAGTCTTCGGACCGTATCTTGAACGAGGGAGAAGGACCCTGGTGGCAGGAGAGGCTCGACACGATCAGGCTTCATCCTCGGCTGCAGGGAGCTGCCGAGACACCAGCCTGCTGGTGCTCACCTATAGGCACTTCCGATCTTAGTTTGTCATCGAGGTATCCTTCCTCTAGACTTTGCTTAAAAAGACAGAACCCACAAGACAGGGGAAGGAGAGGGAGAAGCATTCGTTGGTAGGCGCCAGGGCGTGTCCACACACCTATGGGGCTGCACTTTAGTGTTAAGTGCTTGCTTTGTTTGTTTTCACGATTGCAGTTTCTGCCGCTGTCTAACCCTTGTAATTAAACCGTGATTAATTGTATCAATAGTTTATAAAATTTAAAGGCACATACAATATCCTATTTCTTTGAAAATATAACTATGGTGAATTTTGTTTCAAGCCTTCTGAAGTGGTGGAACATCAAAAATTATCTGGTCATTTAGTAATTCCAGAGACTGAGCAGGAATTGCCAGAAATATGCATTTGTCCGAGTGAGACTCGACATTCGCAAAAAAAAAGACTCTAGGATTTACGTCGAGTCTGGCTTCTAGGATATGTCTCATCGTTTCTATCAGAGCTCAATAAGACCCTCTCGTTTAGGTGTTCTCATCCTCTGCTGAATTATGATAACAGATTTTGTCATCCTTACTAACTTTGTCTTGAATGAAATTAGGAAGTTTCTTTGTAGAAACTCTTAGTCTTCGATTTCAATTGATGCGATCATTTTTTGATCTCTCTGTCGTTGGTTAAATTTGAGAAACAGGTCTAATAATTATATCAACAATGTTAGGAATAGAGTGTAGGATTTTATTTCTAGTGTCGATATACAAGAATTTAAAGTGACTTAGTTTTGAGTCAAAAGTTATTGATCAGTACAAGGATGTATTAAAAGAATAAACAGTCATTTTATTCCTTTTTTTAATTGTTTACAAAAATGCAATAGGGAATTGAAGGAACATCTTGTAGAAAGGTTTCGAAAAACAAGAACACTCGAAGTGCTAAAGATCTGCAGGCTACGGAACTTTAAATATCTTTGCTAGAGAATGATTAGGGGTAATTAAATATTCATAATTAAAGAGAAAGGATTAGAAATACACAAGGTAATATCCTTGTTAACATTTTAATAGGATAGTATGTAGTTTCGAACTTCCAGTAAGGTTAATAAAGTAAGTAATAGGACATCTTTAAATGGATTAGATGTTAACAAGTTTATGGGCCAGGGTAATATTCCATACAGGATTTCTAAGGAGGAAGAAGAAAGTTATTCACTTACTATTGAGAAGATATTTATTAGATCTATTAGATTTGGGAAGATAACAGATGACTAGAAAGAGCTTATCTAGTCCCATGCTTCAAAAAGAGAAATAAAGCTGATCATAACAACTATAAGGCAGTAAAACTAACCTTAATTGTAGGTAAATGACTTGGCGGTTAAAAGAGGATAGCAAACTATTTATAAAGTAGTAGCTTGCTTCTTGCTAATCGGCATAGTTTCGGGTCAATTATATCTTGCCTAACAAATAGACTGTAATTTCTATATAAACTCACGTGGCAATACGATAAAGGAAATGGCATGGATCGAGTTTTTAGTAAGCCTTTTGAGAAGGTCCCTCATTGGAGATTAATACATGAATTATCAATGTATGAAGTTTCTGAAAATAATATAGATTGGGTGGAAGAGTTGATAAAGAATGGAAAGCAAAGGATAGTAAAAAATGAAGAGAAATTGCAATGGATGGATGTTTTAGTTAAGTACGTCGAGATCTGTTTTGTCTCATTATTATTTTTGGTTTACATTAACGACTTCGATGAAGTTGTTAAAAGAAAACCTCTTTTCTTTTCTTGGTTGTATTTCTCTTTAAAGATTTAGCTAAATTCTTTTGGTTATGGCCTTTAGGTTCAATCATCCTACATTGCAGAACATCATCATTTTCTAGATGACTTATTTATTGGTTTATGGTTGCTTTGCGTCTCTATCTTTGAGGGAACATTTGGCCCAGAGGCTGAGTCTCATTATTCTTACGGATATACTAACACTCTCCTCCTAAATATCATTCTAAAGATTCAGTCTAGTGTAAAACGATTCAATACTAAAAACAACACAGTTCTGATGCCTGTTAGATTCCGTTAGTGTCCTGAATCCTTCTTATAAACATATAATGTTTGTATTTTAGAATTCTAACGATCTAGTAAGCGAAATTTTTACATCTGATATTCATCTACTGATATTCATAAACTAGAGAGACTTTTAGGCGCAAATAAAGATGGCTAGACAAGAGATATTGAAGAAACTTGCCATTAAAAATTAAAAAGGCGCGCCAAGCGAAATCTGATGGCCATGAACACGTTGAGGACGATGTCTTTCCTCAGGCTGGCCTACACGCAGTTAACGGATGACTTCAGCTCATTGATGTTGCTGTGGTCAACCTTGCTGGCCTTTTCCTCGACATGCGCTCGCATACTGTAGTAGATGGAATTGAGGTCATGTTACTGTGGCAGCCATGTTCCCTTTGGACAGAAGTTCATATTCGAGCCTAACCACCTTTGCATGGTCTTGATCTTGTAGGCCGGGGAACTCTCCTGCTTAAAGACATAGTCCTCCTCCTTCTTCGTGATCTTTCTCGTCAAGAGTATAGGACCTTCGTGGTCAAGCTGTCCCTATACTCGGCCGCGGTGAGCCTATACCGGCTGCGAACCACACCGGTAGCATCTTCTCGCCATTTGAAGCCACGACGCTGAGCATTATCAGGGGGGCTAAGTGCTTAGTTGTGGACACATAGCGGAGCTCAGAGACACCCTGGTCCAAGTTTATCACTCGGTCGCTCTGCTTGTTGATGACGGATCGACCCTATAGTTTTTATCAGAAAAAAATATTTCGATCGTCATGAATTAAAAGTCCTTGTGAAGGCGACGGCAGCGCTCCTGACGTTGTTCTCGCATAGGATGAGTGAGCATATGCCTTTCCACGCACCTCAAGCTCTTGGCACCATTCTCTTTGACGGCCCTGGCACTGTGGCAACCGAGAAGTTCTTCTTTGCCTGCGCATTCATTTTGAGCTTCAGAGCATATTTAATGGCTTTTCTCATCGCTAAACGGTTAACAACATGAGGACTGCCTGAACGAGGTCGATCTTTGAGGTGGACGGTTTTTCGGCTGACGTTGAACCATTTGGCGATGTCAAATTTGTTGTGGCTCGCACGGAGGAGAGAACACATCTAGATTATTTTCACTTCTATCTCGATACTCCTGTACAAAATGGAAAATAAATTTCGAAAGTTTTACGTGTGCGATAGAAAAAGTTCAGTCAGAACCCTAAATATAACTTTAGGGTTCTGACTGAACTTTTCCTATCGCACACGTAAAACTTTCGAAAGATAAAAAAATCGAGCGTAACAAAAATTTTCCAAGACGATCACAAAAGGAAAGCATACAATTTGTTACTACTTGGGGGTAACTTTTGACCTCTGGATCGAGTAATGAAAGCCTTATTTCTGGCTTTATGATATATCTCCTCGCCCTTACTTACATCCATCGACCTCATAGTCTAACCGCCAACCATCTCTCTAACCTTACACTTATCCAGTGGCGTGCGCCACAGTACCACCGGAAAATGATTTTCCTCTCCCCTTGCTCAGTGTTGCAATGGAAGCATCCTCTGATGTCTGTTGCCCTCAATCTCCTTAGCAATATTTAGGTTTGATATTTACCTTGAATATAAAACGCAGTATCAAGGAGGCCATAACTCGACGAAAGTTGGTAAGAAGAGATCCGTAATAAAAGGGCTGAACTTATAGATAGCGAAAATGTGTGGAAGGTATATTGCCTAAGATCCTTGTGTATTCTATTGTCGGCGAACCTCACTCTGTTTTAGAGAACTTAGTTCTCCATACAATAGTTGAACTCGATGGCTTGAAACAGAGTGGGTTGGAAAGTTAGGGGCATTAAATGGCTGTTTCCCCTCCTCCTCACCATAGCTTCTATATATATTAATATATATACCTACGTATCTATAAAACGATCGATATATTTTAAGAGTTCATATATCTATCCATACTACTTTTATAGCATAACTGATTTTTTTCAATTGGTATTTTGCATACCCTTATAAATAATATTGCACATTCATTCATATTCAAATATCTTTTCTCATCTATTCTGCCTAGAATTGGAAATACGAGCACTACCACATTCGCTCTTTCCTCACGCCCTTACTAGTAGTTCTTTTTGTTCATCTTGCAATCATTACATCATTCAATACCGTTACGCTCACGCAAAACACGAATCTTTCACATCGTCATTCTCTCACATCCTACGCCAAAGATGCGGTTTCAAATATAATTTAATCCTCAGCAACGGTTTCGGAAGGATAGATACGAAATAGTAACCAATAAGGGCATGATAAGTGATTGATAAAAAAAGTAACCAAAAAATAGCTGAATATTGTTGTAAATAGCTAAAAAATGATGGGCAATGATTGAAAAGCTATATCTTCACATACTTTTAAGCTACTCTCCAACTACAAGCAGCACAAAAAGAAAAGCGCCTCTTTCCTCTGGTGGCACAAGTCGTCTACTCTTTTGGCTCCGCCCAGTCTGATCGGAGTTGGCAACTTAATTTTCAGATGTACATTCAAAATTGGGAACAAATTCATCTGCAAACTTCTTAATTTTCTAGGTGCGTATCCCCCAAATAATCTAGGAAATATATTACTTGTTATTAATTATACAATTACTACCTAATGAAATTTAAATTTAACCTAATAATAACTGTTTTAATTTTACTAATCACACTCATTTTGATAATTTTACATTTAATAAAACAAAATTTTCCTTTAATATCAACTTCAGCATCAGTGGTTGGATATATTGAATCGTACAGTCTACATTCACATGATTTTCTTTGTATGCAGCCATTGCTCCAACATTATTAAATACTATCTCTGGCAGCTCCTAACTAATGCAACATTTAACTTACATAAATAGAGTCAATTTTAGCATTAAAATAACATGCAGAATTTATAATTTCATTTTAATTTTTCAACTTGGTTTTTATATATTTCCTTGAGCTAAACACTTTCTATTTTAGCATTTGATTGTACCAATATCCATGCCGAGATCACATACTCGGTACTTTCTACAAAGGTTTTGTTCTCAGAGGCATCTTTAAATTGCATTCATCCTCCCCAGAAGGTCTCTATCTCTCCCCGTCTGTCTTATTGTTCCAGTTTACTAAACATATTTGGGTTCCTTTGGAGTGCCTTAGAAAAGGATTGTTCACAGCGCCAAAGTAGATTATTTCACAAAATTAAATATTGGCTGGTGAATGTTTTTGCTTTAACTCCAGTTGGAAGATGAAACTTTTGAATCGGTGTCATAATATATCCTCTTCACTAATGATAATAAGTTTTATTGTTTTCAGATCCTTTAATATGTTTTTAAAAGAATGTATTTGTATTCCTTTATTTATTAATATTACAAGTAAGCAGCTCGACCTTTTATGTAGGAAGTACAATATTGTTTCTAATTTTATCTAACAAGCGGAAAAAGCTCATCAAGTAATTTAACTTTCTTAATATCAATACATTCACGGAAAATGTAAATATTTTAATACTAAATCATCTCTCACTTCTCTTATTTTCTAAGAATTAATCTTTAATTCTGGTCATTGCTCAATAATTTGTTCCACCGCTCTTTGAACAGTTAGCTAGTATTTTTAGTGGAGTTCCGCCACCATTAAGATATTCCTAGAAGTTCTTATGTTTAATTTTGCCTCGTCTCTGAGAAAATGCATTATTTACACTTTAAATACATTATCTTACATCCATAGTTTTCGGAAATTCTCTCCAGATTGCTTCATTTTGGACATTTCGAAATTTATTAAACTTCCTTTTTGTTGCGTCACAGTTTGGAAATAACCTACTCCTTAGAATGCAGTTTTGACGGTAAAAAATAAAATATGATATTCAAGCATTTTATCACATTTTGTTAATTATAACTTCACATAGCATTTGAAAAGTAAATATAAATATTAATAAAAATAATGAATGACCTTTTTAATTCCTAAATGCGAGAGTCGACTATTGTCGAATGTACTCAAATTTTAAATAGCATCCCTGCGGCGCGCGACTTTAGTCACATCCTTTTCTGATCTAGTTATTTGTTACAGAACAGCCGCATACCTTTTTGTATACTTTCTTTGTGTGAAAATTTCAAAACAAAGGACAATACATAATGCTGGTGGTTGTGGGCCTTTTTTGCAAACATATGAAGTATGTTTTCTTTTACAATCTCCCATTCCTTTTTTGCTGCATTTACTTGAGAGTATATTGCAAACAATACAGTTCGGCTTCATTTTTATGTCTTCATGGCAGAATGGAAAATGACTCTCAACTAATCAATTTGCCATCGGTGTGTTGCCAGCTCCCCCTTTCCGTTTATTTGAATTACCACAAGTGGTATAACCTTCTAGCATACCAGTTACTACTACTTCTATGAATTTTTGAGGCAACATTTTGTCATTGGGATTTTGAATATTATAACAGATATTGCTGTTTACCAAAGCTACTTGGACTATAAAATGCCATATAGTTTGGTACCATTTTTTTTTATTTTCTGTTGAAAGGATACATAGAACATTGTTGGATAGTAGGCTTATGAACCACTTTCTTGCCCGTCTTTGAATTCACTTCAACTGCTGTATTCTTATGTTGCCTACACTTGACAGCATGTTCACCTTTCCTCTGTCTTGCCAGGACGTAGCAATAAGTGTTTAATTATTATTTACCCATGTAATTGGTAGATCACCTCTTTTTATTTTTGGTTCTTCATTTAGGAAGGCAGGCCCTTCCGGTTTGCTTTGACTGTACCACATGCTCCAATTTACTTGGATCTGAGATCTTCATAGAGGACAATACTTGATTAAAAATGATCTAAATAGACAATATAACCTTTGTTTTCAAAGTCACTGAGTAGTGAAGTAACTACTATATGTTCAAGGCTTTTACCACTAACAGGCCCAGCTTCTTTTCTGGTGTAGACATTTAATTTTAGAAGATAACCAGTACATGAATCACAGCGTGACCAAACTTTAATTCCCCACTTTGAAGTTGGTTTTGTTGGAAAATATTGTTTGAAAAACAGTCTCCCCTTGAATTTTAACATTGTTTCATCTACACTTATTTCCCTATTGCTTGTGTAATGTTGTGTGTACAATCCACTAACAACATTCAGAATTGGCCTAATTTTATTAAATCTGTCATCCGTATCTGCAGTTTCATTAGTGCAAAAATGATCGAATAAGTAAATACTGGTCCCTAGATATTACAGTACTGAAGCCAGGTGTAGAGGCTTATGAACCATACCCATAACAATTTTTAATCTGAGAAACGCCTTTATATCACTTCCAGATACATCACCCCATTTTATAAATCTAGATCTAGGAGAGATCGACTGCTCCCTATCAATGATTTTCTTGGCATACCTATTAGTTTCTGTGGCTGTAATTTCATAAATTTAGGCAGGAAAAAACATTGAAAAGGACTAAGATTCTGAAAGCCAATTACTTAATGAGACCCAATGAAATCAATTACTCCTTGAAGAGAAAACAAGTTTGTATTTTCCTTACTTACATGGAATTTCTCCCATTTTAATGAGTTGCCTACCTCCTCACCAGCATCTATATCAGTAAGTTCATTCTCTTCATAATCAACACGAAGAATTTGACAGATCTATATCTTCACTCTCTTCATCTATTGAGAGACTCTCTGAGTCACACTTATAAAGAAAATCATGAATATTTTCATCTGGTAGGCTTCGTTGTAAATCCATGCTGGCTTATAAACCTGCAATACAAATGTAGAATATTGTAAAACATAATATAAAACTGTAGAGGTATGATATGAAAATATCTATAATTATAAAATGGAAACTTACAACAGCGAAATACCATACACGATGACAGCCGCATACTAGCCCCCAATCTGGCGCTCACGGAAGTTCATACTTCACGCAAACGTAAAAAATTAAGTCAATTTGAGTCGTGAGACTCTTGTCGCCTGTAGCAGTGAAAATAAACATTTTTTCAGTAATGTTGACCTTTGTCGACTGTCTCATTGAATATTTAACTTTATTTGGGCAACAAAAGTTGATTGCTTCATTTTGGACATTTCGAAATTTACTAAACTTGGAATATAAATATGTACACTTCGAACTAGTAAGGTATAAAAAATCGTAAATTACAAATTTGGGATGTGTTGCCAATAGATATGCGCGCAAATATAAATATTCCAACGGCTAATGGCGGTAAAATATAAGTACACGGCAAGGTTCACACGGATATAGTTATCCCTAGACTTCTCCGATCATTTAGGTGGTCATTTGTGGTCCCGGATACCAGTTCACCGTTATTAGGAATTTACTTTCTGAGGCATTTTAAAGTTTTAGTGGATTGTGCGCGCAGCATACTTATCGACGAACAAACCAAACTCGTATCAGAAGTGGAATTATCAGGTGAGCCTGCGGTAGCTATAATTATCAATGACCTACAGCACCTACCACCCTACTGCAGAGCTATATTGGAGAAATATAAGGCTTTGTACAGTCCCGTGGCCGCTAATCCCTCTCCGTCATTGCCGAACTCAGTGGTGCATACAATAGAAACAGGTAGTGCTCCACCGACATTCGCACGGCTAATGACTCTTTCAAGAGAGAAACTACAGGTTGCCAAAGCAACTTTACAAACACTATTGAGGGAAGGAGTCGTGCGCCCGTCAAAATCAACATGGGCTTCGCCGATTCACATGATGCCGAAGAAGTCGCTAGGTGAGTAAAGGATGGTCGGCGATTTCCGAGCGCTCAATGTGATCACAAAGCCCGATAGGTATCCGTTGCCGCGAATTCAAAGTGTTATGAACCACCTCCATGGCAAAAGGATTTTTCAAGGTCGGATTTGGTTGGTGCGTAATATCAAATCTCTATAAACCAGGCAGATATAGAGAAGACTGCGGTAACAACGCCATTTGGCTGTGGGAGTACGTGAAGCTCCTATTCAGCGTCCGGAATGCAAGTTGCACATTCCCACGGCACATGGATAACCTGTTTCGAGGATTAGGGTTCGTTTATGTATATATAGACGACATCCTAATATTTTCAGACAATATGGATGACCACCTGAAGCATTTGGATCAAGTCTTCAAAATCCTGGTCGAAAACGGTCTGAGGATATATATCCCTGGAGAAATGCTGGCTGGCAAAGAAAGAAATAGATTTTTTAGGGCATCACATTTGAGTGGAAGGAATTTGCTCACCGGCCAAGAAAATGAAGAAAATTGAAGACATGCCATAACCAAAGGACTACAAGGAATTTCGAAAATATTTGAGCATGTTGGAATATTACCGCAAAATAATTCCTAATTTTGCCGCGATTGCAGCCCCGTTAACCGAGCTTGTACGCCTGCAACCTAAAGCTCGTGAACTCGAGTGGAATGATGAGGCACGAGGAGGATTGGAAGATACCAAATCGGCTTCAATCTGCTCCGTTAAACTCTGTCACCCGCTGCCCAATGATTCACTATACCAGCTGGAAACGGATTGCTCCCAACACGCGGCAGGTGCTGCCATGCATCAAATGATATAAGATTGCCCCGACCGGTGGCATTCTTTTCAAGCAAGCTAAGCCGGACTCAACAATCATACTCCGCCTACGAAAGAGAGCTCCTAGCACCGTATCTTGCTGTTATCCACTTTAGGTACTTGATTGAAGGTCGCCATGTAACCTTGTGCACTTATCACAAGCCATTAGTATCGGCTTTTTCATCCCCATTAAGTGTAAAAACAGACAGGCAGCACCGCCACTGGATAGCTATTTTGGAATACATCAGCGATATCACCTGCTTGCGTGGTCAGGACAACGTAGTCGCTGGCTGACTGGCTTTCAAAGAACGTAAATTCGGTCCAAATTTACTCTTTTGACTTCCGAGCTTTGGCGGCAGCGCGCGTGATGATGACGAAGAAACGAAGGAATTTCACTCGCGATTAAAATCTTTCCCTTTTCTAGGGAAAGCTCAACTATAGTATGAAACATCAAGATACACACGACTGTTTGTCCCTATGGCGTGCAGAAGGACTATCTTCAATCAATTACATAATATATCACACCCTGGAGTCAATGCTTCACTTTGTCTGATCAAATCTCGATATTTCTGGCCCAATATGGACAGGAATATTCGCTCCGGGACAAGAGAGTGCCTCTCATGTCAATTTTCAAAGATTAGTCGCCACACGAAATCCCCGCCCCTGCCATTGATATTCCATCTTCAAGGTTCGAAACAATGTATATCGATAAAGTTGGACCACCCCTCGCACATTCAGCATTTACTATCGTGCATCGACCGTGCGACGAGATGGATCGAATCGCTACCGATCCCAGACATAATTGCCTCAACGGTTGCGTTAGCTTTCCTAGACAGGTGGAGTTCCAGATTTGGAGTCCCACTTTATGTAATGACCGACAGAGGCACCCAATGCGAATCCGAACTATTTAAGGAACTGTCTGCCCTCATTGGTTTTCATAGTCTCCGCAGCACGGCATACCGCCCGTCCACGAGCGGGATGTTGAAAAGGGCACACAGGACTTTGAAGTGCTCCATAATGGCCCGTCGACAAGGCTGGCTGCTGGCACTTCCAATTATCCTTTTGGGTATTCGCTCTTTGCTCAATGACTTTGGATTTTGACCTTTCACGGCAGTCACGGAAACCACACTCTTGTGCTCGAAACCCTTAGTTTCGTAATCTTCATCGAAGACCGACTCTAAATTTATTAAAGAATTGGCATCGACGATGGTATAGGTCCATTTCACGCAAGCATCCCTAGGGCACTTGCACTCGGTACCAAAACCTTTCGTGCCCCAAAATCTTCGTGAAGCAACTCGTGTGTGGGTCTGAATAGACCGCGTTCGCAAACTACTAGAAGCGCCCTATGCTGGCCCTTTCCTGGTGATCAAGCGCGACAGAAAAGTTTACAATTGGAATTCCTTGACGAAAAAGGGACAGTGTATCAGTGGACAGATTGAAACCGGCTAGATTACCTCCCTTACATAATGATATCGTGCCAGGTAATCATCAACACCCATGAACTCAGGCAGAGAACAGAAGGAGGACTGGTTGCACTTTGCCATGTGGAGTGTATGGCACGGAAGACAATGATGCCTCAGGAAGTCAACGGGACACCTCTAAAGGAGCCGGAGAGATTAACGGCAAGCCGGATGTTTTCACGCGCTCCGGGCGACTGGTCACGTTTGCTAAGATTCCTTTTGTAGGTATTATTGTAGCGGCACATTTTAATGAAAGATGAAGAAGCATAAATAAAAAGTATAGAGAGGCCTCGCTGCTCTATAGCTTTCTTGCGTGCCTTATTATGTATTTGTACAGTGCCTAATTATAACATTTGTATCGCAATGTAAAAATGATGGAACAAAATTGTGAAATAAATTATATATCAATGTATTGAATTATATATTATTTAATGGTATGGCAGAACATGGCATAATATATACTCCTATTTTAAGTATAGGTGTATTTACTTATGTAAGTGTCGATACCCTGTGCGTATGTTAAAATGCCATCAGACATTAGGTCTGCACCCAAAATGTATTTGATATGTATCTACCTATGTATTTGTTATACGCTATTTTCTTAACAACTCCATTACTGGCCAAGGAGTTCTGTGAGGCCTGCATCAAATTGCAGGATTTAATAGGCCCAGCGAGAAACTCCACAAATGGACGCTCGGTGTATTTATCAAATCCTAACAAATTGCCTTACATGTAAATAACGGAATAATATGTCTAATATAAGAATAATGAGATAAAAATATATATGTTAATTTGTATATCTTAATTTGTATAGAGAATAAGGAAATCAAAATAAATATGTAATTTGTATAATAGATATGAAGGCAAGCGGTCATTAGAGTCACGCCCGGGATCACACAAATTACGAACGCGGAAAGCAGATATCAGGTCGAACACCTGAGTCAATACGAAGGTCACGCATAAGCAAACATTGACGTCTTGAGAAAGATTTATCAGAAAACGAGAAGCTACAAAGCAGCTGAGCAAATACAAACTTTGAACAAGAGAAATTTTAACACAGATCTGTAACTAGCGATTCCTATAATAAAGATTAGAGATATCTAGGTATATCGTACACACACAGCTGTTCGGTAGCTCCGCTCTAGGGGTAGAAAATAACGAACCAGACCACTAGGGGCTGCCTCCACGGAAAAGTCTTGGTCACGCCCCTTAGGAAACGAACACATAGTCCTAAATTTTTTTTTCGAGTGACAGAGAGTTAGAAGAAGAACCAGAGTCAGAGAAAGAGAATCATTATTCGTTAACACCGTTTACTCTCTTGGTAGTGTTACGGAACCCGTTTCATTTACTAAGGTCCTGTTGCATTTGAATCCAATACTTTGCTTAGAGTAGAAAGCCTACTTATTGACCGCAAAGTACTCGTGACGTGCCGCTTGCTCCTTTAATAGGTCAGGCAATGGCTTTACCATTGCTTGGTTTAATTAGATAAAATGAGCTTGATTTTCGGATTCAGCGCGGAAAACTGGCCTAAAATCAGATGGTATGTATTAGACCTTGAAAACAGCACAGACCAGTGTTATTCGTATTTTCATTGAAATTGCTAAAATCCTGGATACCATTTTATGTAACTTTAAGGAAGGATAAAATTTGATGCTTACCTATAACTCAATCGTTCAAAAGTTTCTGCACCACTATTTATTAATATTTATTCAATTGGTTCCAAATTCAAAAAGCTTTATTCCATTTATATGCCATAACTATTTGAACACAATCCCAATTACAAACTCTTGTAATTACTCAAAAACATTAACGAAAAAAATACGTATTACATCTAAATAAAGACCACTTCAACTCTGTTAACTTTCCCCAAATCAACTTAGGATGAATTTCATTTTAGTGTAAATTTCTAAAGTTCAATTATTCCATATATTTTACTATTACCAAGCCATAAACGCAGAGGGAAATTCGAATAAGGATTCTTAATAAGAAAAAACAGTATCACCGGCTTAAATCGAATTACTCCTGGATTTAAAAAGAAAAAAATATTGCTTGCGCTTCGCCACTAAGATTAAAATTTAAAATCTAAAAATAGCAGCCATGGTTAAATTTTTCTAAATTTGCTGAACTTTGCCAATTATAATAATTTTAAAAAAGAACTCTAAACTAAATTTTCCCCCTTTAAAAATATCACGTTGCTAAAATATAATTATAGAAGAAAATATATACAAATAAATTTTCTGAAATTCACCATTTGTAATTCTTTGGGTTTTAAAAAAATTCACAAAATTTCGATATTTATATTTATTTCCGAACTTTGATAAAAAAACATAAGTCATAACCAAACTAAAATGAAATTATTATTCAAATATTCAAAAAAATCCCCTTCTTAAATTATAGAGAGAGTGAGAAGTGATGAAAATCTCAAGTCTCAATTTTTATCTACTCAAGGATCCTGTACACCTTTATATATTAGGTAATTCACAAATCGGAGATAAACACGAATCTTAAAGTTTAATGTCAAAACCGACCAAGAACCATTCCTCTCATCTTATCCCCCCATGCTCTTATTTAATTAGTTATTTATACCCGCAACGGAATGTTAACTACCTACCGACGTGCCGCATCCACCTGGACTTCGGCAACCATGGAGCGCCATCTGACGCTCTCTTGTTAGCTGCAACAACTCCGCGTGCTTATGATCTCCCCTGCCACTCTCGTTACACCGTCCTCAAATTTCTCTGTCTGTCGTCCTCTTGCTGTTCATCACTCTACCATTTCAATCAACGTCACGGCGTCAATCTCATTCCTCCTAATCACATGTCCGAGAAATCTCATTTGTCGTCTTTTTATTGTTGTCATCATTTGCCTCTCTACTCCTATCTACCCTAGCACGTCCACATTAGTTCGTCTCGATGCCCATGGTATCTTCAGAATTCTCCTCCATAACCACATTTAAGCTGCTTCCACCTTTTCGCTCATCTTCCAGCTCACCGTTCAAGTCCCACGTCCATACACCAATGTTGAACGCATAAAAATCTTTGCTGCCCGCTTTCTAATTTCCTTAGACAACTATCTATTTGTCAGATATGACTTCATTCTTGTAAATGCATTCTTTGCAATGCCAATTCTCGTTCTAATTTCCTTTACACATCTACAGTCTTCTGTTATCCAACTCCTTAGATAGGAAGATTTTTCCACCTGCTCTATTGTTGCTTCTATTCTTACTCTGGGTGTATTCGTCTTATATGCCACCAACACTTGCTCTTGTCCATATTGACCTTCAACCTTTTTCTTTGCTCGCCCTCACCGTCACATCCAACAAATGTTGCAACTTCTCTGCAGAGTCCAACACCAACACAGTGTCATCTGCATACCTCATATGGTGATATTGTAACTTCCTACCCTGACTCCTTAAAGCCCTTGCAGCTCCATTAATATCATATCCCCATATAGGTTAAACAGATCTGGGGACATAACACATACCCGACGTACTCCTCTCATTATGGTCTGAGACTCTGTTTTCACTTCCTGCACTCTAACTGCAGATTTCTGTTTCCAATGTAAATTTCTTATTACTCTTATTTCTCTCCTATCGATGTCCATCCCTTCGAGCATCCTCATCAGTTCCTCATGTGCTACTTTATCGAAAGCCTTTTCATAGTCAATAAAACAAAGGAACACATTTCTCTGTTTTTCGATCATTCTTTCCAAAAATTGTTCTCATCACAAATATCGCATTAGTTGTTCCCTCGCATTCTAAGAAGCCATATTGCTCCCAGGATACCTGTTCTGTAACTTTATTCTTTATTCTGTCCATTATAATCCTCAAAACTATCTTTGTTATTTAGTTCATTATACTTATCGTGCAGTGCTTACTACATTCCAGTGTTCCGTTTATTTTTGGTAATGGTATAAAAATTGAATTGCAGTGCACCCGCATTATAAATCTCTCTAATCAAAACTGTATTATTTTTATTGCAAATTATCCAAATGGCATCTAACATTTCCACCATAACCCTATCTTCTCCAGCAGATTTTCCCTTCTTCAACCTAACAATAGCATATTTCACCTTTTTCTCCAATATTTGTTCTCTACTTAGATGCCCAGGTTTTTCTTCTTCCTCTTGTCTATCATCTTCAAAGGGTTCTCTTATATATTCCTCCCATCTTTCCTTAATTGATTCTGTTTCATTAAGTACCTTACCATCTTTGTCTTTAATCCCTTCCATTAATACTTCTCTTCTTTGTTATTTCCCGAATCTTATAGTATATCATTCTAGAATCTCTCTTTTCAAGATCTTCTATTTCCTTACATTGCTCATCTAGCCACTTTTACTTTACTTATATACACTTCCTCTTAATCTGTCATTTTAGTTCTCTGTATGAATTGTCATCTTGTCCTTTAGTAACTCTTCTTTCATCCATCAAGTCAAATATTTCCTGGGTCCAGTTGTTTTTTCTTCTCCTCTTTTCTGGAAGTACTTTTTGATTGCCTTCTTCTATTGCATCACTTAACCTCTTCCACTGTTGTCTAGGATCGTTTTGGTCACTTTCATCCCTCAACATCTCGTATTTATTTCTCGCCGTCATTATATACCTCTGTTTTAATTCTTCATTTATCTTCAGCACATGTATATCTCTTGTTGGTTTAATTTCTTCTCTCCTCGCTTTCTTTAATCCCTGATGTCTGCTACAACTGGAACGTGATCGCTATCACAATCTGCTCCTGGATATGTCCTGACCTTTTGAACAGCATTTCTGTATCTTATATTAATGGTCACGTAATCTATTTGATTTCGTGCTCTGTCTCCAAGTGACTTCCAAGTTCACAGTCTCGTGGATGCTGCCTGAACCAAGTATTCATCAGCATCTGTTGTCTTTCTGTACACCAATTTACCCATATTTCTCCTCTCTCTTGCTTGATCCAATTTATAATAAAACTCTTCCACTTCATCTTCATATCTCTCATTGGTTGAAGCGTATACCTGTATGATAGTCATATCAAATAGTTTGCCTCTGATATTCAACACAAGCACCCTGCCCGACACTGTCTAGTATCCCTTCAGGTACTTAGCTACTTTCGGACTCATCATAACTCCAACCCCTCTTACCGCTGCATCACCACCTGAATAGACAAAATAACCATCTTCACTTCTCGTCTCGCCAACTCGCGGCCATCTAACGTCACTAACTCCCAAGGTATCTATCTTCATTCTATTCATCTCCCTCCATACACTAGCAATTTATCCTGCCTGGTAATGTTCTTACATTCCATGTTGCTATTCTCATCTTACCCTTATATCTTATCTTGACGTTATATGATCAAATTCACTGACGATATCATAAACGTATGATAAAAGCTTAGATTAAACACAACGTATGTATTAAAGCCTCTAAACTATAGGATTTAATACTAAAAATTGAAAGTAACAATATCAATAGTGGATAGCAGCAGTTAGGAGGGGATTGCAAACCCTTGGAGGAAATCTCCATCGCCATCTGGCAGAAGAGAGGGAGAGGAGAAAAGCTCGCCAACAAAACCCTCAGCCAGGCGCTTTCCCTTCCAGGCTAATTAATTACTCGAGGACGCACCGGAACTGACAAACTTACTGCTCATTACCCATAGAGCTGGAACCAGGCACTCATACTCATGTGTTGATAGGCTCCAACGACGAGTACTTAAATTGAATTAATTAAAAGGTAGAATATTCTTTGGAAATATTTTTCTTTATTTGTTTAAAGGAATTTGTAGTTGACATTGATGATAATTAGGTAATTTGCTTCAATGTAAAGTTTCTACGCCATGAGCCGGTGTTACAAGTTACACGATTATGCAACACTTTCTATGATGAATTACAAAAGGCTAAATCGTAGAAACACATTCATTAATTCTTGAATGTATTTTGTAAAAAAATTACCCTATTTGCAATAAACAAAGATATTCGAGTTGAAGGAAAAACAGTCTTTTTAATCCCAGTAAAAATGATATATGAATAAAAAGATAAAATGGTAATGAGGAGTGAACTGAATACAATACAATTAAAGATATTTCGGGAAAGTATAATCAAGATAATGGAGTAATAATCGTGGGTTTAAGATTGATCGCAAGAAGGGGAGAGATGACGATTGAATAGAGTAATAAAAAGTGACTAGTTGCTTTGAAGGACCTAAGGGACAAACCAGAGGCAAGGAATGAAGAACGGAAGGAACATAAGAACATAAGAAAAGAAGGAGACTGCAAAAGACCATTCATGGCCTACACTTGGCAGCTCCCAAATAATAACATTATGCGTGGCTAAATGATCCAACGATACGAGATGAGCTTAACATGGACACGAGAGAAAGGGAAGAGTTTGGAGCCGAGACCAAAGGGAGTCCATAAGGACACGGTTAAATATTTAAATGATCACCTCTCACGTGAAGAGTCACAAAATACAAAATAAGCAAACACTTACTTATATGGGAACTAACAATGTTGCTTTGTTAACACCGAAGGACAAAGGTGGTTTCAAATAATGAAACCAAGTTCACTAACAAGAGAACACAAAATAACGGCAAATAATGAAGACTGAATGCAAAGGGAGATGAAAATAATGAAATAAATCATCCGCTGAGGTGGAGATTTAGTCATAATGGCCACTATATAAATGCGAGTTGGCTGTTTTTGCTCATCAATATTACTATTTCTAATGGTTTACAAGTTTAGTAAACATTATACATATACTAGTGAACTTGTACACATATACGTACGAGATATAAAATTACATAAAGAGTTACAAAGTTATAGCTAATATACACAAGAAACTTGGGATATTCCGTTAACCTACATAGTGGACGAACTAATTTAATTAGCATCATAATAATCATAGCTGTTTCTCATGACAACAATATTTTTAAAATAAACAACTGCTTTCTGCTTGATCAAACTTTAGAAATTCACACTAAACTTAGAGTAAAATTGAATTAACTTCTTATCTCGGAGGAAGAAGATTCTGTAGTGGTATTTATAGGTGTTCTTTGTGTCGTGGAATTTGTGAAAACCTTTGAACTTCTGTGAGATAAATTGAGAGAGATTTCATGCATCCTATCTTCAAACTTCGACTGCGCAACGAGACAAATATTTATGTTATGGTGCAACTCTGTGCGAAAACTAAGTCAACGCCTCAAATATATTATTTAATCTAAACTAACTTAACTTCCCACCCATTAGTGACAAGTTATCAGGTTCGAAACAATGTTCCGTATAGCATTTTTTGAATTAATTATATCTATATATAGATTTATAGTTATAGATTTATTTAAAAGTTTATTTATTTATAGATTTATAAAGGGCGTACGAATAGTTAATGTGTAGGGCCTAGTCTTTCCTAGAACTCTCTTGAAAGTGCACATTGACTTAGAGCTTAAGTAGACTAGGTCACTATGCACTTTCACGCTAGGCCTAGGAAAACGAAGGCCAGTACACAGTAATTAGTCAGACACAGTATATGAGATCTAAAGTTTCGAAAGTTACCCACTAAATGATTCTTTCTTGCGAATAGCAACGTACTCTTTTACTGTATGATTACAAGTCCGGTCTAAACGCTGCCCAATGACAACGCTCTATCAACCAAGCATTTGGAGAAGAGAACTTATTCGAACATATTCCAATCAGAAAACAGGGGCTCATACTTATAGAATTAGAAGGAATGTCCCAGCATAGTTTAAAGGGTTATTGCCAAAGCAAAGTTACCCCCAGAGATACTCGTATGAGCATTCGTCAAGGACAGGCGAGCCGCTACGTTCAATGAGTAATAATTCGTCGCGCAGCCTACGATTGGTTTATGAAGTTTCAACGTGGCCAATTTGATTTCCAAGATCAGCCAAGTAGTGGTCGATCCTCAGTTGTTGATAATGACCGACCGTTTGTTCGCCTGTATCAAATCTGATCCACATCTGACATCACGCGAGCTGGCTGAAAAGTTTAGCTTCAGGCTCACAGCCATTTTGCATCATTTAGAGAAATTTGACAAAGACAGAAAACTAGACGGATGAATTCTACGAAAACTTACCGAATTCGAACGTCAACCCTACATAGATTCCTACATGACACTACCATCCAAGAAACGTCGTTTGAATTGGTTGAACAAAGTGGTTACTGTAGATGAGAAATGGTGTTTACTGTACACTTGAACATAGCACGCAAAAGAAGATGGACAGACAAAGGTGTACCTGCCCAACTTCAGGCAAAGGCCGACTGATATCAAAAGAAGTTTATGGTTTGTTTCTGGTGGGATGTGAAGGGATTAACTGGGAATTGTTAAAGTGCAAAAAAGTCTATCGCCGCTCATTTATACGGTCAAGAGATGCAACAGGTGGTAGAGGAAATTGCACAGAAATGAGCAGAAATGACTAATGTCATGTTTCTACATGATAACGCCCGATCGACCACTTTGTAAAGATTATTCGTTGAAAACTCTTGGAACTTGATTGTAAAGGTTTTCCTCACCCATCATACTCGGCAGACTTGGAGACAATAGACCTACCATCTATTCCGGGCACTGCAGATGTTCTTGAATGGCAAACCGGTCGCAAATAATGACGAACTAAAAACGCTGGAAGCAGGTGACGAAAATAACGGTAATTACATTGTTCATTGATATGTTTCTTTGCCTAATTCTTTATTGGTAGATCATTGTCAATAAAAGTTGTGCGAGAATTTGGTTTTCAACCCAGGACAAAGAATATTTGGCCTTAAATTTACGAGCACATGTATCGTCGAGTCGAAGGCGCAACGCATTGTGTTACCCCTTAGCGGAAACTTTGCACACTCAGATCGTATGGAAGAGGCTGTTATTTCTAGCATTATGATGTCAATCCTCGCCCTTTCTTACAGATTTGACCATCTCTAGGTTCACGTAATGTTTTTTAGTGTCGTAACTCATTTGGCGGTGCCATGGTCTAACCGACAACCTCCTTTATTTAATCGAATTTTGTTTGACACAGTATCACCGGAAATGATTTTTCTATTGCTCATGTTCACTGTTGCAACCATTTTGCAATGTCTGTTGCCATCAGGCAACTTACCAATGTTGAGTTTTAATTTTTACCTTGAATTAGAAATGCGATACCAAGCAGAAAATATATCGTCGGAAGTTGCTAAGAAGAGATCTGTAATGAAAGTGGCGAAGTTAGAGAAAGTGAAAATGTGTGAAAGATATATGGCCGAAGATCGGCATTTGGGTCGAGAGATATACCGCGGGTGCTTGGGCCACCTGCAAAACACAGGAGCAACTCAGAAAGGTTGCTTCTGTTATATCAGACATCGCCTTCTAGGTAGCCAATGTTGATGATTCATCTACGCAAGGAAGAGTTTCTCTCGCTGTCCGTCCTTCGCCACCGACCCATTCTGAGATATCTATTTCTGTTTGGTTCATCGCATACCGCGTTGATTTCCCAACAAACCACGGTAGCAACATATACAGGGATTCAGAACTCGAATAAATACCGTAATGCTAACTATTGCCAACTACTTAAAACTTAGAATTATCATTCAGCAATTGTTGTGTTCGAATCTTTATAGTGAATAGGGAATTTCTAAACAGCCTATTGAATCTGTGCTCTTCTATCTTTGATTTAACCACTGAATCTCCACTTGAGCTTATGTTAATTTCCTAGGTAAAATTTTAATCATATTTATACCTACATATTTTTCCTTTTTAAAAGCCAGGCACATCGTTATTATTTACTAGTTTTGAAAGGAAATTATGTAAGACTGTCCTATGGTCTCTTATACGAGATATGTGACGATGTAAGTAACCCAAACTCCATATGCGCCAAATTGCATCAATGAGCTTCCGATAAATAGTGCAGAGGCTAAAAATTAGCTGGCAGCAACTATTTAGTCAACTATGATAGCCTTTCATTGAAAGTCTTGGTTAGGTGAAGGCCATTCGTTATTTTTAAGTGTAAATTGTGGGTATCTTCTTTAGTATTCTTCTCTCAGCTAACCTGGAAATGTTTAAGAGAACCACGTTCCAACTACAAAAGTTGAACTGGAAGGCTTAAAAAAGAGCTGGCTGTAAACCCAAGCTACATTAAATGACTTTTTTCCTTCCTCCTCGTCAAAGCGAGAGATACCAAACCAGCGTTCCTTTCACAGTCATCCTGATCTATTTAAACTTGGGAACAAAACATTGCCAGAGAACCTCTCTCTATCTGTATATCAATCTACGTATGTATATATCTATCGATCTATTTTAAATATGCTCCACATACATAAACTGGACGAAGTCCGCTGGTGGAGCTCTCATTGCCATCACTCTTCCCTCAGACTGTGCCAATGGTGGCATTGTTACCATTATTTCAAATAATATTTACACATCTCTAACCTTACTTGCATGAGCCACCTCCATTTTTAAAATCATTTCATAATACCACACCCATACCAAATGTTCCTTTCGGGAATAATTTTATTCGTGCCAACCATTAAATAAATCACGTAACCGTGACTCACAATCTACTCCATTCGAGACAAATTGAACTCTTCATTAAATACCGCCTTTTCACGAGACGCTGTCAGCCAATGGTGAGAAGAGGCGGGGTCGAAGCAATTGACTTCCTTCCGTTGAGGGGAAAAGCGGAGCTCGTCGGGTTGGAAATCGGCCAATTTAATTTTTAACCATTTCGCCAGAATACCTTTCTCGATGGTTCTATTTCATGGGGAAATAGTGGTAATTTGATGTGGGCGGCTCATTCAGTTCATAGGAGACAAGGTGTTTGAGTAAACATTACAAAAATAACGGGGATAGAAAAGGTAGATCGAGATAACGCTATGGTGTAATAGAAAAATCTGTGTACAATTTTAAGAAGTAACACTAATAATTGTTGAAAAAACATTCTGATTTTTTCTTTGAAGTATATTCAACTGTTTAGCATAAGGTGTTTTATTTCGTACACTTTTTTAACGTACCGAAAGATCTGGTATTGTGGCTGTTAAGGTGTATAGTTATTATAATAGAAGTTAGTGTAGATACAAAGTATATTAAGTTTTAGAGATAAACTTCTTAGAAATTGTATTCAGCTAGAATTCTCCTTTACTCTACTTTCTAATATTTACATATATATTCATAACCTAACTTAGGTATCGATATTTTAATATTGTCTTAGAACATATTTCAAGTCTTATATTTGCATGAATGAGATAATATGAAGTTCATTCATGCCCAATGAAGTAAATCTCGATTGAAATCAATCATACTGACACTCAACAATACCATTACAGTGGCCACGAAAACGTGTAAAGACTTAGAAATTGATAAAAAATAAGAGAGTATCGGAATGACTAAAACAAAACCTAACACAACCAGTTCTGTCAAATTAATGAATACTATAAATACAATTCGTCTTTGATTTTTAATTTGGTAATAAACCCACACCATTATTGCAATCTACCATTGTTGATCGAAAGGTATTTCTGGTACGTATTTTTTCCCGCATGAAATCAGAGCCCCATTTCCCAAAGAATAGATTTTTATGATCTATTTTTTTAAAATTTTCTAGTATTTCGAAAGCTGAAATTCATCATAAGTTGAAAGCGAGGGTAAGAGACGAAGAAGAACGGATTTGTAAGGTTGACTAGGAATGAGAAGAGCTCTCAGCCTGCTCTGTTGAGAGAAAAAGGTTGATACAAAGAAAGAGAGAGATAAGAAACAATAAAAAACAAATGAATATGAAAAATTCAGAAACAATAACACAGAAAAAGCGAATTATAGATGAACAAATAGAAATTAGATGGAGATATTAGGAAGGAAAGAATGATTTAAACAGCGGTCCTCGGATAAGAAGGGGTTCTAATATATGTGGAAGAAGAACTATGAAATTAAGAGATTTAATTGAGACTAAAAAGAAAAATGATAATAACAATTCTAAAGGAAAAACTGACATAAAAACTTCGTAAAACTTATACATAAACTGGGTTCTGGAAAGCTTATTTTAAAACCAATGTAAACGTACGCATAAAACGTATAATTACAAAAATGGGCAAATAACACCATCATAACACTGTGGAGCTACCCAAAAGTTCGATCAATTTAAGTATAGGATCTACGAACTTGTTTTTAGTAGGCAAACATTTCATTTCAAATGATACACTTGTAGGTAATGGAGCCGTAAGTTAGCTCCAGATAGAAGTAGGCAATGTAATTGCTTTTAGTCTGTATTTTCTCAAGTTGTATGATACCCCTTTTCCTCTAAATATACTCCTTGTTACAGATACCAATGTTCTCTTTGTTACTCTAATTCTTTGAAGCAACTTGTTACCACAAAGTGGGTGTACTGGAATAAAAAGAACCTTTTCATGCACAGTGAACCTGATACTTGACGAGACGGTGATAAAACTGCATCATAAATACAGAAAAATTTAACATAACTTCTAAGAATATAAGAGTAAAATAATATTAGAAAAAAGATAAAACTTTAACTAAAAACTTATCCATATGTCGCAATTTGCGTCTAAACATGATTTAAAATCGGTAGGGTAAAAAAATGGTGTAATAAACGAGTAGAATATTCTCTTTCAAATAGATGTATTTCACTTAGTAACTTTTAAATCCTGACACGCATCCAAGCACAGTTTTCTCTCGTACCTCCTCATAACTCTCTTAGCCTTTTAATTCATTTTATATGGTCAAATCACTTTGGTATTACTTACTCATGGATCGCAATTCGTACTTTATATTTTACCCTATCTTTTTTTCACTCCCATCGGCTTCAACCATCCTATGCATCAATCCACTCATTCTTAACCCCTTCATTTAACGGCTGTTTCTTCCCTGATCTACGTTTTCAAGACGACCGGCAACTGCGGATGACTATAAAGGAGGAATAGGTCAGTGTCGGATACATTAAGGTCATCCTTGAGTTGATCTAAATGGTTTTTGATTGCCTTTGATATCATTGAGTGGATGCCATTTTACCTTTTCAAAAAACTTTCACATAAACTTATCCTTTTTAGGATAAATATGAATCACTAGACTTAACAATGCATATTATTATTATGTTGTTATAAAAATATCTTATTCAATTATTTAGGTTAAACAACAATTATTGAGAGCCCTTTCACGTTTTGTTTCTCTTTCAGAAATTTTTATTATTAATCTCTGTCGAAGTAGGCCAAATGTATGGAAATATGCGCACACGGCTCTAAGGTAGGCTAAGCAAGACTACAACTGTTATTGTTCTAAGAGTGCGATTTGAATAGATAGCGGCAGCTGCGTGACCAAGGAATATACCAAACACAACGACAAAAGTAAATTTTAATACACACTAAATAAAAGGCACAACAATAAATATGGATATATATGGGTACATGAATAAGACGGAATTAGGTTTCGAATACTAATTAGATAACCTGGGTTATTGAATGGTTATAATGGGAGATTTAGGGTAGTGAGTGATTTAGTTCCTTTGAACCTCGAGAGTAAAGCGGGGCAAACTTGGGGGAGGTCTTGGTCACCTTGATTACTCACGGGAAGGTAGCCACAAACCAGCAGTGGGGGGGGGGGCACTTTCTAGAACTTGTGTTTTGCGAGATGCGGGCCTCCTGTCGTCAAGAGGTTACCGGACGAACTTCAAAATGGGAGGGGGGGGGGGGGGAGGAGATGACTTCTCAAAACTCGGGTCGAGCGAGCTAACGGGCCTCTTGTCCTCAAAAGGTCACCAGAAGAACTTCGGAGGACGGCTTCTCCAATCCTTGATCCGAAGGTGATTGAGAAAGGCTGACGTTGCCTCGCGAGACTCTTCTCCCTGACCCGATATACGGGTGTGATATCCAGCTCTTCACTGGCTTGCGAACGTCACTCGGGAGAAAGCTTCGTTGAATTGAACTCCTTTTGGGGAAGTGCAGTCTAACCAAATCTGACTGTAATCCTTGAGAGGGTGAATATATACCCGGAGTTCTCCAAAACAGGGAGAGAGAGAGGCCTTCTCGACCCCTTGTTATCGGGAGTGACAGACCGAGCGTCTCCTTGCGGGGAAGTGTCGAGTGCAGGGATCAGGGGGCCAGACGGACGACCAGCGGCTGGAGCCATAAAAGCTGTTCGTGGCGAACCTACAAAGTAATCTCCCGACCAAGGGGGGGGGGGATTGAGACGGCGGAGAGGTAGCCTTCAGTTTCAGCATTATGCCTCGGTGTGAATTTTGCGGACACCTGGTGGCAAGTCCAAAAAGGGTGAAGTCGGAGGAGGGGGGGGGGTAACGTCTCGCTTTCTCTCCCGAAGCAATATTTTAGGAGGTGGGGAAATAATATTATTTTAGGGTATACCTCTAAAATCTCTTTTTACACAATTGTTGGCTTTTTTATACCACTTTCATTCTCTCATGAGACTTCTGCACAATTTTATTTCCATAATTTCTCCTCTATCTTCACATTCTTCCAACCAAATATTTCATCGTGAAGAATACTCGTTTGCTACTGCTATTGAAATACCAAAAGAACATATGGGTATCGGAAAGACCGCCACTATTTAGGAAGAGCTTTATATGCTTTAGCTTCTATCAGACAAGTTAGTGAACTGCTTTGGTAACTAGTTTTTTGACAAACAGAATACCCTATAAAATCGTCAAACATGCTCGCCTGGAATAGATTTTGTCATACTCATTCTTGGCTACCAAAGCAATCTCAAGGTCCACAGAGAGTAACTAGTTGAGACCAATGAAAAAAAACGGCGCTTTTTATTTTCCTTGAATGCCTTTTAAACAATTGGTTATTCGTAGTATTATTGTAGTGTACACGATAATAGTTCAATCCAAATGAAAGCTGTTATCTAACCCTTCCTTAGTGACCTCGGTTCCCAAAAATGCTGTGTCACATGTGGTGCTTACACACTTCCCCCCCAAAATGCTTATACTATTAAATTCATGTAAAACTTAGTCATACTGCAGCCTCAGACCATCTCTGCAGTGTCTGCTGAACAATGTAAATAATTCCTGTTATCTGTTTGTTTTTAATATAAAATAGCATTTTAAAACAAATTGTAAAATTAAGGAAAATATGCAAAAAGTGTTTTCCGACCACATTCATTTTGAAAATAAACATATAAAATGCCATTTTGGAAGATATTTAGACAATTTACATTAAAAAAATAACAGAACAGGCAATCTCCATTACAATATACATGAACTAATGTAATAATTACCCTTTGAAATAAAGAATAATTATTTTCCATAAGCATACGTTGTATATTGAAAGCTAACACAAGTGCAATTATAATCAAAAAAGGTTTGCTCAGCAAATTTGTTTCTGAATGGTAATGGCGAGAAACAGCAATGTGACCTCATTATATAGCTTTTATTGTTCACTCTGATCCACCATCGGTTCTTTCATTCTCGCATTGAGTGCAAATTATAATTATGTTACTGTGATCACCTCAAACATGTTTTCATTTAACCTGGCACGAAATGCACATCTCTTTGCCTGGCCTTATGATGGATGTGAGGCTGCAGAGGTTGTTGCAGCTGCAATGAAAGCTTTACTCTTGCAATACCTGTTCTGACAGTTCTTGGCAGGCGGAATTTCTGAGATTCCCTCTTTAAAGTATCCTTTAAGAGTACTAGACCTACATTCTGGATGAATTTGCGGCGATTCAGTTTATTCTTTCGGTTGAGAGCATGGAGGATATACGAACTTAGACAAGCGATGTTCATGAGAGCAAAATACACAGTTAGGAGCTAACAAGGCTGTTTCTGGAAACATCATATTTACTTGTCATCATGTCCACCACATGAACTCTTCCTTCGGTTGAATTGCATGAACTTGACTCACAACATACGATAATTAGGTCCAATTTAAATCCATTAAATTTGCCTTTACACGAGACGCTACAGGCGATGGTGGGAATAGGCGGCATCTAACGAGTTGACGACTTCCTACGGTTTGGGTGAAAAACGGTGCTCGTCTGGTCGGAAATCGGCCAATCTTGCTTGTTTAAGACGGAGAAATTGCCTGATTTATTTAATTTAGACTAATTTTTTGTATTTATTTTACGATGATTACATGTAATGGCAAGGTAGTGGTAGCTTGAAGACTAATTGTCTTCATTGGAAAAATTGCAATTCGTGAAACATTACTAAGAATACCGGGATTAGGAACATTTTACATGAAATTGAAGATAACGTTATGGTGCAATGGAAAAATCTTTGGATAAGATATAGAGTTGCCACTAAACGTTGAGGAAAACACCCATTTTTTTTCTTGAAAAATATTCAACTATTTAGCCCCCATCGTGTTTTATTTCGTCCCAATTATTTTCGCCTCATATTAATACCCCTTTCCGATCGAGCTGCTGTTGTGGGTGTATAGGTGTTTAGTTATCATAAAAGAAGTACTGTAGATCCAAATTAAAGTAAGTCTTAGGGATAAGGTTCTTGGAAAAGGTAGGGATAGTATATCATTAATATTAAATATACCAAGTGACGTTTTATTAATTAAAGTGAAGAAAACAAGAAAGGCATTTTCTCCTAAAGTTTTGACATGAGAGTCGTAAATAGTGTGCTCCTTAAGGCTACCGGCCTTCGACAAGCACCTTAAGTTTAGCAGCCAATTAAAGCCTCGAGAAGAGAAAAGAAATGTTCTCCAAGGCACTCTTCAGTGCACCAATGGGCAGGGGAGATTAGAGTGCAAGAAAAGGCATTTCATTACCCACTCTCGGACCATATTTAGAGAAAATACGATCTCTCATGCAACACAGACGACAACCAAAAGCAGGTATCATTGGGAAAGAGGAGGATCGTATGAACCTCAGAGGGTGGAGGTAGGAGTACCTGCTTCATTTAAGGAAGAAGTCCTTAAAGCCAATTTTTCATGGGATGGTAACTAAAGCAGTTTAACGAGCAGAGAGTTTGCGCGAGAGGAACGTCCACGTCCGCGTCATCTGCAGCATGCAAAACAGAGAGAAGGGTGTTGGCGTAATCAAAGCGCGAAGTATTGAAACCGCCTATGCCAATCCCCAATCTAATGTGGTTCAAGTAAGAGCGGATAAGGCCAAGAGTATGGTTTAAGCAAACGAAGATATGCAGGTATTAGTGTTATGAAGTTTGAGGGATAGATAATTATCAAAGGAGCAGCCCATATTTTTAAATGCGTTGGTAAGGGGTACTTGGTACTTAACAACCTTAAGAAAAGAACCAATATTTTACGATGAGTGAGGTTCGATGGTATACTGCTCACTGCATATTATTGATTTTCCAGAAGTTGTCAGAGAGCCATTTCGTAATGATATCTAACGCAGGGGAGATAGATTGGTCGATTGAGTGTCAACGGCATCAAATTCAATCGAGAGACAGTGCGACGATTAAAAAAGACAATGGGAATAGATAAAAGTGAAAGAGGTAAGGATAAAACATTTATCCATTCGGAACACCAATCCGTAAGGGAATTTCATTTGCATCATGGGCAACGTCGGCTGGCGGATATCTCGAGCATTATGTAACATACCGCTACCCATGCATCAGAGCGGGGATCTTCGAATATATTATATCCTCCGCAAATTTTTCACTTTATCTAATTTCACCAATCTTTAAACAGCTCCTTCTTTACAAACATTCGGTGTTATTCACCCTTGTTAGCAATGCCCTATATATTCGAGAAATCACTACGCAACAACAAAGCACACCTCCGCTTCCCTGGGTATATGGTTACGAGCAGGACCAGAGAAATCAGACTACAGAACAGTGGGATTGACAGTATTAAACAATGCCTAACAATCAAGAATATTCTTTAATGGAAGGCTGATGAGTAACATCGATTTAAGTACTGTGTTTATTTACATTGAGAGAAGCATAAATTCAGCGCAGTGATTGCGGTAGTTGCCAAGATCTAGTAAATGTTGGAAAAGGAAATGTGATTAAGAATCCAGGTTGCTACCATGCTTGCAAAGAAAATAGAAAAAAACTTAAACTAAAAGAATAGACAGTAGTTTGCTTTGGCTGGCTGAGTCAAAGCAGGGATATTTTATAATTGAGAAAGAGCAGTGTATTTAAATTCAATTGCATGACACTAAAGACCAGCGAGGTATTTAAGATATCACTGAGGTGAAGTATGAGAAAAGAAATACCTAACTATTGAGATATGGATAGAACGAATGAAGAGGAAAACAGATCCTTTTTTGAAATTACTTTTAGTGGAGGCATAGATAGCTGTATCTTCAGGGAGATTCCAGTACGGAGAAAAATGTGGATCCAATATGAAATATCATATCAAAGAATAACGCAAGGGAAGTGGCAGGGGTGAATGGGAGGGAGAGAATGGTGCTTCTTTGAAGAAAAAAGGCCCGTAAGAAAACTAAAAAGTGTGCGGGAATGTTTCATTTATTCGATAGGATACGTTGTGTTAGTGTAATTCAGGCAGATATTAAGTAGGGCGTTGTAAGAGTGAGTCGAGGGGCTGTAGCCGAGGGAGACAGCTGCCCTTTCAGTGGCACGAGGTCGATCCGCGCTAAGACACTTTTCAGCTATTTGTAGTACTTTGCTCTTCGAATAGTATCACAGAACCAAGAGGAACTCCGTCAAGGAAACAAAGCCGAATTGTAAGCGTATGAACACCAAGGCTGTGGATGATAATGTGGGAAAGAGATGGTGAAGATAAAGGAAGTAAAAATATGTCGAAGATAAGAAACTGCAGATCTACAGCAGACATTTGGGCCCAGATGGACACGCATTCCACCTGATATCAATTGAGCCATGCTTGAACATGCTAAAAGTGACAACTCTTTCCAAGGTCAGACTTGGGGTGGAAGACTCTGCCATTCCTGCCTGTTAGGTATAGCTGGTGTAATTTGAAGGCACAACTATAAGGAAGGTTAATGTAGAGGAGTTAGAAGATGATCAGCTTAGTAAATCACACAACTCAATAAAAAAATGTCTCGTAGGTGGCCAGGTAGTCGTTAAATGGATAATATTTTAAAGAAGTCTTCAAAGCCAAGGAGCTAAGAAGATATTTAAAGATGTTGGGGAGTTCAGAGGAACGGGAGATAAAAATCAGCAATCGAGCTAAACTGAAATGTTGGAAAGTAAAATATTTTGACGATACAATAAACCTGGTGTACAGGATGGCGTATAACTTAACCTATCGAGAATTTCATCGCCAGAACAACCACAGATGTTTGCCTAAAACCTTTCCTCTAGAGTCCGGAACGAAGGTCAAAGGAACCCCTTTCTGCCGAGTTTCGGATCATTTCAAATACTTTCAAATGAAATTGTCCAGCTTTTCAATTTATAGTGGCCTAAAATTGATTTCAACAAGTGAAAAATTGCCAACCTCATTAAAGGATTTAGGGTTTTTCTAGTAGGGTAAGGAAAGAAATATTGCGCAAAGTGAATTACTCTCTGCGCGCGGAAGAATTATTCCCATTATTAAGTTTAATTTTTTTACAATGTAAAGGTTATTAGACTTCTTGAAAGTGTTTAAAATGTTACAAATTTGCTTCTTAAGTATAACTATAATAATGGCTAGACAATTTTAGGCTCGCAATGCATAGTCTTTGTAAACACGCAAAACCTTGACTATTTTAAGCTAGTAATGCCAAGCATTTTTAACGTTTACTAATTAATGCTTATGCCTTTTTTAGGCTATCACCTTCTAGTCCATTCATAACCTAGTAATGCTTAGGCTTTTTCATCTAGAAAAATGGTGTTGATGAGCTATTGTTTAAAGAACAATGTTTATAACTAGGGATGGAAAACTAATTCTACTAGCAAAAATCCGCTCTCTGGGCGTTTGTGACTAAGCAAGCGGCGCTTGTTCGCTTCGCTCACAAAATTAAAAGAATGTAGAAAAATAAAGGTTCACAACACATTAAAAATTCGTGTGGAAGCAAAAAAAATATCATTTCACAATTTCTTTTATAAATGCTGAGACGGACACACGCTAAGATCATTATAATAAGATACTGTATTATAAAGCGCAAAATACATTTCTTAAATAATAAAACATTCTTACTCCTAAATATGCTGTACAATCATATCAGCATATTCTTTGCATTTGGTGGGACCAATGTGGTTATCACGAAAAGATACTTTCGAGTAAACAAAGAGTTACTCATTGCCGATATGTTAAAAAATTGCAAACTGTAAATAAAGCTCATGAAAAATGCTCATGAAAAACATGAATTGCTCATGAAAAAAACGTCTTTCGCTGGTCAACGGAAAGGGTGCCTTAATCATTCATGAAAAGGCACGCCAATAAGGATCAGGTTTGACCGCGAAAAAAGATATTGCGTTACCTTAAACCTTTTTCTTTTCTCCATATTCACAGGCCTTGCTCCCTTCCTTTATCATTTATTAAAGCCATTACTACAACATCACTTGTTAAAAGGTGTTGGAAAAGGATATCGACTAAAAATTTCATCAAAACGGAATCAATTATTCTAGAAAGGGGTCCAATACTTAGTTAACTCCTTACAAGGAGACGCCGAGATATCTCGTCTACCCTTTACGTTCCCTTTTGAAAGTTGTATATGTAAGTTGTACCATTTGTCCATCGCATGCTGGAGTAGATGCAACGATGGGATAATGAATTACATAGAAAGATTAGTATGGCAATCATTCTCACGCACGAAGGCACCATAGGCCGAGTCTCTTTTGTGGAGGCAGTAGGGAGGTGTCCGGTAATATTGTTTGACAGCAACCAGTAATCTTAGAACCCTTTGTGGTTTCACATTAGGAGTACTTGCCTATGAATACCACGAGATTGGAAACTACTACTTTACTTCGGAGTATGTGGTCATCAGTGCCCACATATGGGTTACAATTACTTCATATGCAGGGTTCCGGAACATAGGCTAGAGTGGGTATGTTGTGGTGTAAAGAAGAAAAGGGAACTGATCACTGTATCATGATCAGTGTGCTGATAATGATGCGTGTGGACTTACATAGACCAATGGGGGTAAGTTTTAAAGTATAGACGAATGAGCGACCAGTTAAGGGCACTGGTGAAATACATACTTGTGTCCTCCTTTGCTGGAGTCGAACCCATGAGTTGAATCTAGAAGTCAAAAACCTTAACCACGAGGCTAGTGACAGCTCCATCAATGTCAAAGTCTACTTTCGGAGAGAATTAGTTTAACATTAAAGGATGACAGACAGCAGTAAAATGGAGCCCTGCGCATGCGCCATTTAAATTACTCGATAAAAAGCAGCAATCATCTTGAGGAAAAAGGGATGAAAAAAAGAAAAATGAAGATTGAAAACTTAGTTTGGTGAGCACTGTGAATAATACCATTGCCGAAATGTTAGCTGATTGTCTCTTTTGCAGAAAATAAGCATATCATAGGTTGAATCTTAAAACCCTATAGGCAAAATTTCGTTGAAGGAGGCTGTTATTGTGGACTCTACGCCTTCTCTAACAAGGCAAAATTACTCCGTCGGATCAAATCTTCGAAGTAACCGCGATGCGCAACTCTCCTGTGCAAGATCCCCTCCCCCCTTTAAGCCTCCGTCATTTGTATTCACGTATGGTCAAGGTCATTTGAGGGTTCCATCTGTCATTGTCCGTTTGTGTATATGGCGGTCGACCCAGTAATAAACCTGGTGTCAGTTTTATTGGGGTTAATCTTGGTTAATAATTGGTTAACCTTGGTTAAATTGTTAAATTGTTAGCTAATCTTGGTTTCGGTTCTGGAGATCAAAAGGTGAGGAATTATTACTTACACAATTGTATTTTTTCTGTTCCCATTTTTTTTGTGTGTGTGAATTTATTTTGCGTGCCCGTGCATCACCATTATTTTATTCCTCCACGGAATTGAATTGGTGTCCTTCAAGGCCTCATTTCGTCTGCCGTAAGTTGAAGATAAATTCAGAAATTGCATTGTTTTATGTATATATGTCACTACGCGTGCTGTAACTCTCGTCTTAATCACAGAGAGGGATTTAGGTAAAATCTCGTCTCCGAATGTTTTTCCCGAGTGAGCATACGGATAGAATCAGCACCGTGCGAAGTAATTTCATTATTTTCTACGAGTGTTTTTTCCCTTTCGTTGTTCGCAATTTCATTGGTTCAAGCAAAACCCGGTCTCACTTTATTCCGTGAGTTACTAGAAATCCCGCTACATTCCTTTTCATGCGTTAATTTATTTCTTGTTGTCGCTTCCCTCGACTAAAACCGGTAACATGTCTTCGTTTGAAATTTTCAAGGCTCAAGGTGAGTCCCTCGGACTCAACGGAAAAGACCGAATAGCCTACATCCATGAGGAAGAGAGAAGAGAAAGAGCCGAAGAAATAGAAAGGTAACGCGAAGAAAGAGAGCGCGAAAAAATAGAGAGGATTTGCTCCTACGAATTGGAGATGTACAGGGCTAGGAAAGAGACGCTCTCCATAAATTCCGCAAGCTCCAGACTAGACGCACTACAGACAGCGACCAAAAAACTCCCAGTATTCAAAGAAGGAAAAGACTTCTGGTCTTATCTCACCCATTTCGAGAAGATCTTCGAGGTGAATCATCGGGATATCGAGACTGGCGGCGTAGTACAATTATTGCCCCTGCCGAGTTCCAAACTCAGACACACCGATTGATTACTCTTCATTAAAAGCTGAGCTGCTTGCCCCATATAATATGACCCCGCACGTATACCAAGCTAAATCTAGGCATTGTCGTATTAAACTAAACTAGACCTTCTATCAGTTTGGGTACTTCCTACAGCATCAATTTAATCTTTGGATTGATGCGTCCAAAGTGCCTCCGGAAATCAGGTCCTTCGTGGAGATTAGAAGTGCCATACTATTAAGGAATGCATCGTGAAGGCAGACGCTACGCGGCTAGCCACAACTGCTATCCGAAAGGAGGAAATAATTCAGAACCACCACCTCACAAGTCCAAAGCAAGCAAGAACAAATTTGTTCCTAACCCAGGAAACAAGTTCGTAAAGGTGACTGGGCCCACCAAACTCAAACCCCTATTCTCGTCGGACAACAGTGATGTCAAGTTCTTTGCTCTCAAACCCCCTGCTTCGTCGTTTCCAAGGAGGACCATCGTTTGTTTTTCCTGTGGAGTTGAGGGTCACATAAGAACCAATTGTCCTCAGAACTCGCAGTTTAGAAGCACTTTTTCTCACCAGGTGTACCAAATCAGTGCCACTTCTGCTCCCTCTTCTTCAAACCCGCCGATTACTGCTGGCCACCAGGTAGACTTTTTGTTTGATAAAAGTACCCCTGGGGCCCTCCACTTTGAAACTGAAGCAGTGAATGGATGCCGGATCTCCACCCTCGTCCATGATACAGGGTGCACGTGTATTGTTGTTTCAGATGAACTACTCCTCCCTGTGGCTTCGGATCACGATAATTTTGCCGCAGTGAATGATTACTTGGGGCACCCCAATAAATTCCCATTGTTAATTGTTATATTGCATGCGCATATTTACTGGTTGGGCTGAGGTAGTTGCAGCCCTCATCAAGTTTTGTGCGGTGCTAATTAGTTAGTCTCATCGGGTATCTCCCGCTCCCTTGGCTCAAACTGTTACTCCCCGTTCCCGCGCGAAGAAGGAACTTCAAGGACCTACACCTTTGGAACTTCCGTGTACCCCTGAATTCCAGAGTGCGATGAGCAGTTACTTTGCTAAAAGTCAGAGGGAATGTGAGTCTCTTCGCAGCCTGTGGACAAAGGCCCAGAACAAAACACGCAAAACCAGCAGAGGGAACAAGCTGATTTCCTTCCTCATCAAGGACGACCTCCTAAATCGCGTGTACACCGAGGAAAACGACACCGAGTCCCACACACTAGGTGTACTCCACTCCCACGTCCCTCCAATTCTTCAGACTGCTAACGATAGTCTGTTTTCTCGCAATTTCAGCCACACGAAGACTGCTAAAGGCATCTGTAAATATTTTTATTGGCCTGGCGCAACTGACGAAATTCTGCGATATTGTCGTTCGTACGAGATTTGTCAAAAGACGGCAATAAAAGTGTGAGTTACACCTGCGCCTTTACAAAAGGGACCCCTAATCTCTGAACAACTTTAACGAGTAGCTATCGATTTAAAAGGGCCGATGCACCCCCGTCGAGCAAAGACAATAGCTACATTTTAACTCTGGTCGATTTTGCCACCAGGTTTCCCGAAGATGTGCCCCTCAAGAAAATTGACAGTATATCCTGCGCTGAAGCTCTTATTTCCATCTTTTCCCGTATTGGCCTCCTTAAGTAAATTTTATCAGTCGTGGTCGCCAATTTACCCCCGAGTTGATGGACTACGTTGGTAAATTACTAATGATTAAACTCTTGTTTACCACCCCTTTTCACCCAGCTAGGAATGAAATGTATGAGAGGCTAAATGGTATTCCCAAGGCAATTCTTAAAAAGTTGTGTGCCGATCAGCCCACTGAATGGCAGTATTTTCTTCCGGTAACTCTCTTTGCCTACCGTGAAATCCCCCATCTTACGTTAGGATGCGCCCCATTTGAGTTTTTATATGAAAGGAACGTTAGAGGCCCCCTGAGTATCCTAAAGGAACTCTACTCTAATCAGAAATCGGATCAAGACTTGTAGACCTCTTACACAAACCTACTCGATTTGAGACAGAGGTTGGAAAAGTGCGCCGAAATTGCGTATCAGATCGCCGACATCAATTTGGACAATTATTAAACCATACTTTGATTGCAAGTTCAAGAGAAAGAAAATTTAACCCAAGAGAAGAAGTTTTACTACTCCTCCCCACGGACAACAACAAATTGTTGAGCCCATGAAAGGGCCCCTATCAAGTAGTCAAGAAACGTGGCCCCGTCGATTACTTAATTGAAACCCCCTCAGAAAGTAAGCTTTTACTTGTTAACATGCTAAAGCGGTACCACCAACGCGCGAGCATCAACCAGATAGTGGCAATAAATGAAGAGTCCCTAATGGAATCTGGTTTCCCCCTCTACCCATTTTGCGTAATTCAAGTAGCCTGCGTGGAGCAAGACAGGGAATACCCGTTGCATGTCTTACCCGACACTAAAAATTTCTCGTCAGCCGAAATTAGGATATGCGACCAGCTATCCTCTCTTCAAACAAATCAATTGCATGCGCTCCTGAGCAGCTTTGGTGACGTTATCACCGAGACCCGCAGTTGTGACACCAATTTAGAGCTCAACATTCACTTAACTACCTAGTAACTCATCCGTTCCAAACTTTACCCCTTGCCCATACACCTCCGAAAAACATTCAATGACGAGGTAGATCAACTTTTAAGGTTGCAGATCATCGAAACTTTGGAGTCAAGCAATTGTTGCCCGGTTGTCATGGTTAAGAAGACCATTGGTTCTTATCACATGTGCATCGATTTTAGAAAACTAAATTCGGTCACCGTATTCGATGCAGAACCAATCCCCACTATAGACCAAAACCTCCACCTTTTTGACAAGGCCAAATTCATCTCCGAATTAGACTTATGCAAGGCCTATTATTAGATATCCCTGGGAAGGAAGTGAAGAAATTTCCTGCTCTTCACACTGAAAAGGGGCTGATAAAGTTCCGTCGTCTACCCTTTGGTCTAGTGACGGCTTGCAGTAACTATAATCGGATGATGATGGGGATCCTAGAAGGCCTACTCAATGTTGCCACGCAAGATTGGGATCAACACTTGTCCACCCTCCAAGCCGTTCTGTATAGACTCCGGGAACACAATTTGTGGATTGGCCCCAGCAAGTGCTACTTCGCTTTTGGCACTATAGATTAACTCGGTTTCCATATCAGAAATGACCAGTTTGCTCCCCAGCAAGAGAAGATCCGTGCCATTGTGGATATGCCCCTGATGCTAACAAAAACAGCTACAATCTTTTATGTGCTCAACGTCGTTCTATTGTCGCTTCATATCAAACTTTGCGTCTATATCAGCCACCCTGTGCGAGCTCTTGAAGATATAGGCCCCCAAATGCCTCGATTGGACGCCGTTGTCAACTCACAGCTTTAACCAACTCAAAGGGCTCCCTAACATGGACAAACCGTTTGACATTCGCATCGACGCAAGTAATGATGGGATAGGATGTGTCCTCCTCCAGTATGGGGATAACGGCAAAGGTTTCCCCGTCGTTTTGGCCAGCCGAAAATTACTCGCGCGCGAAAGGAATTATGCGGTACTTGAGAGAGTGGAGTTCGCTATAGTTAAGGGAATCCCAAAATTTAAAATATATTTAGAAGGGAAGGAATTCGTAGTGGAAACAGACCATAAACCCCTATCTTACTTGCGCAACGTCAAAAATAATAAAGATCGTTTAATGCGATGAAGTTTATTCCTCCAGGAATTCCAATTACGCATTTTGTATATAAAAGGTACCAATAACTGCATTACCGATAGTTTAAGTTTAAACCATTGGAACCTTCTTTCAAACTAATTCTGAGCCTTTTTCTTGTATTCATTTTGTTCGTAAAGTAAATTTGTATATTTATCCGTAAAATACGGGGAACGCGTATCTTTTTTTTTTTTTGCTTTGATATTACCCTTAACAAGTGAGCCTCATATAAGTATATCATTGACAAAACGTATCTTTTGGCAACCATGCTGTAGAATTATATATATAATCTGTATATACGAGGGGCGGTCAATAAGTTTTGCTAATCGGTAGGGCGAAACAGAGGAAGGGAGATGGCTGTTTATAGGGGTGTTAGAAAAAGTTATGACAAGTCAGGACCTGCAGCCACACGCTTCTGCCTCGTCTATTTAAGAAGCAGTAGCTGATCGCAGATCGTCAGTCACAAATATTTCACCAATGGAGAAGGTTGAGCACCGCGCAGTGATCAAATTTTTGACCAAGGAAGGCAAGAATGCAGAAGAGATCCATGAACGCATGGTTGCATTGTACACCGACACCGCCCCTTCCTATGCAACCATTGCTTGCTGGAATAAGGAATTCCGCCATGGTCGTGAGTCCCTTGAAGATGACCCCTGTCCAGGACGCCCATCAGACGTGACCAAATGAGGACAACGTGGCCCGTGTGGACAGGATGATCTTCGAAAATCGACGGGTGAAGGTCGAAGAAATCGAGCGACAACTTGGAATATCACATGAAAGTGTTATCAACATCATCCACGACAATTTGGCCATGACTAAGGTCTCTGACCGTTGGGTCCCTAGAAACCTCACGGCTCATGATCGACTTCAACGTCGTCAAAGTCCACAAGGCCAGAGTTGCACAAGCTGCCGTGCGCGAGTGCGGATTCAATGAGCTCAACCATCCCCCCTACAATCCAGATCTGGCCCCTAACGACTACTTTTTATTCCGCTAGCTCAAGGTTGCACTGCGTGGACCCCGGTTTGGGGACGATGAAGATGTCCAGCTCGCCGTCCAGGAGTGGATTGAACAGCAGTCGAGAGATTTATGGTTGTCGGGAGATTTATGGTTGTCGGGAATTCGAAGCCTCAGGGAGAAGTGGCGCAAGTGCATTGAAGTCGAGGGTAGTTATATGGAAAAATAATAAGACACTTTTCTTTATATCTCGTTTCTTTATATCCGAATTGCAAAACATATTGCCCGCCCCTCGTATGTACGGAACAAAAGAGAAAGACAAAACCAAACAAAAATCCTGTGGGGGAATTCCACGTGGAATTTCTTTTCTAGCACGGAAGTTTCATGCGCTGGAGAAGATTCTGTTAGGCTTAAATTGGTAAGCCTCCTCCCCATCCTTCTTTAGAATCACCTCGGCAAGAAGATTCGAGGCCATTGGAGAGTAGAGCTGTTTCCCACTCATCCCCGCGGGGAGAGCCTCGGACATATAAAGTGCTCGTCTCCCATGTGGCTGACACAGAGTTGAGAAGTCTTGCCCAGACCCAAGAAGATTCCTCTAGTTCCAAGTCAGGTGGTAACAACAAAGCAAAGTGACGGCTAAAGTATTTGTGTGTTGGAATTAGCCCCAGCTAGTGAGGTAATTCCATTTAACGATCGCTACCGAGCGATTTTCCCGACTTCACTCATCAAATCCTTTCGAAGCCCTCCTCGTTCACTCCTCGTTTTCGGGTGGCCGAAATTCTCTCCCCTGGACCGGAAGTTACCGCCCCCCCTTTTGGAGAACCGTCATCACTTTAACTTCCCCCTCAGAAGTTCAGAGCGCCCTCGCCTCACGTGCAGAAGACATCCGTGAAGTCTTACCCCGACGTCTCACCCGGAATCCTCCGTAAGCCAACCCCTCTCCCCCTTCAGTAACCCATTTTGGTTAATTTCCCCCATTTGAATAGTCTCCTCCTGTAATACATTGAATTTTAACTTCATAGTCTGATGCATAACTACAATTTCCCCCTCCCCCTCGTTTACCGATGTAATTTTGCCCATTAATTCTCTGATGTAATTTGGCCTATAAATTCTCTTATTTTTATGTAAATAAAATTATATTTTTGTACAGGCCTCTTTAAATAACCTTGAGCTTTGCCATTGCTCAAATTTTACCTGACCTCGTTGCACTCTTTCTCGCTATTCCGCCGTCGAAACTCGTGGCGTTCCGTCCCTTTGTCGGTTCGCCTTTAAGTTATCGGTCCCTTTCCCATAGACATAATATGGTATTGATATAAGATAATGTCATACCACGACAAACCCACTAGTTCCACTATTTTACATTTTGCCTTATCCTCTTTTGAGGACGGAAGTGATTGGGCTTTTCGAGAAGAACAAATCCGAGCTTTTCAAGAAGCTCATCATCCTCCACGCCACAGGCCGACCCACGACCAATTTGAAGAACTACGAAGGACTGCCCTGCAGGTAGGAGTTGGCGAAGAACTTGTAAGGCACATATTCATTCAGTCTCTACCGGTTAACATCACGCCCATAATTACCACTCAGAAAGAACTTACCCTTGCACAATTAAGAAAACTGGCTGATGAAATGATGACATTTGGTAGTGCGCATTGCCTTCATATAAATAATAGTAGTGAATCGATAGGTCGCAGTGCCGTTTCGGTGTCTAACGCGTTTATGCCCTATACAAATATAGATAAGAGTTATTAGTATATAAATATTTCGGCCGGAAGTGCGTGGTCAGCGCCCAAAGGTTCGTATCCTAATGAGAATCGTCCCAGTTATATGCAAAATAATAGTGATTACAGTGCGCCTAATATACCAGGAGGATTGCGACCATTCAGAAAAAAACAAAGAACTGTAGTTTGTCGCTCACATGTATTCTTTGGGGAAAACGCAAAATTCTGCAAACCCTGGTGCAGGTGGCCCAAGATAAGGCCAGATGTAACCTTTATCCAGGCCATCTTCGCCAGCCCCGACGGAAAACTAGGCGAGCATGCCTTAGCAAGCGCGGCCGCTGGTATGCCGTCTGTTTTCATCGTGGCCGTTAAAGTTTGTAATAATAAAATATGATTTCGTAATCTATACGGGAGCGAGTGTATCGATAATTCGGGCCAAATTGGTGAAATCTGGTGAATTGCGCGAATCTAGTATAAATATTTCAACGGCTAATGGAGGGAATTTAAAAGTGCACGGCGAAATTCACACGGACATAGTGATCCCCAGTCTTCGCCGATCATTTAGGTGGTCATTTGTAGTCGCGGATACCACTTCATCGTTATTAGGTATGGACTTTTTAAGGTATTTTAATATTTTAGTAGATTGTGCGTGCGGCATACGAATAGACCAATAAAACTAATCTTGTATCGGAAGTGAGATTTTTTAAAGAAGCTACGGTAGCTTTTATTATCGATGACCTTCAGCAGCTACCGCCCCATTGCAGCGCTATATTGGAAAAATATGACGCTCTGTACGGACCCCCATCCCCTCAGCCCTCCCCTTCATCGCTCAACTTAGTGACGCATGGGATCGAAACTGGTAGTGCTCCAGCGACATTCGCAAGGCCGAGAGCTCTTTCAATAGAGAAAATACAAGTTGCCAAAGCAACTTTCGAAACGCTATTGAAGGATGGGGTCGTGCGCCTATCAAAGACACCATGGGTTCGACAATTTACATGGTGCCAAAGAAGCCGCCTGGTGAGTACAGGGTGGTCGGCAATTTCCGAGCGCTCAATGCGATCACAAAGCCCGATAGGTATCCGCTTCCGCGAATTCAAATTGTTACGAACCACCTCCATTTCGGAAGGATCTTTTTAAGTTTTGACTTGGTTCGTGCCTATCATCAAATCCTTACGAACCAGGAAGACATAGAGAAAACTACAGTCACAACCCCATTTAGTTTATAGGAGTACGTTAAGCTCTCATTCGGTCTCCGATGTGCAAGCTACACCTTCCAACGGCACATGCACAACCTGTTTCGAGGATTAGGATTCGTTTTTTTGTATATAGACCGCATCCTGATATATTCAGACAATATATCAGCATTTGGAGCAAGTCTTTGACATCCTGGTCGAAAATGGTCTGAGAATATCTCTGGAGAAGTGCGAGCTGGGGAAGGAGGAAATAGATTTTTTAGGGCATCACATTTCGGTGGAAGGAATCTGACCCCCAGCGAAGAAAATAGAGGAAATTGATATTTATCATGTTAGGATACTAGCGCAGAATGATTCCTAACTTTGCCCTGATTGCAGCCCAGCTGATAGAGCATGTACGCCTGCAACCAAAGGCTTGGGAGCTCGTGTGGAATGAAGAGGCACGAGGAGCATTTAAAAATACCAAATCTGCTGTAATCGGTTCTTTTAAACTCTGTCAACGGCTGCACAATGATTCTTATACCAACTGGTGACGGATTGCCCCAAATTCAAGGCAGGTGCTGCCTTGCACCAAATGGTTGAAAAATCTGCAAAGCCGGTGACATTCTTTTCAAGCAAGATAAGCCAGACACAGCAAGCATACTCCACCTACGACAGAGAGCTCCTAGCGGCGTGTCTCGTTGCCATGCACTTCAGGCACCTGAATGAAGGTTGCCACGTTACCTTGTGCATTGACCACAAGCCTTTAGTATCAGATTTTGTATCGACATTTAGTGATCAAACAGAGAGACAACAACGCCACTGGCCTACATTCTAGAGTACGTCAGTGCTATCGCTTACGTGCGTCGTCAGGACAACGTAGTTGCTGACTGCCTTTCAAGGGACGTCAATTCGTTCCAAATTGACACTCTTGACCTCTGAGCTTTGGCAGCAGCACGAGATGATGGCGAAGAAACGACGGAATTTCGCTCGCGGCTAAAATCTTACCCTTTGTTCCTTTTGCATGCAGAAGAACTATCTTCAATCAATTACATATTCTGTCACACGCGAGAATCAACGCTTCACTTCATCTCATCAAATCTCGATATTTCTGGCCCAATATAGAGAGAGGTATTCGCTCTTGGACGAGGGGTGTCTCCATTTTCAATCTCCCAAGATTAATTCCCACACGAAATCTCCGATCCTACCCATTGATATTCCATCCTCAGCGTTCGAAACTGTGTATATAGTTATAGTTGGACCATTCCCACCGTGTACACTTCCTGGACATTCCTACCCCTAACACAATCGGTATTTACGATTATGCATCGACCGATCGACGAGATGGATCAAAGCGCTAACGGCCCCGCACATAAGGGCGGAAACAGTTGCGTTAGCTTTCCTAGACGGGTGGATTTCCAGATTTGGAGTCCCGCTTTACGTAGAAACCGACAGAGGCGCCCAAAGCGAATCAGAACTATTAAAGACACTGTCTGCCCTCGTTAGTTTTCATCGTCTCCGCACCACAGCGTACCTCCCGTCCACGAATGGGATTTTGAAAAGGGCACACAGGACTTTGAAGTGCTCCATAATGGCCCGTCGACAAGGCTGGCTGGTGGCACTCCCAATTTTCCTTTTAGGCATTCGCTATTTGCCCAATGACTCGTGATTTTTACTTTTTACGGCGGTCACAAAACCACGCTATTGTGCCCGAATTTTTTAGTTTAGCCATCGTCATCGAAGACCGACTCCAAATTTATTAAAGAACTGGCATCAACCATGGCACCTGCACTCGTTGCCCAAGCTTTTCGTACCACCAAACTTTTGCTAAGCAACTCATCTGTTGGTCCGAATAGACCGCGTGCTTGCCCTTTCCGGTAATCGAGCGCGGCAATAAGGTTTGCACTTTGGAATTATCTGACGGAAGAATGGACACTCTCTCAGTGAAAAGATTAAAACCGGCGAGATTACCTCCCTCACATAATGGCAATGTGCAAGGCGAGCAGCACTCCCATTGACTCAGTTAGAAAACAAGAAGAGGACCCCGTACACCTCACCTCTTAGAATGAATGGCACGGAACGATGACACAAGAAGTCACCGGGACACCTCTATAGGAACCAGAGAGAGGAACGGCAAGACAGACTTTTTACGCGCTCCGGGAGGTGAGTCACGTTTACCAGGAATCCGTCGTTTATGAATTTGTAATCCTTGTGTAGGCAATATTATAGCGACACATTTAATGAAAGAGGAAGATGCATAAATATATACACGTCTTGATGCCTCTATACTCTATAGCTTTATTAGGTGCCTTATTATGTGTTTGTTAAGTGTCGTAATTATAATTTATGTAAAAATCTAAAGAAGAATAGGACAAAATTGTGGATAAATTGTATATAAGTGTATTAAATATTATTATTATTGTATTATATGGCAGACCATGGCATAAATAGGCCAGTTTTAGTACAGGCATGTACTTATGTAAGTGTCGATGTCTTGTGCGTATGTTGTAAATGCTATCAGATATTAAGTGTGCCAAAAATAAGTATTTCACATGTATCTATCTACCTATGTAATGTTATAGCCTATTTTCTCACTAACTCCATTACTGGCAGGGGAGTACTGTGGTGATCAGATTATGTAATAGGTAGGCCACTGTCAGCAAATTGCAGAATTCATTAGGTCCAGCGAAATCCTCCACAAAATGAACGCACGGTAGTCTTATTAAATTTCAGTATACTCCACACATATAAAATAATATGTCTAAAATTGGAATAAGGAAATGAGAATGTATAGATTAATTTGCATCTATGAATTTGAATACAAAAATAAGGAATATATATATATATATATATATATATATATATATATATATATATATGAATATGAGAAACTCACAAAGTAGCGCGTGAGCAGAGAAATAAATGCAAAAAATCCCACTTTCGAACTTGTGCATTTCATTCTCAAGGAATAACAAAATATGTATATATATATATATATATATATATAAATATTATTCAACTGAATATATGCTATTATTTCGTGCACGTCCGTTATTATAGTGACTTATTCTAGTGCTTATTTTATTATTTTATTTGCAGGAGTAATGGAAGGCTCAGTAGGAAGAAAAAAAAGAATGCAAAATTTGTTTTTTGATGGAAGTTGGCTTTGTTTTAACTGCGAAGGATAATGCAGAATGAGAGGTTTTTGAATTCGACAACAGAAACGAGGGAGAAACTCGATCACACAATATTTAACACAAAGAACCTGGTCAAACAATTTATGCCAAACGACAAATTGCCAAAAATGAATTTTTGAGTGCATCTAGATTGCTAATTCATGACTTTATTTTGAAAAACATAGACGATTGAAAACTACTTCATAAACCCTGTCATTAGAAAAGATTATGGCTACTGTTGGCCTCATGTTTCTCGAAGCATATTGGCCAAGAGACAACCTGCTGCTAATCTCTAGTCAAAAGAGTGAGGACGTCTTTTTTTCATAAAACAAGGTCAAAAGATTTTTTTAGAGAAATTATGAAATACCTTCGTTTTGACATAAGATCTAACTGAGCTGAAAGGCTGAAAAGTGACAAATGGGCGCTGCTTTGTGAAATTTGGCATATAATTTCGCAAAAGTGCATTGCTTGCTACAAATCAGGCGAAAATATACCAGTTGATGAACAGTTAGTCGCCACTAAATCAAGGTGCCCCTTTACCCAGTAAATTACCACTAAGCCAGACAAATTTGGAATAAAACATGTATAGTTGTTAATAACAAGCCTAAATACTTTTTGAACGATTTCCATAGTTCGGTATTAATGAAAAAACGTCTATCAAACTAACCTCTCTCAAAATATGTAGTTCTTCAGCTTTTCTAACCATACCTTTGCAAAGGAAGAAACGTTACGGCACACAACTCTTCTAATTCTCTGAGTTTATGCCGTAAATTATAATACAAAAATACTATCTTCGTTGGGCCAATGAATCGTGCCCGGAAGGAAGTGCCAATTGACATCAAAGGTTTGCGAGACAAAAGTTTCAACACTCTGTCTTGAAGAAAGACCAAGCAAATATAACTGTCTATCAATGCAAAGCAAGTAAAAATGTGATTTTTTTGCACCACACATAGCTGCGTTCAAATTGAAGATGATGTGAAAAGAACTCAAGATACCGTGACTTTATACAATTCAACGAAATATGCAGTGGATATTGTTAATCAGCTAGGTCGCAAATACAGCACAAAAGCTGGCTCAAGAAAGTTGTTCGTTCAAGTAATCTCCACAATATGTTGTACATCGCTTGAATAAATGCAGCTGTTCTTTTTCGGGAAGTTACTGGTAAGAAAATTTCTCATAGTTAGTTTTAGGATTGCGACGGCTTTTGAAAAAAGGGACACCGGGCAGAAAATCAGTGAACACGACATTGCAGACACAGACGTGATATTGTACGGGAAAAGAAAACAATGCCAATATACGAGGGGCGGTAAATAAGTTTTGCAATTCAGATATAAGGAAACGAGGTATGAGGAAAAGTGTTATATTTTTTTTCAATATAAATACCCTCGACTTCAATGCACTTGCGCCACTTCTCCCTGAGGCTTCGAATTCCCGACAACCAGAAATCTCCCGACTGCTGTTCAATCCACTCCTGGACGGCGAGCTGGAGATCTTCATCGTCTCCAAACCGGCGTCCACGCAGTGCAGCCTTGAGCTGGCAGAATAAAAAGTAGTCGCCTGGGGACAGATCTGGACTGTAGGGGCGATGGTTGAGCTCATCGAATCCGCACTCGCGCAGGACAGCTTATGCAACTCTGGCCTTGTAGACTTTGACTACGTTGAAGTCGATCATGGGGCGTGAGATTTCTAGGGACCTAACGGTCAGAGACCTTGGTCATGGCCACATTGTGGTTGATGATGTTGATAACACTTCCATGTGATATTCGAAGTTGTCGCCCGTCGATTTTAGAGGATCATCCTCTCCACACGGGCCACATTGTCCTCGTTGGTCACGTCTGACGGGCGTCCTGGACAGGGGTCATCTCCAAGGGACTCACGACCATGGCGGAACTCCTTATTCCAGCAAGCCATGGTTGCATAGGAAGGGGCGGTGTCAGTGTACACTGCAACCATGCGGTCATGGATCTCTTTTGCATTTTTGCCTTCTTTGGTCAAAAGTTTTATCATTGCGCGGTGCTCAACCTTCCCTATTGTTGAAAAGTTTGTGACTGACGATCTGCGATCAGCTACTGCTTCTTAAATAGACGAGGCAGAAGCGTGCGGCTGCAGGTCCTGACTTGTCATAACTTGTCCTAACACCCCCACAAACAGCTATCCCCCTGCCTCTGTTTTGCCCTACCGATTCGCAAAACTTATTGACCACCCCTCGTAACTTGTGAAGTTTGCCAGAAATGTAAAAAAAAATGTATGTGGTTTCAGTATATCCAACATAATCAAGAAAATTACTTAAAAAAATGTTCTTCAAAATAAAAAAGTCACAGAAATAAAACTAGAATTTAAGAGTAAGCTTTGAATTAAATGTGGTTATTTTTTCTTCAATGAAGTTTACCTTAATTTTTAAGGTTTGTAGGAAGTTTGTTTATTTGTTCTTATTGAACAGGTGATATAAACAGTATATGTTTTTAATAAAGTTAAAAAAGTGTTAAAAGTATCATTCTACTTCGATAAATTTTAGTGAGCGTAAATTTGAAATAATAATAGAGGGCGGTCAATATGACTGCTCTCGCTGTTATAGGTATTCAAAAAGCTCCGCTGTTTTATTGCTAAAACGATGTAGGAGATAAGAGAGAGGAGAAAAACTAAAGCTATTAAAAGGGAGACGGAAAAACTACTGAAGAAAATTAAGGATGGAAAGGAGTGCTACAGCAAAACTAATCACCATGAAATTTGGGGATAGAAGGGCACGCTGGACTTCTCTAGAAAAATGTTCTTACACTTGGAACATCTTCTCTTTCGTCTTTGAATAAAATTTAAATTGATGTTGTTACAAAAGTTTTACCATCAATATTTATTGAACACTACACACATTCATCGTCAGATTTATATCACATCTTTTTCAGCACTTACATACGTCGATTCCTTGAGGATTCAATCCTCAACGCCGCCAAAGTATCAATTCTTATATACAGGAGAACCCTGTATGGATTCATATATTAGGTACTTCCCAGATGACTATGAATCTATCCCCTTATCTTATGCTTGCGCTTCCTTTTAATAGCTATATAACCTGGTGAGTGGGAGAATAAAATCAAATTTCAACTCTGCCAAGCCCCGGTGAGAAGGAGATTGGTTACCTGAATGGTGCAGATACCTCAACCATAAATCCAAACAAGATTAGAAGAGAAAGATCTACTTACATAATGCTCGAGGTTAGCTACTATTAATCACAACTATATAACCGTTCGTCTACTATAACTGCAGGTGTAAAAAATAATAATTAGTGATGGAATGCACCTAAAATAAATTGTGATAATAATAAAAATTCTCTCACTATGTCATAACTGTATGAAGAACGCTTAGATTAAACATAACGAAATAAATAAAGACCTGTTTATTCTCCTTAAAAAATAGAACCTTAAATCAAAAGACTGGAGAAAGAACAGAAGAGAATTTTAGCAATGCTGATGTAGATATTCTAATAATAATAATAATAAATTACTTAAATACCTGTTGTTATTTTTGAATATACGGTTACACTAGAATATAAAAACAACATAGTTGAGTATATTTTCTAATGGAATAAATATGTATAAAGTATAAATAACTTAATACATATATGTATGTTATAATACCATAGCATCTACTTGCATACGTAAGGTATGCGTCACTCTCAGAACTAAAACTTGATGAATAGTTCGCTAGTCGGTACTTTTGACGCATCAACGTCCTATTCTTTATAGTGAAGTTGGAAATGAGCAGAAGTATTCCTTTCAAATAGTTTCGTTTTTTTGCTTAGTTTCTTTCACTTATTTCATTTGTTTTGTTTTACTGTATATATTATTGGTATTTACACCTGAATTATAACTAAAGCCTCAAAACAGTAAAAAAAAACTTGTTGCTAATTAATTTTTTCCCTCTGCCTGCGCCGTGAGTCTAACCCGATACCCAGTCGTTGGGAATCAAACGCCTAAACCACTAACCGGGCGAGAGCTCCGCTGTTGCTTATGTGGATTTTCTACGATTTTGACTCGTTAATAATAAGAGAAAAGGAAAATGGCGGTGGAAGATTCATCTATTGCCGCAGGTGCACGATCTGCGAACGTTGAGGCAGGAAGGGCACACAATCCCCAGATATTAGTTGCAGGCCACACTCCATTGCGGCTTCTTTTGCCCCGTTAAGAAGATGAGTGACGAGTGGCAATCGCCGTTGGCATTGAGTCCTTATCATGTAGTAATATGTGGCAATGGAAGATTTTACCTCTACGAAGGGGCTTTGTCTCTGTTTAGCAGTGGTTTCTGCAACACCCTGTGCTTAAAGAGGTCAAGGCAAGATTCGAGAAAAATATTTAAATCAATTATTTAATTAAGTTGAGACAAAGACTCCCTCCCCCCCCAGTTGAATTAAAAAGACAGATAACAGTTTAATAAAAAAAAACAGACTTAAATTTTCACAAAGGAAATACAAAAATAAAAAAGATGAGTAAAGATAATTTTCCGGGAATTAAAGTTATTCAGAGCAAAAAAGAAGAGAGTGAGGTGAATGCACATTGAGGTATTAAGAGAGTGAAGGGGTGGGTAAGGAAGACCGTAATATCGGGAATAATAAACAGAGCGAAGATGAAGTAAAGAGAGATTATTCTGACGAAAGTGTAATCAAAAAAATGGAGTAAAACGAGTTGGTACAAATAAAGATCAGAAGAAGAAGAGAGAAAAAACGTTTGATTTGAGTAAAAAGAACTGAGTGAATTCCTTTGAGGACGTAAAAGAAGGACTTCTGTGTATTAATTGCTCTGGCTAAAAGGTATGAAGTGGGCCGGAATAAACAAGAAGTCACCTATAAAGAAATAATGAGATTATCCGCGGTCTAATGATTCAGCGAAAGGGGCAGGTTGTAGCCGAGGCTCAGGAGAGGCAGAAATGCGTCTATAAGATTATAGTTACATATTTTATAAGATGACACCTGACACCAATGACCATGTAGTTTTTTAAAAAACCTGATAACAATAGTGTTTTAAAATAAGTTTACGTGATTGCAATAGCAAGATTTTGTACCAAGCATGAGTGTGTAAATCACTTTGAACTCATATGACATTTATTCCAAGAAGGTGCATTCATACTCTATTCAAACCAGGCTCGACTGCGTAACGCGACAAATATTTCTGTTCAGTCGCAACTTTGTCCAAATTCCTTGAATCTCTCGAACATGAACTGGATTCAGTGGATAGTCTTCTCATCTGGTTGTGATTTGGAAAAATAAACATTGTTTTTAAATAATTTATCAAGAAAACTATCAAAAGCTTTTACAAAGACGCAAGATATTCTTCAATATTTTTCTTTTTTAGGAATAAAAATAAATGTTGTCTCTCTTGACAAAATATCAGAGGGCAAATGCATATTTCTAGTGAATAAATATAAATGACAAAGTGTCTTCTAGTATGAGAAAACAAGATTACTAAAAGGTATGCGTTGAATCTTCGCGGGAGTCCAAAGCTTTGCTGCTACTCGTATTCTTATTTGCAGCTCCAATTAAACTGATTAAAGGCAAGTTTCAAGACTTGTCCGATTTGTGTAATCGACTATTTAATATTCATTTTAGACAAGAGCAACTACTAATTTGTCTTGATATGCAAAGCATATGAACGAACGGGGAAGTGCATTAGCATCAGAATGGGTGATTCCATAATTTGTTTCTTGTAATCACATTACCTTGAGGACCCTCTCCCCCTCCCTCTCCATCTATGCACAAAGGTCAATAGAGGAAAACGAAGGAAAACTTAAATTTGCATTTAATTTAACCCAAAGCAGCAACGGCTTTGAAAATTAAAGTATGATAAGGTAAAATTGGAGAGGTTGTTTATTGTGAGGGTGAAAAGACGATGGTCTCTTTTTTTATTTTTCAAATTTTAGAGAAGTTAATTTTTGCTTCTTGAAAGTTGACAAAGAAATAGACAAAGAGAACGAATGTCTCCCTTCTTTGGCATGTATGGAACTTAAACTTCAGAGGCAGTAAATACATACGATAAATTGCTTCTCTTGAAGTTTAGAGATTGATTAATTATTTATGTATTTTTTACTCTATAGGCTAAATATTAGTTGTTAATCTTTCTAAATATGGTTTAGAAATTTCATTGAATATAAAAATACAGAATTTAGAAAAAGATTTGGCTCGGCAATCCATGTTGAGATGCAAGTAGGCCCAAAATTGTTTACCGGATAATTTGCAGGGAAAAAGGCAAATTTAGGTGCTAAATAGAGGCGCAGGGCGCGCAACTCTCTTGACCTTGTCTTCTTTTCAAAAGGAAAGAGGTAGCCTTGGGGAGGGAGAAGAGCAATCTTTCATGATTTCGGTTATGAATTTAGTGGTGCAATTCATTATAATGTGTTAGCAAGCGCGAAAACTGCTACAATGTTGAGGAAAAATCATTTATCTTTTTTACCTGTCTTTCACCTGTGTCTTCTACCCTTACCCTTATTCTTTGATCTAACCTCGAGTGGATCTTGAACATTGTAACAGAGGAAAGAGTGGATCTGTTGTGCTGGGCGAAGGTCCAGTGTATCTGCCAATGGGCAGGCAGTTCGTGACGCCTCTGCTCGTTTTTTATATAGTCTCGATGGGATCGACCTCGTGCCTCGACGCTAGAAATCAAACACCGTTTCTACTCTGCTGGCGAGAGCTCCACGTGTATGTGGGGGAGGAGAATCACCACGCCCGCTTCTGCCTCGTGTAGGTAAAAGTGGCGAAGCGTTGCACCGGGACAGCTGGTCTGGGAAGCAGCGCACCCAAACGTTTTGTCCTGTGACCAAAATACGCAATGAAGACCCCGTCCAGTCATGCGACTAATGGCGTTGATGTGCACTAACCACAACTGGGAGAAAGCGGTTGACGATGATGTTTATTATTGCATATTATTATTAATATTATAAGAAAATCAGCGGCAAAGACAGATGAAATAATAATATTTTTATTCCATTTTAATCAATTTGTCAAATATCGTTAAATTTCCTTATTTTGATCGGCTACTTTTTACACTTCTCAGATTTCAGCCGCACTTTTGTAAATTGATCCTCTTATCAAAGAACTCAGACTTTAAAAATATTTTTTACCTTAATTTATAGATATTTTTTATTATTTTGAGTTAGGTGTGTCTTGTTTATTGGTTTTACATTTTTAGCGTTTTATTTGTCATATTAGTCTTATTTCTTTTACTCTATTTCTCTCTTTTTTTTGTTCCCTTTCCGTTTTAAACTCTTACGCTACCTCTTCTGTGTTTAATCTCTTTATTCAGCCTGGCGATGTGATCTACCTATGGTGGTGAATAGACACCAACCAGCACCTGATAACTTTTAATTTGCCTTTCTTTCGCTTAATCCCTGTTCCTCCTTTTCCAGTGCTGATAAAAGGGTGTGTTAAAACTTGCCTTATTTATATAAGCTCTTGGTAAAAGGTTGGAAACTACTTTGAATTACTGTTTTCGATTTTCCTACGAGATCTTTCAGACTTATTTGAGTTAAAATATCATCATCACTAACTCTATAATTTAAGAAGGAGATTTTTTGAGTATTTCAATAATAATTTCATCTTAGTTTGGTTATTTGACTTATGTTTTTTTAACAGTTATTTCTAATAATTCTTTTATAATATCAAAAAACAAAATGGTGAAGTTCAGAAATAAATATAAGTATCGAAAATTTGTGAATTTTTTAAAACCCAAAGAATTACAAATGGTGAAGTTCAGAAAATTGATTTTGATATATCTTCTTCTATAACTATATTTTAGAAACGTGATATTTTGAAAGGGGGGAAATTTAGTTTAGAGTGATATTTTGATAGGAGGGAAATTTAGTTTAAAGTTCCTTTTTAAAATTATTATAATTGGCGAAGTTCAGAAAATTTATAAAAATTTAAACATGGCTGCTTTTTGTTAGATCTTAAATTGTAATCTCCGCCCGTACGGTGGAGTGGCGAAACCATTGCCTGGTATTTTTGTTTCAATTCGTTTTTAAAATTTATGTGATAAGAATAATTATTCTAATATCTAAACTGTTGCAAGTTTATTAAAATGTCAGCATTCTCAAAATAATAATAATAACTGCAGACCTTCATTGAATGCAAAATTGCGCTATAGTCTTGTTCATGTAGGAGGTGAGTTTCAGTCCCTGTAGCTTTGCTATTCGATCAAAAGGTTAAAAAGATTACAAAGAAGGTGTAAATGAGTTATTTGGTGTAATTATAATATATTTCGTAAGAATTGTGTAAAATTAAAAATTTGAATCTTTTTCCATTCCAGAAATAGTTCTTTACAATCATTGTTGCTCTGCATCAAATTTGAGTAAAATGCAAGAAGAGAGTTGTTAAGGGACACCGTCTTTAGAATAATTAATAAAAAATAACTCTTTTTTAAAGCCCAAGAGCTTCCAATGAACACCAAGATTACGTCCTGGTAATCTTCCAGCTCAAGCATCGGACTACCTGAAGTGCCAAGCTTACCTACGCTTGGAAAGAAGCAGGTGTGATCGCTTCCGTGTGCTCAGTGAGGTGGACACTTTTCGATGAACGTCTCGAATCGAGGAGGGATGCAAAAAGGCTTCATGTCCCTCACAATAGGAAGAGAGAGACAAAATGTAACAAAGTAGACGAGACAGAGAGTGTCCAAATCATAATTTAACAGCGAAATTTCATATTAAAATCCTAACATTGTACTTCACCTCCACCCAAATCATCCCAGTACATTTTCTTTCCTCGCTCCGTTCATGATAGGGTAATTAAAGTTATTTAAATGCCTTTAAATTACTACACAAAAATATGTATCCCTCCAGAACACCGTTAATATCATTCCTTCCTTATATGCCCTTTAAAAGAATCCTCTTTAATACTCTTTCAAACACTCCAAACCGCTCCAACTAATACTCTCGGTATTTATTTCCGACCAACTCCATAAAGTGCTAAAGGTATTATAACTTTCCTGGCGCAGTTTCCTAAATACCCTTAATAGCTTCCATTCCTATGGATCATTGGCCTCAAATTTATATACATACATGCATAAATAATACACAAATACTCTCACGTATACACACAAGAATATTTTTTGACGTATGATAGATTCATATAATATTTAACAGCAATTTTTCAACACATTGCATACTCATAAAAAACTTCCTCTCTCAACCCCTTTTCAACCTTTTCCCCTACGTCCCCTCCCTCTCCCACTCATTTACCTTACAGTGCGAATAGACTACTTTGTATGGTGGAAGGGAAGATCAATACCATTTGGTTAAGAACAAAAATCCCCCTTTAGGAAGTGTTTAAGTGAAAGAAAATGGATTATTTCCAACAAAAGAAAATCATAGAAAATCCAACTTAATTTTTAAAAGTGGAAATTTAGCCAATTAGGCGAAAGATTCAACCGATTGAACAAGGGAAATGGTGCAGAAAATTCTCCCTGATTAAATGGAATATACACTCGCTTTTCAAAGTAGTAGAAATGGAAGAGTTGATGAATAGCGGTCTTGCTTCTTTAAGAAGGG